>OZ012697.1:20939215-21096715 GCA_963942565.1 Maea johnstoni | reverse complement strand
GTAGCAGTAGTAGTAGTAGTAGTAGTAGTAGTAGTAGTAGTAGTAGTAGTAGTAGTAGTAGTAGTAGTAGTAGTAGTAGTAGTAGTAGTAGTAGTGGTAGTAGTAGTAGTAGAAGTAGAAGTAGTTGTTGTAGCAGCAGCAGCAGTAGTAGTAGTAGTAGTAGTAGTAGTAGTAGTAGTAGTAGTAGTAGTAGTAGTAGTAGTAGTAGTAGTAGTAGTAGTAGTAGTAGTAGTAGCAGTAGTAGATAGTGACTAGAAGTAGAGGCGGTGGTGTTGGAGAGTTGTGGGCTTGGCTGCAGTATATATACCACGCACGCACAGCACAGAGGCTCAGTCTGCCTCAGCTGCCCGCATGAGCGCTGACACACAACATGTGATCGCTGAGGAGAGCGGACCATCAGCACAACACCACCACCCTACCACTGACTGCAGTCCTCTCGGCAGTCACAGCACAGAACACAAGCTAACGCTATAGTACTACTACTACTACTACCAGTGCTGCAGCATCGTCAGTACCTACTCCTACAGTGTACCAAGTAGAGCTACATCACAGTACACATCACTCACAAGGTGTATCTCTTACATAACTGACAATGCAGTACCTCAACTCAATAACCACCCGTGTACTATCACTCCTTTTAGTAGTAGGGGTTGGCCACCAGGTGGCAGCAGTGGTGTGCCCGCGGAGATGCCCGTGCAGGATGAGGCAGGTGTTCTGCACAGGTGTGTACATTACGGAGATACCCACAGACTTCCCGGCAGATTCGCTGCTGATCGCGATCAAGGATAATAAGATCAGGAATATACCGCTTGGACCGTTCAACGAGACCACCGCGGTGCAGGGATTGTCGATCACGCAAAATGGAATTGAGACCATCGAGGATTTCACCTTCTCGAATATGAAAACGCTTTATTATCTGGATCTTTCTAAGAACAAGATTCGTGAGTTGCGTCTTGAGATTCTTACTGGAATACCCACCCTGCAGACCTTATACATAAAGAACAATCTCTTGAGCAGCATAGAGATCGTGCTCTCACGATTGTGGGGAATGACAATTTTCAACGCTCAGCATAATCGTATTCGCGAGATCACCAACCGCACGTTTTACAATAATCACCGTCTGAAGCTGATCGATCTCAGCCATAATGCGATCACGCACGTCCACAAGGATGCCTTCGCACGCCAAAAACGTCTACGATACCTCATCCTGAAACACAACCCGCTGAGCGGCATGTTGAAGTTTAACATGGACGGAAATACTGTGCTCCAATTGGCCGATTTCACTCATTGTCAGCTGACGGCCGTGCCGGAGTCTCTGTCCAGCGGGGTGAGTTATCTACGACTTGGGCACAATAACATCACCAAGATCAACGCGTCGAATTTCAAACGGACGCCGCGTCTCATGGTTCTGGATATGGATCATAATCACATCTCCGAGATCGGGGCGGGGACATTCAAGGGGTTGGTCCATCTCGAAGAGCTGTGGATGGATCATAATCTACTGACTGAGATCCCCATCCCCCTCCCACGCAGACTCAAAGGCTTCTTCATGGACCACAACAAACTCCACCGCATCCGAAACAACACCTTCCTGCACAATCACAATCTTTTCTTCCTCAGTCTACAGAAGAATAAGATCCGCCACGTCGGGCAGCACGCGTTTCATGGCCTCCATGCCGTGCGCAGCGTCGATCTGAGCGATAATAATATCTCTGAAATCAAGTCGAAAACCTTCTGCAACCTGACCAAACTGGAGAAGCTGGATCTCTCCAAGAATCCGATCGCCGAGCTGGAACCGCAATGCTTCATGGGGCTTAGTAAGCTGCGCACCCTCCAGATGGCGTCGGTGTCTGCAGAACAGCGGCCGAAGGTCCTCTCCGCCATTTTCAAAGGTATGCAAAATCTGCTCTTCCTTGACTTGAGCTACAGCCCGAAACTGGTCCAGTTTCTCACCGAGTCCAAGATCATGATGGAGTATGTCAAAAACGTCAAGGACTTAAGTTTGATGTACGATGACCTCAAGGGTCTGCCGGCAGATTTTCCGCAGCATTTTCCGAGCCTAGAGCTGGTAAAACTGAACGGCAATCCCTGGCACTGCGACCGGGACATCCTCTGGCTGCAGAATTGGATGAGGAATGGATCGATCGAGTTTTACTACGCTCACGACGTGGTGTGCGCCAGTCCGCATCTCTTGCGTAAGAAACGCGTGGACATGCTGACGAAAGCAGAGATCATGGCCGCCGAACTCGAGGACAGGAAAATGAAAGGGAATGGCGAACAGGACATCATCAAAACCAACAAGTATAATGTGGATTTCAGTGAGGAAAACTTGTGGCAAAACAACCTGGAGAACAACAACAAGAAAGACAGTAAAAGTAAGGACAGTGAGAACAACAACCGGGACAACAATAACAACAACAGTGATATTGACAACAATGACAGTGACAACAATGAAAGTGACAACAATAATGACAACGACAATGACAGCACCAGTGAAAACAGTGGCAACAATGAAGATAACAACAATGACAGCAACTACAGTGAAAGCAACAACAACAATGACAATAACAACAACAACAACAACAACAACAACAACAGTGTCAGCAACAGTGTTGGCGACAGAAGTGACAGCACCAGAAGGAATAAGGAGAAAGAAAACCGAACACTCCCAAAGCAGGAAACATAACCATATAACAATGGCAGAAATAAACATCAACCACAACCATGTGGATTTCATTATGGAGACCTTATGAAAATAAACAAAAACAAGGAAAACTACAACGGCGACAATGCTAACAATGTCAACATGAGGGAAAACATTGCAACAGCAAGAAGAGGAACAGCAAAAGCAAAAACAACAACAACAACAACAACAACAACAACAACAACAACAACAACAACAACAACAACAAAAGAGACAGTTGGGAGGACAAGTTTTAGTGAAAGTGACTTTTTACCTATACATGCCTGGGGATCTTCCCTGACCAGGATGCTACTTTTGAAAATTACTTTGCTTTGCTCAAATCTTTTTTGGACAAGTGCTCTGGTCACAATGATATCAGTCAGGATGTTTTTGGCCACTTCAGGCATGACTGGATTTACCAACATAGTCGCGACATCTTTGGCCGCAACAGGCCTGCATGGATTATAAGGACATGTGCATCAGTACATATAGCAAGATGTGGACTTACTATACGTTTTTTCTACTAGAACTAGGTAAGGGGAACCGTACCACTATAACAACCCTTATACTTCAACTAGAGGAGACATCTATAAACTCTAGAACTAGACGCAACTATATGATATAACTGTGTTATATATGATTAATAACTGCATAATGAACTAAGATAGACTTATTAAGTGAATAAGTGTGAATGAGCTGTGTGGAGATATTATATCTTTACCCACATGGTCAGTAGTTGAGACTTTGCCACAAAATAACAATGGCATTTCCTTAGCATTATACTAGAAATTTCTAAAATTTCCAAGCTCTATTTCCCAGGAAATAACCCTGGCATTTTCCTAGCATTATCCTAGGAATTTTTAGGAACATGTATTCCAAACTCTATTTCCCAGGAAATAACCCTAGCATTTCCTAGCATTATCCTAGGAATTTCTAGGTATTCCAAGCTCTATGGTAAGGGTAACATCAATGATGGTTTCAATACAATACTTTTTCTATTCAATATCGATATTTGGTATTTATCAAGTACCAGTACCAATCCATATCCAGGGGGAGTGTGTCAATTTTTAGGGGTCACAAGCTACAAATTTAGACCGCGATATCATCACAAAATTGCTGTAACTATCTGTAGCGTTGGCAGGCTAACAAATGTAAATAACTGTACAGTCTAACTTTTTACCATGGTTCCCTTTCCACTGCGGAGGCTACTTTCGTCAAAAAACACAAGGACGCTAAGATTTTTGATAACCATCTAAACCCTGTCATGTTGGTATTCATTAGATTGCATGCTCTCACTGAGCACTCTCCGTTAAAGGGCAAATGCACCATCATGATGATTTAGGTTCAAAATGTGCCTATATGTGTCACCTTTCAAATAAGACCACCCGCAAGTCTGTCCTCCTCAGCACTCCTCAGATATGGCTTATGAAAGTTAGTAAAAAACTAGCCTGAGTCTGGGTATAGAGGCTGCCATTATCAGAAGTGGTGCTTATGAAGTGACTGCCAGCCCTGCTTCTGATTGGTTGAGAGATATCAGTGGCAGTCACTTCCAGCCACTGATATCTCTCAACCAATCAGAAGCAGCACTGGCAGTCACTCCATACCACTGATTGTGCTTAATTGGGCTTAATTGGCCTGCAATGTCAGCCTCCATGCCCAGACTCAGGCTAGTTTTTTACTAACTTTCATAAGCCATATCTGAGGAGTGCTGAGGAGGACAGACTTGCGGGTGGTCTTATTAGAAAGGTGACACGTATAGGCACATTTTGAACCTAAATCATTATGATGGTGCATTTGCCCTTTAAGTAGCCATGTGCCAGGGTTTCAGACAATTTCTAGTTTTTTTTGTATCATTTTGTATTGGTAAAATTAGCCAGCAGCATAAGGGTTAATTCCACACTGTTCTAAACAAAAGCCATTTCTGATATAAAGCGTAGAGTAGAGATCATATATTTTCAGGGCAATCTTATTCTCCGTTCTACAATGTTTTGTTGGTGTAAGTCGGACGAAACAATATCAAAATGAGTTGTAAATAAACACTCTTAAGTCAACAATACATCATGTGATGATGATATATGGAATGTAAATGGGAAGAAATGATATCAAAACGAGTTGCAAACAAACACTTAAGTCAATGGTACTTCATGTGATGATAATATATGGAAGGTACATATAAATATGAAGAAATGATTTCAAAATGAGTTGCAAACAAGCACTCAAGCTGATAAAACCCCATGTGATGGTGTTATATGGAAATAAAAGGGCCATATATCACTGGAATGTACTATATTGTGAGCTTTCTTTATACATGATTGTTTTGACTGATTCATTCCTAGCTCTGACTCTGAAATTGTAGTCTGGACCTATTATTCTTTTGACAATAAATAAAATAAGATATTTTCTGAAAGTTGCTAAGGCCTAAAAAAATGAATTGTTTGTTTCCTGTAACCCAACCCTAACAAGTTTTTATTAAAAAAAATCCCTACCCTAAATTTTCTTCTGCCCTCCCAACTCATAATCAACGTAAAAAATGCATAAAACACACATTTTTGACCAAAAAAAATAGTACAAAATTCATTCTTTACCGACCTACCTACCCTATTTTTTTTCGTACCGTTACAGGAAACAAACAATTTTTTTTCTAGGCCTAATGTTGCAGAAATATCACCATTATGGTAAGGTATTTTTTGTGCTAGAGGCATGAATGGGTTTAGTTATTTTCCTAAGTATGAGAGTTCCAGATGTCAATTTCAAAGAGAACTCTGGGCATGTTTGTTTTAATGACCACTTGCAGTGTGTTGTAACTCATCTCAAAATGAGGGGTTAACCCATTAATGCCCATAGCAGCCAAAATAGTCTGAAAATTTTGGATGAAATCTTGGAGGCAAAAGCAAAGTTAGGAAAATATTTGAAAGAGAACATTCAGAAAATTCCTAACAACCCTATTTCAAATATTTTGTCTAGATGATTTCCAAAAATCTTTGTGTCATTGTGATTGGTATGAAAGTGTCCTTAGCACTGGAAGGGTTAAATTTAAAAATAACTAGGCAATAAAGCAGAAAAATCCAAAAATGCTTGATGGGGAGATGTTGGTTAAGTTCTGATCAAGACTTCTCATTCAAATATTTTCCTATGAATCCCTTGGTTCGCAAGATACTGCAGAAAATATCAGATCTTTTCGGGTGGTTGTGGGATGAATAGATTGAACCTCCTCCCTCTAGCAATAAGTGTTCACCTGTAACTTATACCCTTTATCGTAAAGCTAGCTTAGAATTACACATACTCATAGTCTTAGCCAGGAGGGCATCTGGGCCTCATTTGGACACCCAAACCCTCAAAAAACACCCCTCAGGACATCCAAATTTATTGAGAATAATGTCTTAAAATGTCAATGTCAAGCATCAAAATTGAACTTGTTCCCTCTAAATATAACTCTCATGACATTGTAAAAGGATGTTGTGCCTTATTTTGATATGTAAATACATGTTTATGGTTGTAATCTGAGTATATTATGGTCTTTCTTGAAAAATAGGACGCCATAAAATGGTAGGCATAAATGGGTTAATTCATTCATGCCTGTATCGGCCAGAAAAATCAGATTACTACTTCAGCAATTTTCTATCTATCAAAAGCTGTTTTCAAAAAAATATTTGAAGGAGAAATGTCAGTTCCAAACAGACAAAGAACTCCACTTCAAATTATTTTCCAATTTCAGCTTAATTTCGCACTTAATTTCAAAAGTATCTTAGAAGCAGACAACATTTTTCAAGTGGATATCCAGGCATAAATGGGTTAATCCAATCATGCCTATATTGGCCAAAATGGGCAATATCTCTCTATCAAAAGCTATTTTAAAAAAATATTTGAAGGAGAAATGTTCACTCCATATTGACAAAGAACTCCACTTCAATTGTTTTTTCAATTGCCGCTTGATTTGGCATTTATTTTCAAAAGTATCTTAGAAGCAGACAGCATTTTTCAAGATGATATCCAGGCATAAATGGGTTAAGATCCTCTCCTCCTCCCCACACTGACCCACCACACATGTGCCAGAGTCCGTCAAAATAAAACCACACACAGTGACCTGGTCATTTTCAGTAGAAGATTTTTCTTGGTTGTAGGAAAAATGGCCTGACTATTTTGGTGCTTTACTCCCACTCATTTTCTGGACATTGATCCAGCACATGCAGTGCCGCACCTAAAAATAGAACCTCACACCGACCAGGGCATTTTTAGGAGTTTCAGATCGAAAGCTTTTTCTCAGTCAAAAATTCATTAATCTCTCTCACTCTCTTTGTGAAGATTCTGTCAAATATATCTTAATCCAAAATGATGCAAAAAACCTAAAAATGACTGAAACCCTGTCAGGTCATTTTTTTTACCAGTGCTATTTGTTGGGGTATCCGGTTTCTTCCACCACTTGCAACAGGCTAGTCATGACTTGAAGCCCCAATATGGCAAGAAAAAAAAGTGGATAAAATAAAATTCAAAAGAATTCTAAAATCTGTCATGATTAACATTTTCCTTCAAAATACTTCTCCAAATTTGCATTAATAAGTGAGATATGTCCTAAATATTTCGGCCGTTTTAGGTCGCTACTCAGACTAACTAGCATGAATACGAAACAAATGAATACAGATTCAAGTAGTGTATTGATAGTGCTTTCCCTAGTGAGATTTTGTCAACGTTATCAGATCAGCTGTACAAGATTCTTGGTGCATGTTTGTTTTACGACTCAGTGCCGGAGGCCGAAACAAGTTGACCAATGAGACATTGGCATGGGGGTCTCGGGGTCGTTAGTGCGCTGGAAGACGTGTTCACGACATGAAAGAGGAGTGAAGGAATCTTGCTACTCTCGGGCCATGTGCAGCACTCAAGCGAAATATAAGCAATCGCTAATTATCCCATGAAATCTCCACCACAAATAGCTCTCCCCTCGCTTCTCTCTCTCTCTCTCTCTCTCTCTCTCTCTCCTCTCTCTCTCTCTCTCACTCTCTCTCTCTCTCCTCTCTCTCCTCTCTCTCTCTCTTCTTCTTTCTATCTACCTCTTCCTCTTTCCCTCTCTTCTCTCTCTTATTTTCCTTAATCTTTGTCCCTCTCTATCTATCTACCTCAACTCTCTCTCTCTCTCTCTCTCTCCTCTCTCTCTCTCTCTCTCTCTCTCTCTCCTCTCTCTCTCTCTCTCTCCTCTCTCTCTTTATCTCTCAGTTTTCCAGCTTTCTTATCATCTCTCCCTCTACCCCCTGACTTTCTGACCCTCTTTGACAAGTGTGCACAAAATGCACAAGAGTAAGCAATGACCATTCAACAAATGGGGGATAACTTTGTGTGTGACATGAGGTACGATGTGGATCTTTAGTAGCTTCAATCCTTTAGTAACTGCAATAATCTTTAAGAAATTACCATCATGATTATGTAAGCAGCTCTGATAATCTGTTACTTACTTGCATATCTTGAGTAAGAGAGAGCAAGCAACAATGCTAGTTCAATGTACATATTGTAAAATAAAGAGAGGATGATGATTTATTGTTTATATTATGTTTTCTTCCTGTGTTTGTGTTGTCTTTATCTTGCCATGCAATTCCATGTATGTATGTATGCATGTGTATGTATGTATGTATGTATGTATGTATGTATGTATGTATGTATGTATGTATGTATGTATGTATGTATGTATGTACATACGTATGTATGTATGTATGTATTTATGTATGTATGTATGTATGTATGTATGTATGTATGTATGTATGTATGTATGTATGTACATACGTATGTATGTATGTATGTATGTATGTATGTATGTATGTATGTATGTATGTATGTACATACGTATGTATGTATGTATGTATGTATGTATGTATGTATATATGTATGTATGTATGTATGTATGTATGTATGTATGTATGTATGTATGCACGTACGTATGTACATATATATGTATGTATGTATATATGTATGTACGTATGTAATTATGTATGTATGTATGTGTGTATGAATGTATGTATGTACGTACGTACATATGTACATACGTACATATGTATGTATGTATGTATGTATTTATGTATATACATGTGTGTATATGCAAGCATGTATGTATGTATGCAGGTATTTAGGTAAGTACGCAGACAGGTATCCATATACACACACATTTAAACTTGCACCCTATGATCCCCCAAATCAGCTCTCTAGGCCAATGGGATGCATATAGCAGTCCCTCACAGTAGGTTAATGATCGGTCTAAAATAATGGAGGCAGCAAGCTCAGCCATGTGTTGGCGCTGAAGTAATATGCATGTTTAATGGCCTTCAAGACGGTCCATTCCATGTCCGCAATTCCTTCCTTCTCTCTCTCCATCTCTCTCCTCTCTCTCTCTCTCTCTCTCCTCTCTCTCTCTCTCTCTCTCTCTCTCTCTCTCTCTCTCTCTCTCTCTCTCTCTCTCTCTTCTCTCTCTCTCTCTCTCTCTCTCTCTCTCTCTTCTCTCTCTCTCTCTCCTCTCTCTCTCTCTCTTTTTCTCTCTCTCTCTCTCTATCTCTCTCACTCTCTCTCTCACTCTCTCTAACTCTCTCTCACTCACTCACTGACACACTCTCTCTCTCTCTCTCTCTCTCTCTCTCTCTCTCTCTCTCTCTCTCTCTCTCTCTCTCTCTCTCTCTCTCTCTCTCTCTCTCTCTCACTTTCTTCCCTCTTCCTCTAATCTCTCCCAAGTTATATTATATTAAATGTAATTCCACAAATCTAAGAGGCAAGGTATTTCTTCTCCACTAGTTGACAACAATATTCATGATGGAATTTTGTGAAGTTGAAATTAATATTGACCCAAGATCCAAAATAACTTCAAACCCCTCAATACCCCAGAGCTACCATGGGGTCAATGATGGGCCATAATAGGGAATCTGTGGAATTTCTAACAGTACCTAAAATCACTCAGGGGGCTGTTATGATTTTCAATAATAAGGTGTATTTATAAAGAAACATGGCCCAAAAATAGCATCAGCCAGTCTACAAGAGGAATGTACACATTCATTAACAAGATACATAACAATAATAATCCTATATTGTGTGCCAATTTTTTTTTCATTAGGCCAGTCCAAGTCGATTTTTGGTCTTATGGAATCGCCGACCGATTTTTGGGCAAATTAAAAAAAAAAAAAAGGTTTTTTCTTAAATTTGTGCCGACATAATTCTGATGACCCTTCATGAAAAACCTACCTAATCACCCTCAAAAAGGCCTTGGTTTTTACATTTTCAGGCCACTATATTTCAAGAAAAAATTGAAAATAAACTTAATTATGCGATCTCGGTCTATCGCATACATAATGACTGCTCTCAGCCCTTTAGAGCATACTAAGATGATGAACTTTTTTCAAAGAGAACTGTGAATATGAACTTTTTTCATGGGGAACTGTGAATATGCACTTTGTTTAGAGAACTTTGAGTAAGAACTTTTATAGAGAACTTTGAGTATGAACCTTTTTTTAGAAAACTTGGGAGTATGAGCATTTTTGCACAAGGAACTGTGAATATGAACTTTTTCCATGGGGACCTTAGTGAGTATGAACTTTTTTGGAGAACTTTGAGGATGAACTTTTTTCATGGGGGTCTGTGAATAGGAACTCTTTTCATGGGAAACTGTGAGTGTGAACTTTTTTCATGGGTGTCTGTGAATATGAATTGTGAGTATGAACTTTTTCATGGGCAACTGTGAGTATGAACTTTTTTTTTGAGAACTAAGAGCATGATTTTATTTTTTCATGGAGAACTTTAGGTATTTCTTTTTTTTTCATGGGAACTTCATGTATGATTTTTTTTTTTGAGAATTTAGAGTCTGAATTTTTTTCTTGGGGAACAATGAGTATTAAGGGGTTAAATGATGGAGACAAACACATTGCAGTGTTGACAGAGGTTCTGCGACCACTCACCCACTTCTGGCCCTTGTCCAAAATATGCAGCCCGCGGCTGGACACAAGACATGATGAAGTTAAGAAGTAATTAGGCAGACACATTTTCAAAGAAAGTGGGTGAGAGACGGCTGCGTTTCGGCTGCAGCCAGACCCCTATAACGGTGATGAACGACCTGACGGGGACCGATATTGTCACTCACTGAATCGGCGCCACCTAGGAGGCAGACGATAAAACTTGCATCTTTAGAATTTTTTTTTTTTTAAACAAACCTACTTCGGGGAAGTTTTGTTTATGTTTTTGATATTTCTGAAAAAAAAGTTCTTCTGACGATTCTTAACCCTTCCAATGCTGAGGCTACTTTTGTCCAAATCACAAGAATACAAAAAAGTTGAAAACCTTTTTAACCCCTGTTATGTTAGTATTCATTGGATAGCTCTTGCCGAGTACTCTCAGATGATCTCAGTACCAATGTGCCAGGGTTTCAGTAATTTTTCAGGTTTTTTGCATCATTTTGTATTAGTAAAATTAACCACCAGCAGCATGAGGGTTAAAGAACCATACTTAGGGAAAGTTTTGTTTATGTTTTCTGATACTTTTGAAAAAAAAAATTCCTCAGCTTTTTTCAAACTACTGTGCTAGAGGAAAGTTTTGTTTACGGTTTCTGAAACTTTGAAAATAATAAATTCTTCAGCTGAGTCTCGATCTTCCAGTTGTAAGGGTGACTAACCAGTTGTAAGAGGTGGAGGAAATTGGAGTACCCAGAGAAAACTCCCACCTAACCCCATGTCACAGATATTTAAAAGAGACCCATCAATTGTGTCACAATTATCATTTTAAGAGGAAGATAAAGATGTACAAGAAAAGCCCTTTTAGGGCACTTTTAAGGCATGAATGGGCTAACGATTATGCTGCTGGTGGCTAATTTGGCTAATACAAAATAAATAACTGAAAAATGATTGAAACCCTGGCATATGGGTACCCATCTGAGAGTACTCAGTGAAAGCTATCCAATGAATACCCACATGACAAGGTTTAGATGATTTTCAAAAATCTTTGCGTTCTTGTGCTTTGGACGAAAGCAGCCTTAACTTTGGAAGGGTACATACATTCATGCTTGAAACTTAGTTTGATCAAAGTCATCGGGACCTATGATACTTTCAAAAGTAACTTTGAAAATATGTATAAAATCAAGATTTGAATATTTGATGCAGAGTTGTAACCCTGATGATCAGATAAATCCCGATGAGCATTTCTCACTTCAAAAATTTAGCCAAACATGTTTTGTGACAGTCAGTTATCAGCAAAATTGTTGGGTCGTTTTTGGGCACTACCGGCATGAATGGGTTAAGTATAAGCAGTGAGATTGGCATGAGAAGTGATTTAAAGAATTGGAAAATTCATTCCTTTTTTAAATGCCTTTACATTCCAGCCTCAAAATAACCAGTTCAAAGAGTCAAAAAGAAAATCAGTTCTCGGGTCAGAAGTGCAAGTATCGGCCATGACACCCAAAATAACCACGCCTGCGAAATCCAATTATAATACTAGCTTTCCTATTAGAATTCCTGGCGGTATAACAGATGATCTGCCGAAAAAAACCATAATCGAAAGGGCGCTGGACAATACGTCATGTCAACTGAAGGCAGGGGCGAAAACACCAGACCCTGTGGCAGGGGCATTTGTTGCGAACTTATCAGAGGCACTCATGCACAAACACACACTTACACACGGACACAGAGACACTTCATATATTTCAATGGTCAACATAATCGCGTAAAGGCGGGTAGCCAAGCTTAACCCCTTAACCCCTTTTGCATCTGGACTAGACACATTGCCTGAAAACTTAACCCTTACGCTGCTGGTGACTAATTTGGCCAATACAAAATGATGCAAAAAGACTGAAAATGACTGAAACCCTGGCAAATGGGTACTCATCTGAGAGAACTCAGCAAAAGCAATCCAATCAATACCAACATGACAGGGTTTAGATGGTTTTCAAAAAAATCTTTGCGTCCTTGTGCTTTGGACGAAAGTAGCCTCAGCATTGGAGGGTTAAGACGTGGCTCAACAAATTAAAAGTGTTTGAAAATATTTTGATGAGGAATCTTTAAATCATACAGTAATTACCACCACTAGCAAATGTTTCTGAAAAGATTGTAGAGCACTCTCAGATGAGTACCCATGTGCCAGGGTTTCAGTCATTTTTCAGTTTTTTGGGGTCTTTTTGTATTTGCAAAATTTAAGCCACCAGCAGCATAAGGGTTAACAATACAATGGCTGAAAGTACTCAGTGAGAGCCATCCAATGAATACCAACGAGACAGGGTTTAGTTTTTTTCAAAAATCTTTGCCTCCTTGTGTTTGGACGAGAGACTAGCCTCAGCATTGGAAGGGTACAGATGCTTTTGCCTACAAGAATTCATCAAAATTGTGTAGCTGATTTTGGCCGCTGTAAGTGTTAACCCTTATACTGCTAGTGGCTAATTTGGCTAATACAAATAATGCAAAACACCTGAAAAATGTCTGAAACCCTGACACATGGGTACTTATCTGAGGGTACTCAGCGAGAGCTATCCAATGAATACCAACATGACAGTGTTTAGATGGTTTTCAGATATCTTTGCATTCTTGTGCTTTGGATGAAAGTAGCCTCAGCATTGGAAGGGTTAATGGGTTAAGATATTTTGCTATTACGGGAGGTCAGAGGGGGCAGGGGGGGTTGAACCAACCAACGTTCCCCCGCTTCACCTCCCCCTGACCCAACCCCCTTCAACTGTCCGCTCAATCATACCGACAAAAGGTATGCCGTTGTCATGTTTCCGTGGTTACCACGGAATGCATGTAAGTTGTGAGAAAATCAAAATCACCAAAATCCTGTTGCTAACTCGCTACAGCTCGCTACAGAGCTACCACGTGGAAAAACCCGACCTTCGACCTCCGGTAGCCGAGAGGAGTAAGTCGGGTTAAAAGTCGGGCACATGATTCTCACGTTAGGTACGGAGATGAAGATCGTGTTCGTGTTCGTTCGATCGCGCCCACGCCTTGATTCTTTTTCAATAACGCCCGACAGACCCTTTAGAGCCTTGATTCTTTTTCAATAACGCCCAGCAGACCCTTCATGTCAACAGGGTAATTGAAAAGCATTATTCAGGTTTAAACGCATGTAGCTCTTGTTGGGAATTGTCACTGTAGTGGTTCAGTGGACGCATGGCTGCATGTTTTGTCGCAAAACCTTTTAAAAGATGTTTCATGATGAGCAGTGGATGTTCAAGAGATATATGTTGACCAAATAACAATATGAAAATCATGCAAGAATGATAAGCATTTTTCAGAAAAAAGTTTAATTTAGTAGTCTTGATGCTGTAAGTAATAGTAGAAGTAGTAGTAGAACTACTACTACTACTACTACTACTACTACTACTACTACTACTACTACTACTACTACTACTACTACTACTACTACTACTACTACTACTACAACAACATTAAAGCTACAACTACTACTACTATTACATATACAAGTGCTAGCTTTCTCAGTTATTGCTCCATAGGTGATGATGCAACTATTACGGCACTCTCCTGCAGCCAAGGAGTCCTGTCTTAAGGTGCAGGGTGGGAGGCAGACAGGAAGCATCAATGGTATAAATGGTTGTGAGTTATGGGGATGGCCGGCAACACGTGTTGGTCTGGTTACTCGCTGTCCTAGCACTGTCACTCAGCCACGGCCAAGTCTCCGTGCTAAATCTTTTCTACGAGGCCCGTGACGTCAGCCCGCTGTAAGGCGAGACCGTCTTTACTGGTATCTTTATTTCATTTTGACGGCGCGGTATGTTCCGATAGCCAGATCAAAGGGAGGCTCCCCCACAAATTTTCAGGCCCTTCAGTCTGTCTCTGCGAAAAGCCCGGGCGAACCTGTGTGGTCAAGTCGTTAGAGGCTAAATTCGCCGGGCGTCGATGAGTGCCCGACAAGGCCAGTGAAGAAAACAAGGAAAATGATGAATAGCGTTGTCATTATCTATCGAAGAAGAGCTTGGCAAATGTCTGCTTTTCAGTAGGACTTTTTCTCCCCGTGCCAACACTCCTTCTCCAGAAACAGCTACCCTGCCCAAACGTGTCTGGGGATTTTCTTGAAAATCCTTGCATTTTCCCTGCATTATCCTTGGAATTTCTGGTTATTCCCAACTTAAATTGGTATTAGGGTTATCCTGCAAGAAACAGACTCATAACCTGACATATATCATAGTCTTAACGCTTCCAATGCTGAGCTACTTTCGCTCAAAGCACAAGGAGGCAAAGATTTTTGATAACCATCTAAACCCTGTCAGGGTCCAACAATAGCCAAAACAGAATACAAGCCTGGTAGGGCTACTAGCCCTACTTCAACCTTTACTAGCCCTCCCTCACAATCAAAATGATTTTAATAATTCAACCCAGTTTATCACCTAAATGTGCAAGAATATGCTGTTCATTCAAATAATATTATTAAACACCGATCAAGATATCGTCATGTCAACTTAGCTATCCTTCTTTGACTGGTGAATTTGGACTAGTCTAGTAGGGCTACAACTGTCTGGAATTCACTAGCCCTACTGGCCACTTTTCACATCCTCACTAGCCCAGACTAGTCGGGCTACCTTGTTTGTCGGACACTGCCTGTTATTTTGGTTCATTGGAGAGCTGTCACTGAGTACTCTCAGATGAGTACCCATTTGCCAGGGTTTCAGTCATTTTTCAGGTTTTTTTGCATTATCTTGTAATGGCTAACTTAGCCGCCAGCAGCATAAGGGTTAAAAGTCAACAAAACACTCCTCACAAATTACCAGGAGCATGTCAATACCGAGCCTTAGGTTAGTTCATACTGTATCCATATAGCATTCACATTATTCCATATGGCGCACAGAACTCATATACCACAAGGTACATCAGCATTACCATACAGAACATCATCCTCTATATACCACACAGGATATCATAAACATATCATACCCAAGACTTCAACCATATACCACACAGGTAATCCATATACCAGTACCACACAGGATGCCATCCATATACCAACTAAGACATTATCCATATACTACATAGTAGGACTGTCATCGATAAGGAATTCTTACCGATTCGATTATCGATAAGGAAATTACCGATACGGTACTTCGATTCGATTCGAAACGATAATAATTCGATAGGACATCATCCACATACTAAACAGGACATCATCTATATACCAGTAGCATACATGGCATCATCTATACATCACCTAGGATATTATCCATATACTACAGATGATGTCGTTCAGTATACCACACAAGGTGGCATCTATATAAAACACAGGTCATCATCCATACAACGAATTCAAGATATCCCCCATATAGCAGTACCACAAAGGATGTCATCCATATACCACCAAAGATATAACATTAACCACCTCTCCCGGATATGTTAAGTTCAATAAACTCTTTTCCGAATACAGATAAAAGCATGTGGTTCAAAGTCGACACTCAATTCCAACCACATGCTTTAATGTGACATTCACTGATTATCCAGGTCTGGGACTAACTTGCTCGCACTTTGTCGACAAGCAGACTACAGATAACAACATGTAACTTTGGCGATTTGCTAATAATTAACTGTCGTGTTTTCTTTGGGTCTTTTTTATTCAAAAGAGAGTGGACTAGCAAAATGATTATAAGGCTAGTAAAACTTTAAGCAGCCCTGATTGGCTTGTTGAAATTTTGGATCAATGTCAAGTTCAGCATCATCATCCATATACCGCACAAGACATCATCTATATACAACACTGGATAACATCCATATACCACACAGGATGTCATCCATAACCTTAATTGGACGTCATCCATATACAAAAACAGTATTTCATCCATATGAAATATGTATACATGTTATCTTTTGCTCCTTAACAAAGATATTCCCAAAATAGCCAGGGCATTTTTGGGTGCTATGGTCATAAAAAGGTTATTTTTTTCCATTGGTGGCCTTCCTTTACAGGTTTGACTGTATTTGTAATAAATTGTATCACATTCAAACATGAGTGGGCCAACATTAACTCTATCTAGAGTATACTTGTGATGTATTGCTTCTACAAGTAACAAAAATATTCACAAAACAGCCAGGTCATTTCTGGGTGCTGCGGTCATAAAAAGGTTAATTTCTCTCATCAGTTGTCTTCCTTAGTAGGTTGGACAGTATTTGTAATAAAATGTATCACATTCAAATGTATGTGGGCCAACATTGACTCTATCTAGCATATACTTGTGATGTATTGCTTCTACAAGTAACAAAGATATTCCCAAAACAGCCAGGTCATTTTTGGGTGCTGCGGTCATAAAAAGGTTAATTCTTTCCATCAGTGGCCTTCCTTAGCAATAGACTACCAGTTTGACTGTATTTGTAATAAATTGTATTACATTCAAATGTGAGTGGGCCAACATTGACTCTATCTGGTTGTTTGAACCTGGCTTTTTGTATTGATGCTAGGTGTCTGATTTCAAAGGCTGTGTAAGGGGAGAAGAAAGGATGGGGCCAGCTAGAGATGCAGTGTTCTCAAATAACAGCTTCTAGATCAGCAAGACATATTAAACCATCAATCAGGGTCTTAGCCAGGATTTAGAAACTGGGTGTCCAGAATTGGCAATTGTATCATTTTGGGGCATCCTTTTTTTCAAGGGAGACCACTATAAACTCAGATTACAACCATAAACATGTTTTTACACAATGAAATTAAACATGATGTCCATATACACTGCCATGGGGTATATATTGAGGTGAAAAAATCCAATGAAATGCTGGAAATTGACATTTTAAGAAATTCCTCACAGAATATTTTAGGTGTCCTGAAAGGTGATTTCTGAGGGTTTGGGTGTCCAAATGACACCCAAATGCCCTGCTGGCTAAGACTATGGCATAAATTCTCGGAAATTTAGACCACCCTAAGAATTTAAGCCACTATAATTATTGTGAAAAAATAATTTAAGGGAAATCTGGGCCACCCTTGATCTATCACTGGTCGTCATTAACCCATTAGTGCTTACAGCGGCCAAAAGCAGCCAGACAATTTTGATGGAATCTAGCAGGTAAAAGCACAGTTAGGAAAATATTTGATGGAGAAATGTTAATTAGAAAATTATCTACAACTTTTCTTCAAATATTTTGTTATTTCATTTCTAATTCTGAAGTTATAGCCAAAAGTATTATAGATCCAGACGACAATTTCTGGAGGAACTCTTAAGCATTAATGGGTTAAGGGAAATTTGAGGGAAATCTGTGCCACTATAACTCTGCTTTGTCTGTATTTTCAGTGAGACATAAATCATAAATTCTCATAAATTTAGACCCGCCTTAGAATTTAGGCCACTATATTATTGTGCAAAAGGGAAATTGAAAGGATTAAATCTGGGCCACCATTACTCCGCTTTGTCTGTATTTTCAGAAAACATGGGCCACCCTCAACACATAAAGATCGCCATTATTAAAAAGTGTCCCAAATTCTAGAGAATTTACGTTAGTGCTATAAGTACACAAGGTTACTATTTGGATGACAATGTATTGTCATTACATGGGGCCTGCCCCGATGGCTGAGTAGTCTAAGGCATTGCCACTGACTGTTAGCTGTCTCTCACTACTGCCTGGGTTTGAATGCCAGGCCTGGCATGTGAGAAAGTTGACAATGACTTGGGGTTTACAATGTTTCTTACGTCGGGTACTCCAGTTTCCCCAACCTACAACTGGCAGGTCATGAATTAGCGCAACCATGACAGAAAAAGTGAAGATAATAAAAATTCCAAAAGTCATTATATATAAACACTGATGTTGGCTTTCATTCAACTCCTTTGAAAATAACTTTGGAGTTAGGCCTAAATTTGCAAAATATTTAAACAAGAGTTGTATATAGAATTCTGTAGAACATCTCTCCTTCAAATATATTCTGATAATTGCTTTGGTTTGAGAGATATCACAAAATACTCAGGCAATTTTGGCTACTACAGGAAGGAATGGGTTAAAGCAGAAATGAAAGTGTTAAAGCCCTGAATCGATACGGCCTGCAGCATGATTTCCCTCCCCTCTTTAACCTTTCAAATGCTGCAGCTACTGCCATTCAAAGCACAAGGACACAAGATTGTTGAAAACCATCTAAACCCTGTCGTGTTGGTAGTCATCGGATAGCTCTCGCTGAGTACTATCAGATGGGTACCCATATGCCAGGGCTTCAGTTATTTTTCAGCTTTTTTTGCATCATTATGTATTGACCACATTAGCCACTAGTCGCATAAGGGTTAAGAGGAGACCTGCAGGTCAGTCTATTGGGCGGTGGAAAATATGCTTTCTTCTCTGATGATTTTACACTTGTTGAGCAAGAATCTTGTTGGTGCCAGCAGGAGCTGAGAGACACAGCTCCCAGGCATGACCATTTTCTCCCATAGAATGCAGGGAGGGTGGGGGGGCTGAATCAAACTACAACCATTAACACTCCAACACACTAATTAGGTACAAGTTTATGTATAAATTAACCCATTAATGCTCACAGCTGCCAAAATCATCTGATAAATTTGATAAAATCCTCCGGGCAAAAGCATATTTAGGAAAATATTTGAAGGAAAAATATTTTTCAGAACAATACCAACAACTCCCCTTCAAATATTTTGTAAAATCATTCTTAACTCCAAAGTTATTATCAAAAGTACTAAAGATCCAGACAACAATTTCTGGAGGAACTCCTAAGCGTTAATGGGTTAAAAGCAGGCTTCAAAAATAAGACCAATGGAGGGCTCTCCCAGGGATGACCATCCACCCAATTTCTCCCATGATTATAGAATGCAGGGAGGGGGAGGGTGGCTGAATCAAACTATGAACACTCTAAATCACTAAGGCCTAGAAAAATAATTGTTTGTTTCCTGTAACGGTCTGAAAAATAATAGGGTAGGTGGGTCTGTAAAAAATATTTTTTGCATAATTTTTTTTGTCAAATATGTGTGTTTTATGCATGTTTTAAGTTGATTGGTAGTTGGGAGGGCAGAAAAAACTTTAGGATAGGAATTTTTTTGAATAAACAACTTTTTTTATGCCTAATAAGGTACCCATCTTTGTATATGTTACACAGGGTTCGGAAGCAAGGATTTGGAAGTTTTTGAACTTGGAAGGCCATTTTTGGGTGCTACAGTGATGAGAGGGTTAATACATATCATTTAACCCATTAATGCCTGAAGATCTCCTAGACAAGTGTCGTCTGGACCTTTGATGCTTTCAAAAATAACTTTGGAATTAATCATACATTGACAAAATATTTGAAGGAGAATTGTGTGTTTGATTTTGATCAACCTTTCTCCTTCAAATATTTTCTGAAAATTGCTTTTGTTAAAGAGATATTGCTGAAAAAAGTCAGGATTGTCCTGATGTCAATTGTCCTGATCACTTAGTAAGTATGATGGGACAACAGTTTAGCCCTACGTCTAAACACAGATCTCCTTGACAGATGTCGTCTGGATCTATGACACTTTTGGAAATAACCTTGGAATTTATCGTAAGTTGGAAAAAATATTTCAATGAGAGTTGAGAGTTAGCATTCGTTCGACATTTCCTCTTGAAATATTATTTTGATACTGCTTTATTTGGAGATGTCAGCAACCTTTCTGGCTATTTTGGGTGCTACAGACTTGAATGGATTAACCCTTTCCTTATACTTAAGGACCACAGGCAGGCTCTTACACAGCAGGTTACAATTTTGCGTCGTTTGGACACCTAAACCCTAGAAAAACAAAAACAGGACAATCAATTACCTTTTGTGAAGAATTTTCTAAAATGTCAATTGTAAACAAGTAACTGAATATTTTCACCCCAATATAAATCCCTTATAAACTTTTTGTGACAGTATTAGGCCTTTTCTATTTGCTTGTTTATGGTGGTTATCTGAATATATTGCAGTCTCCCTTGAGAAATAGGACACCAAAACGTTTTTTACAATTGCCAATTTTGGCAAAGCATGAAAGCATATTTCATAAAATATTGGATGGAGAAATGTTCAACACCAAACTAAAATCTCTTCCACTGAGAGCAAATGGTGTATGTGACATGACACATGTAGCAGAAGAAATAATTTTCGAAAAGCGAATTTTCACAAACCATATGTCATACAACATTTGAAGCAGAAACATCTATTAGAATCAAGAAAGTGCAAGTGCAAAGAACGGAAAAATTGTTTTGAAACCCTAGCAAATGGGTACTCATCTGAGAGTTCTCAGTGAGAGCTATCCAATGAACACCAACATGCAGGGTTTAGATGGTTTGAAATATCATTTGCATCCTTGTGCCTTGGTCAAAAGTAGCCTCAGCATTGTAAGGGTAAAAGGAAATATATCCATTAGAACCAAACTTAAACTTCCCCGATGCAAGATAGTGGTGTACGTGACAGTACACACGTAGCAGGCACTGTTCTAGTGTAGGGCATTGCCAAAAGGTTGGGGGCACCGATTTGGCACAAACAAGCCGGTCACTTGACCGTAAGGAAATGTCCAGTTGGATACGCGTTCTGGAGCATCGAAGCGTTCGATTGGTCAATGACTACAGGGTGGTTAAGTGACCAACAAGCACAAGAGAAGATTCGATCGCTAAATGGGATTTAAACCTCTCGTCACTTCTTCCTCAAAGGCGTTAAACACTGTAAATATAAGCACAGAAATAAGAACCATTTAGGATTTAAACCCTCGTCACAACATATGCCTGCAAAATATTATCAAAACTGTCAGGCTGCTCTCGGTGGCTGTGAGCATTAATGGGTTAACATAGTCTGGGTAAGTTATAGAAGTCAGGCTACTGCAATTGTCAGACCCTGTAATATTATCAAAACTGTCAGGCTGCTCTCGGTGGCTGTGAGCATTAATGGGTTAACATAGTCTGGGTAACTTGTATAAGTCAGGCTACTGCAATTGTCAGACCCTGTAATAGTATAATAGTAAGTATTTCAACTGCATAGCACTTTGGGATGAATAGGAAAACCATTTTAATTCCAGCAAATCTAGGGGTTGGATGAAAAATAAATTACATTTTCCAACTGTTGGGAAGAATTCAAGGTCAACCCAAAGGTGAAAAAATGGCTTAAAGTTATATCCTCTTCGTAATTTTTTTTTACAAAATCTGTGCTCTCGATTACGATTCCTCAAGGTCGTTGATTTCCATTCCCAGCATGTACGTTACAGAAGCGGTATTCCTAGCGCACGCGTGTTTGCTTAAGGATCTATAACAGTCCGGATAATGAAAGAGAAAACACGAGAAGTCTTCACATTGCCATCCCACCACAACACAATACCCAGACAAACACCTAAATCTCGCCAAATTCAAATAAACAAATACCGAAAGTAACATATGTTAACCAATTCATGCCTACGAGACAGAAAAACACCCTCACGATTTCCACAGTATCTTCTCTATCCAAGCATTTCTTCGGAAAATAATTGGAACAGAAATGCTTTTCAGAACCAAACCCACATCTCTCCTTCAAATATTTTGTGAATTTATGTTTAATTTCGAAGTTATTTGCAAATACATCAGAGTTCCAGACGACACTTTTTGAGGCATGAATGGGTCGAGATCCCTATGTAGCAAATAACCTGTTTATGCCCGACTTCATACAAACACCTGTCAGCTCCAACGCTTCCTCGATCGTGACCCATGAAATGAGATTTTCTCACCTCATTGACAAAAAATTGCCTCTGAACCAGTTGAGCTAAAATATCCTTCGCACCAAATACCATGCACTCATAAACTCAAAGACCTGTCCAGCGTGCAACATAACCACTTGCCCTATCACAAATGGCAAGTGAATTCGGCAAAAACGGTAATTGGGCAAGCAGAACAAAACCCTAACTTGCCCTGCTCGGCAAGTAATGTCTTGGGCAGAGTCTGCGCAATGTAACTCACCTTTGTTTTTAAAAGAGAGTGGCGGGGCAAGTGGAAGTGCCGGCGGGGCAAGTAAACTTTAGGGGGAGCTTGTCCCGCTCGCCAAGTAATGTTTTGGAACCTATGTTGAACCCAGCTGTCTTGGTGGTATATATATATACTCTTTTGAGAGCTCAATTTTTTCTGATCTATATCTAAGACAAGTATAACCATTAAGACCATAACTCAAACAGGTTTTAAGTCCAGGTTTTAAGCATGTGAGAAAGTTGCAAGTGACATAATGCAACAAAATGAAGCGGGGATTAGCCACAAATGCCTAGGATCAGGGTCCAATTGTCGCACCAGTGTGCAACAGAGGCCTAAAAACGCACGTGCAACAAGACAAATCCTTTAATCACTGTTTAGCTGAGGAAATTTATGTGGCTCGACAAGTAGTCAACCCCTGAACTAAAACCTTCCACCACCTGGTGGTCAACCGCAAAACTAATTTATGAAATCCTGAATCCACCCTGGTTCTACAAAAACTTTGTTTACGCCAATGAGAAGGTTGCCCCAACAGTTGAGTAGTCTGGCAAACTGCACAGACTTCTCATTGTATCTCACCTCAAAGGTTATAGAAAATAAGCATGACCCTATAGCAAGTATGTCATCAAAATTTCACAACCTTACTAACAGCATGATAACAGAAATAATCTCTTAGTTGCAAAATAATTAGAGCTGCACTCACGGAGGGAGATCAACTCATGAGCTCAGCACCCGTTTGACTCGTGAGCTCATGAGCTCACGGACGTTCTGATTTTCCAAAAAGATATTTATTTTCCAGCCCAGCTATTAAGAAATAAATATTTATTGCGGAGATTTATTAACATTGCCATGTTTATTTAATTTCAAAACGTGCTGACAAGGGAAAAGGTCAGTTTAACACTCAACACCGCTTGAACGTATACATTGGAGATTGTAAAGAAGACATGACAGCGATAAGCAGTTATGCATGTTGAAAATGTGTGTTATATATATGTGCCCTGTGTTACGTTTGTGTTCCCAACATCGACGAGCTCACGATTCGAACATTTCAGCTCGAGCTCGGCGAGTTTGCTCCAGGGCTCGAGCCACTCGAGTTCGTGAGTGGTGAGTGCAGCTCTAAAAATAATGATTAGTAACATCAAAATGATACTAATGATAACTGCAAAAAGGCATCAAATGCGTGTTTCTTACCTTGTTACCTATTTGAAACTCCCCCAATCAAGAATGGGTGAAAACTGAACTCACCTGTAAGTAAACAGAGAGAGTTGGTTAGGTTACATCATGATTAAATCGACTTGAAATTACATGTTTAATAGATACTAATATATTCATTCTACTTTTGAATGAAGAAATAAATAGGTAAATGTGTACATGTATGTGTGATACACACACACACATACAAAGATACAGAGGTCAGTATTACACTCAAAAATGCCTGTATACATTGTGGAAAAGGACTTGACCGTGATAAGCAGTGATAAGGTTTTCTGTGATACATTTGTAACGAGTAAACCACTCCAGCTTGAGCTTGGCTCGTCTGGCTTCAGTACTATATATATATATATATATATATATATATATATATATATATATATATATATATATATATATATATATATATATATATATATACATATATATATATATACACATATATAGATATATATATATATATATATACACATATATATATGTATATATATATATATATATATATATATATATATATATATATATATATACATATATATATATATATATATATATATATATATATATATATATATATATATATATATATATATATATATATATATATATATACACACACATCACATGCACAGACATATACATATGTTTTTACGATATCTCACAGTGGAAAAAGAAATAAATGAGAAAAGAATGAATGAAATAAGATTACAAGATAAAATGTTGCGAGGCTTTTAAGTATATCCACAAATGCCACATAACTTCATTTCGCCTTTCAATTCTCTACATATCTCACAGATCATCATTCTCAATAGATGCTCAAGACAGTCGGGCCTTGAGTTGGGGACAGAAGGCAGAGTCAATGCCAGATAAACACCAGAGATAAACTGTATAAATAAATCTTATATATAAATATATATATATATATATATATATATATATATATATATATATATATATATATATATATATATATATATATATATATATATATATATATACTACACACACACACATCACACACAGAGACATAAACATGTGTTTTTACTATTTCTCACAGCAGTAAAAGAAATAAATGAGAAAAAAATGAATGAAATAAGATTACAAGATAAACGTTGAGAGGCTTTTAAGTGTATCTCCAAATGCCAGGTAACTTTTCACCTTTCAATTCTCTACATATCTCCCAGATCATCCATCTCAATAGAGAGATCTTAAAGATGCTCAAGAAAGTCCTTGAGCTCGGGACAGACAGAGGTGTTATAATTCACCACAGAGTCAATGCCAGATGAACACACGAGATAAACCGCAACCCCGAACCTAAACACCCGTACCCGAAAAACGGCATGATAATTAATCAAACGGCGCTAGGTAAGATAAAAGGGGGTAATGAAGTGGTATGTGATATATTTCGCCCGTCTCCCACCCCTCCTGCCCCCTCTACCACGGGGAGCATGACGGGACATTCCTCACGACAAGACCCACTGCTGCCGTTCCACCCGCTACGCCGAACAATGCGGAACAACGCCGAACACACGGGCACTGGGCCGTGTATGAAATAATGCCATGCTTATTGCGGGAGATGGTGAGTCCATGCCCGGTGATATACTGGACATACGTCCAATACATAGTCTACACAGACAGCGACGGTTTACCTGGCGACCCAATGACAGACTGGCGGCCTACAAACCCAACTTAAGAGTTCTCTCGTAGGGAAAATATCTATTTCTACAGGGGTGTCCAAATATTTCAGTCCCGAAGCACAGTCAATAAGTCCTGGAGCACAGCAATTTGTAGTGTCCGAGGTTCGATAATAGTTATGAATATTGTCACCAGGTGGCACTACTATATTAGCCCTTATTGCAATAATCATGATCAAGACCAACTGATAGGCAGTATTGCTAAGTGGAGTTCACTGGTTTTTGAATACCAATTGTATCAAAAATAATTCAAGTGAAATAACTGATGGCTCAATTTGTCATGTTTTGCAAAAGAAAAAAAATCCCAGTTAAACAGTGCATTTAGTTTTTGGTTTGTCGCACGTTTTGAAACTCAATTGGACACCTCAGGCTGCAGACTGCCAGCCTACACACACCTTAAGAGTTCTATCATAGGGGAATATCTATTTCTAGAAAGTTACTACTTTAAGCCTTTGCATGAGACAAATAGTTCATTAAATGTTGTTTTTTGTTTTCAACCCTTCCAATGCTAAGGCTACTTTTGTCCAAAGCACAAGGGTGCAAAGATTTTTGAAAGCCATCCAAACCCTGTTATGTTGGTATTCATTGGAAAGCTCTCACTGAATACACTCAAATGAGTACCCATTTGCCTGAGTATCAGTCATTTTTTTGCAACATTTTGTATTGGCCTAATTAGCCACCAGCAGTATAAGGGTTAAGAGTTCTATCATAGAGAAAATATCTATTTATAGAAAGTTACTACTTTAAACCCTTGCATCGGACAAACAGTTCATTAAATGTTTGTTTATTTTGTTATTAAGGTTTCAGCTGTTAGTGTGACAGCTCATGAGCTGACCATCCTAAACAAAGGTGTCCTGTACTTGAAAGGATTGACTCAGAAGGCTGGGGCAGTCAGGTAGGGGTCAGCAAGTAGGACAGGCCTATCTGGGCAACCAGAACTGTACCTATAGATACACTATCCTAGTTGACTTGGCTGGTATATTGAGGCCTTAATAAAGAAGTTATAATACTGATAATAATTATGATAATAATAATAATAATAATAATAATAATAATAATAATAATAATGATAATAATGATAATGATTATAGTGTAATAATAATAACATAATAATAATAGTAATAATAATAAAAATAATAATAATAATGATAGTAATAATGATAATAATAATAATAATAATAATAATTATAATAATAATAATGATAATAATAATAATAATGATAATAATAATAGTAATTAAAATAATAATAATAATAATAATAATAATTATAATAATAATAATAATAATAATAATAATCTATTTCACGAGGATAACACAGTCAAATACAGGAATTCATTTTCGCTGTGACCCTCAGATTTAAGGATTATACCTAAATTGTTCTTTAATATATAGTTCCTTGAATGATGAGAGAGATGGTGGCACTTTCATATTCAAAGATAAGGAATTCCATATTAGTAATATGTAAATAGCAAATACTTGTCCTAGTTATAACCCTTATCACAACTTAGCCAGGATTTAGAAACTGGGTGCCTAAAATTGGCAATTGTTAAATATTTGGGCGTCTAAATTTTTAAGGGGGGGCAACAATATACTCAAATTTCAAACATAAACATGTATACATTTATCAAAATAAGGCATGATATCTTTATACAATGTCATGGGAATTATATGGTGATAAAAATATTCAATTTATATGCTTGATATTGACATTTGAAGAAATTCTGCACAAAAGAATTTGGGTGTCCTGAGGGGTGCTTTTTAAGGGTTTGGGTGTCCAAAAAGACACTCAGATGCCCTGCTGGCTAAGACTATGCAACCAGCCATTACCACCTTATATGGGTGTGCCTAGAAAGATCCCAGCATCACCAATGACTGGGTGAAAGTTTATCTTGAAATTGTCATCGGTATATTACATACTATTGAAAATATAGTGAAACCTCTCATTGTGTAGAACACCTCGTAATGTGAACACTATTTCCTGGTCCCATATGTATCTTTAAATAATGAAAAGACCTCTGAGATGAGAACATCGCCTAATATGAACACAATTTCCTGGTCCCATATGTATCTTTTACATTATGAAAAGATCTATGAGATTTCAACATACCCTAATATGGAAACAATTTCCTGGTCCCATATGTATCTTTTACATTATGAAAAGACCTCTGAGATATGAACATCGCCTAATATGAACACACTTATAATTTCCTGGTCCCATTTGCATATTTTAAATGATGAAAAGACCTCCGAGATGTGAACACCTCAAAAGTGAACACTTTTGTCCTGATCCCAAGGTGTTCACATCTCTGAGGTTTCATTGTAATTATCCCTGGATGTTTAGTACTGTTATTCCCAATAGAGACAGGTGGTGCCCCCTGGATGTTTAGTACTGTTATTCCCAATAGAGACAGGTGGTGCCCCCTGGATGTTTAGTACTGTTATTCCCAATAGAGACAGGTGGTGCCCCCTGGATATTTAGTACTGTTATTCCCAATAGGGACAGGTGGTGCCCCCTGGATATTTAGTACTGTTATTCCCAATAGAGACAGGTGGTGCCCCCTGGATATTTAATACTGTTATTCCCAATAGAGACAGGTGGTGCCCCCTGGATATTTAGTACTGCAGTTCCGGTGAATCATCTGAGATAGAATGCTAAGTGAAGTGCTCATTGGGTAACTAACTAGCCAGAAACACACAACTCAACAAAACTGTTGCATTTCATCGCTGTCACATTCCAGACTCAAGTGTTCTTTTCATGCGGCTGTAGAAATGGACTATTAGAGAAAGAAGGGGCGAGCAACATCCTCAGAAATTTATGTGTCTGTTTATCGGTGTTGGATCTGGTTGCGCTATAAATCAGCAAATTTTGTGAATGGAGTTTCCGAAATGTTTTTCAGTCACTTCCTTATTAAATGCATATTCATTCTTGAAAGAATTACTTTTTTCAGTTACTTTGATATTATATAATTTCACACCTGGAGAACCATGAACAGAAATGATAGGGGGGGGGGGGGTCCAAATCAAAAGGAGAGGAAAGAGCGGGGGCAGCATGTACCTTCATATCTTAACCCATTCACACTCAAACATCCTCTAGAAAGTATAGTCTGCTTCTTTCATACTTTTCAAAATAACTTTGGAAGAAAGCAAAATTTAACAAAGCATTTGAAGGAGAGTTGTTGTGTGAATTCTCTTTAACATTTCTGCTTCAATTAATTTCCAAAAAGCGCTTTTGTTAGGAAAATATTTCAAAATTGTCAGGCATGCTTTGGCCACTTTGAGTGTTAATGGGTTAATAAAACTTAGATGTTCTGTAAAAAAACAATCATTTGATTGGAGTTTTTTTCAATGATTTTTTTATGAATGGGCTAAAGCACACTGACTATTGCAAATCTCCGATAGAAAAAGAAGGCCACATATCCTGTGGAGGCCAAAATTGTTTCCTTGACCCATTAATTCTCACAGAAGCCAAAAGCAGCCTGACAATTTAATATCATCTTTGAAGCCAAAACGTAGTTAGGATAAGATATTTAAAAGAAAAAAATATTTTTAAAACAAAACCAACAACTCTCTTTCAGATATTTTGTAAAATCAATTTCAATGCAAGTTATTGTTTAAAAAGAACCAGATCCAGACAGCAATTTCTGACTCTTTAAGCATTAACCCTTCCAATGCTGAGGCTACTTCGTCCTAAGCACAAGGACACAAAGATTTTCGAAAAACATCTAAACCCTGTCATGTTGGTATTAAATGGATAGCTCTCGTTGGGTACTCTCAGATGAGTACCAATGTGCCACGGTTTAAGTTATTTTTCAGGATTTTTTGTATAATTTAGTAATGGCCAAATTAGCCACCAGCAGCATAAGGGTTAACAGCTTTAAAAAAGGCTGAAATCTAGCAGAGATAAAAATGACAAACAGTCGTGAGTGACCAGGGATGACGTATATCTATGTAGAAGTGTGTCTATTCCCATCGTCCCAGAGTCACAAGGCGAGACTAATTGATTATTTATAGGGGTATAAACCAGCATGTTAATTAGAGGGTAGGGTAGGTGGGCGGGGCCCGTACAAATGGAAGGTGTACATCACAAACCCTTTATACTTGCTCAGCCACACCCCTCCCTATTTTATCTAAAACCAAAATCTCGCTCTCCTTATTCACATCAATGCGCACAACAACACGAATACTGGGCCAGCTCCAAGCCAATGGTTCAATTAACCCTTCCAATGCTGAGGCTACTTTCATCCACAGCATATCAGGATGCAAAGATTTTCGATAAACATCCAAACCCTGGCATGTTGGTGTTCATTATAAAGCCCTCACCGAGTACTTTCAGATGGGTACCCATGTGCCAGGGTTTCAGTCATATTCCAGGGTGTTTTTTTGCATCTTTTTGTATTGGCAAAATTATAGCCACCACCAGCATAAGAGTTGAATTAACCCTTATGCTGCTGGTGGCTAATTCGGCCAATGCAAAATGATGCAAAAAACATGAAAGATGACTGAAAGTCTGGCATATGGGTACTCATCTGAGAGTATTCAGCGAGGGCTATCCAATGAATACCAACATGACAGGGTTTAACCCTTATGCGGCTGGTGGCTAATTTGGCCAATATAAAATGATGCAAAAATCCTGGATAATGACTGAAAACCTGGCACATATAAGGTACACATTAGAACCCATGTGCCAGGGTTTCAATAATTTTCTCAGGTTTTCTGCATCAGTTTGTATGGGCCAAATTAGCCACCACCAGCATGAGGGTAATTAAGCACAGATGTCCAACTGTTGCATCGCCGCACAAGGTGCAATAGAGGCTCTCCAACGGCATGGCATACCTGTACATGCTCCCTATGATATAAACATATAAACTTTAACCCTTATGGTGCTGGTGGCTAATTAGGCCCAATACAAAATGATGTAAAAACCTGAAAGATGACTGAAACCCTGGCAAATGGGTACTCATCTGAGAGTACTCAGTGAGAGCATTCCAATGAGTACCAACATGACAGGCTTTAGATGATTTTCAAAGATCTTTGTGTCCTTGTTCTTTGGATGAAAGTAGCCTCAGCATTGGAAGGGTTAAGAAACTGTATTGTCTATTGTCTATTTATTGGTTCTGGAATTTATTATTCATAAGAAGGTGTATATATTAACCTTTATGCTGCTGGTGGGTTAATTTGGCCAATACAATTCATGCAAAAAAACTGAAAAATGACTGAAATCCTGGCACATGGGTACTATCTGAGAGTAATGGCTCAGTAAGAGCTATCTAATGAAAACCAACATGACAGGGTTTATATGGTTTTCTTGTGCTTTGGACAAATGTAGCCTCAGCATTGGAAGCTTTAATGCCACATATTGAAAGAGTCTGACCTCATCCCAATTGTTGCATGATGGCCACTAAAATGCAGTGCTCCAGGACTGGTCGTCTGTGCTCCAGGATGTATTCACTTGGACACAGTCTTAGCCAGGATTTAGAAACTGGGTGCCCAAAATTGGCATTTGCAAAATTTTGGGGTGTCCTATTTTTCAAGGGGGACCACAATAGATTACAACCATAAACATTTATCCACCTAATGAAATAAAGCATACAATACCATTGAAATTATATTGAGGTGAAAAAAATTATATTGTATGCTTGAAATTGGCATTTAAAGAAATTCCTCCCATAAGATTTTGGGTGTCCTATAGGGTGTTCTTTTGAGGCATTGGGTGTCCAAATGACACACAGATGCCCTGCTGGCTAGGACTATATGCTTGGACACCCCTGGTAAGTAGGAATACATAAAAATTAGCCTGTGGGTTCAATTGTTTTCTGAACCAAAAGTTAGTCACGCCATCGGAAATCTGTAAAGGGGGGAACGAACTCTCACTGGAAAAAGTTATTTATGGAAGAAGAAGAATTGCCTAAGGGGTACCCCACTGTCAGTACTTTTCCCCCTGCTGTGTAAGCTATTGTTCTATACAAACCCCCTGTCAGGTAAATTGAGAATCCCTATGTGACCACTATGGGTGGTCTCCATTCAATACATGCTGCATGCCAAATCATAGATCACCAATCACAAATTAACACTCCCGTAATTCAAACAAAACAATACGTGAAAACAAACAGATAAATCTACAAACAATGGGACACGAAATCTTAACGCCTATTTCACTATTTCTCATTTATACACGAAATCACTTTCAGGTTCAAATTTACCCAGCAGGTAACTACATACCTATTCTTTTGTTATTTGCCTAGATGATAATAAATGGTTTGTATTGCTATTTGTCCAGGTAATAATATATGTAATATATTGTTATTTGTGGGGCGTGGAGTCTTTAGATGTCATTAACCACTAAGATTCTTAGAATTAACCCATTTATACCTGCAACATTGAAAAAACAGTGTGATTATTCTGGTGATATTTTTGACAAAAGCATCTAGTAAAAAATCTCGATGGAGAAAAATTAACCGGAGTCCAATCTTAACTTTTGCACTCAATTATTATACAAAGTCACTTTTTCTATAATTCAAAATAATCTAGATGACAATATAACCCCCCAAAAAGCCAAGAACTAATTAACAAGGGTGGACAGCTCTAATATCTTCAAGAAAAATTGTAATTTAGCATATTATACACAAAATATTTGATAGAGGTATGCGAGTTCTGATCAAAATAACTCCATGAATTTTTTTTTGAATAATGCCTTTAATTACTTGACCAGTTTAATCCGCACCTTTCATACTTCTGAAATCATTTTTGGAATGAAGCAAAAATTTGCAAAATATTTGAAGGTGAGTTGTAGACGAACATTAAAATTATTCAGTATAAGGTATTCTCTTTATAGTCTTGTATTCACCGAAATGTTCACACAACCTTCCTCCCCTAGCAGGCCTGTACACACAGAAACCATTTCACTCCCCCAGGGGATATTCAAGAGCAGCTGGCAGCAAATACTGCACAAGCTCTAAGCACTGCCTTATGAATGCTAGGTACCCATTTTGCAGCTGGGTAGACTGAGGCAATATGGAATAAACTGTCTTGCCCAAGGACAGACCAAAGTGCCCCGGCTAGGAATTGAACCAGCGACCTACTGATTACTAGTCAGACACCTAACCAACTGAGCTACTTTGTCACCTTAGTGAAATAGTGACTGCTACAGGCATGAACTGGTTAACCCTGGTGCAGCTGGTGGCTACTTTGGCAAATACAAAATGATGCAAAAAAAAACCTGAAATAATGACTGAAACCCTGGCAGATGGGTACTCATCTGAAATTACTCAGCGAAAGCTATCAAATAAATACCAACATGACAGGGTTTAGATGGTTTTCAAAAATCCTTTGCATCCTTGTGCTTCGGACGTAAAAGTTAATATAAGGCTCAGCATTGAAACTGGTTCACTATCAATATTGAATGCCTCTCATATAGTGTTTTTCTTGAATCAAAACATTCTATTTCATGTTTTACAAGAGAATCCACTTATACTGTAAATACATTGGGGGGAACAGCAGTTCTTATCACTCAGGGTTGTGCAGTATCAGTTTGAGTCTTATTTCATCTCTTATATCTCTTGTTATCATTTCTTTTTCTAGGTAAATATTCAAATAATCTTGAAAACTACCATTTGTAAGTAATGACCTTTAAGAAATTACCACTAGCCTATCAGAACACCTCACAAAGTTCTCTATATAAAGACCCCTGTCAACTTTCTTTAAGCTGAAAAATGTGCAAAATGCTTTATATATGCCCTGTCCTAATAGAAAACCAATCTTGAAAAAGAAGGTCTGGTTCATCCAAATGTGGTCATTTAAGCAGATTTAGTTTGAATAAAATATATTTATATATTCATCTTATATATGAAGACATGATTTTTGTCTCAAAAATTTTCTCTATGAGTTAACCCTTCTATGTCTGTAGCAGCCAAAACCGCCTGACAATTTTAGTGATATCTCCCTAACAAAAGCAAGATTTAGAAAATATTTGAAGGAGAATTGTTTACCACAACTCTATCTACAACTCTCCTTCAAATATTTTGAAAATTCATGCGTCATTCAAAAGTTAATTTCGAAAGTTTGAGAGGTCCAGACGTTACTTGTCAAGAATATCTGCAGGAATTAATTGGTTGACATAGAGGAACACATACAGACACCTTGGTGGTTCTTAATGTGCTCATATTACCGATGAATCTTACAAGTGCCGGGAAGCTTAGAAACTGCTAGGAAGAGCAAGCTGTTTTTTTCTGGCAAGCTGCCAAGTTCTATCGTACCTACCACATTGCACCTCTAAAAAACACCAAAACAAATGTTTTCTTAAACCATCTAAAACCGATTACTTTTCTTTCAATTAATCAAAAGAGCAGCATCAATGTGCAACTGAGTTGGCAGTTAGTATCAGAGTTTAACCTTTTTGGAGGAGTACAGGTTTAAGAGACAAACTCTTTATGAAGACTGTGCCCAAGTGCCCATACTTGTAAAATTCATTATATTTCATCTGATCCATGTAAGTTTTATAGAACCATTTTGGTGCAATCTGCCCTGAGTGGTTTAAGGTGTTGTCACTGACTGCTCGCTGTCTCTCACCACTGAGGGCCTGCCCTGATGGCCAAGTGGTCTAAGGCAATTACCACTGACTGCCTGCTGTCTCTCACCACTAAGGGCCTGCCCTGATGGCCAAGTGGTCTAAGGCAATTACCACTGACTGCCTGCTGTCTCTCACCACTAAGGGCCTGCCCTGCTAGTGAAGTGGTCTAAAGCAATGCCACTGACTGATTTTTTTGGACAAATATGTTTGAACCTATAAGATTTCACAAAAATTGTCAGGCTGCTTTTGGTGGCTGAGAGCATGAATAGGTTAACCTTCATGCTGCTGGTGGCTAATTTGGCCATTACAAAATGATGCAAAAAACCTGAAAAATGACTGAAACCCTGGCAAATTTAGATGATTTTCAAAGATCTTTGTGTCCTTGTATATTGGACGAAAGTTGCCTCAGCATTGGAAGGGTTAAACCAGTGGTACACTAGTAAGGTAGCTCATGGCCTTGCAGTATGAGCGCTGACCACCACCACTCTAAGACTCATTTTCAGCCCTGGTGACTCTCAGACTGGCACTACAAGCATACTTACAACTCCTCCTCACATTAACAAATTAAAGCTCACAGACCGTGACGCCAAAAACAGAATGACAATTTTTGGTGAAATCTGCCAAGTGGGAAAATTCTTGGGAAAAGGTTTGGCTTTTAACCCTTGTCACGCTGCATTGTCTGGCGGGGGCTAGGGCCCCAGAACTGTATTGTTTTTTTGCAACAAATTATGTTGCATTGCTGTTGCTCTGTCAGTGGGGGCAGTTGCACTGCCGGCGGGGTGTAAGTTTCTACAGCCATAAAATGCAAAATATTCAAAGAATCTGAAATAAAAAAATACTACCTGAAACTACTGTTCTTGTTCTTTTTAATAGTATGTTTTTTTAATAAGAACTAGTAGATAATATTAGGAGAGATCAGTATAAAACTAAGGAATAGTAGAATGCATGCAGATTTTGAAAAATGATTACTGAAAAGCAAGTATTTACAATTCATTAGCCCCACTTTAGCCTGAGATTTCTTAAGTTTTACATGAGTATCTTCTCATGAAAACCATATATTCAGAATCCTTGTCAAAAACTAATAAATAGGCTGATGACTATTATTTGTTTATATGTTTTATTTTGTTATGAACCATCCTAAAGTAAATGGAAAGCAAGTAAATTTTGTCAGGAACGAATTCTGAGAGCGCATCAAAATGAATTCTAAAATTTCAATTTCCTCAATTCGATAGCGCTATAAACCAATGGAAAAAAGAAAATCTGAAATGTAAAACATTAATATATAACACAATCCAAACGTCCTCAATCGACTCATGTGATTTTTATTTGAAAATTCTCAAGTTTTGCACCCCAAATCAACACTTGAACTCAAAACGAAATTGTTGATTCGTGGCCGCCATTTTGTGATCTGAAGTTCGCTAACTTTCTGGCGCAACAACACTGGTATAAAATTCCCATAATAGTTAAAGCCTGCAATAGAAATACAAATAAATACATATGGCGATTCCCTACCTTCTTATCCTCCTTATGTTGTCTTTATTTTGTGTTGAACCATCAGTTATAGCCTTTTTCGAAGGCTTCAAACATGATGGTTAACACGTTGTTAGGACTTGTTTACTTGCTTACGGCTAATTCGATTTCTAAATCCGTTTGCCGTAAGCAATGCACCTACTTGCATTCAAGTCTCTATTTTGTCAACCGCCCAATAAACAATTCAGAAAGTTATATATTCAAATAGATATGTTTCTTGGCTTTCGGAATATGTAAAATTTATTCAGAAACAAACATGGAAAGTATTTATTACGATTGTGTAAAGTGCAGCGAAAATCTGAAAATAGACCGATATTTCAAAATGGCGGCTGAAGCGAGTGCGAAGGAAATTGCTTCGCACTTGTTTTAAAACGATCAATACAGTTACAAAACAAATTTATTTCGAAAAACAAACATCATATTCTGATTCCCTGACATCCATTTCATGCAAATATTAACTTTATTGAATTTAGGATGTCAGGGATGAAGCAATCGCGATCGTTGGAAAAACCGGAAGTGGTCGTAAATCTGCCGACCAGCCGGCGCTGTGCCGGTCTTGACAAGCCAAAACATCGTTTTTTTTCATTTCTATCGATCTTAAATGAATAATACTAAATGTTTTTCTTTGTCAATTTGACAAGGAAAGACATGTGAGAATAGGTGAGATATTTATTTCACCTATTCTCAAGTTATTTCGCCATAACAGCTGAATAACTTCTAGCTGTCTTCTTGATTGTACGCCACACTTGATGTATGAAATGTGGCGTACAATTGAGTGTTCATTTGCCCGGAATATTCCGGTCTCAGTTCCTGGGCCCGTGGGGACTGAGACCGGAATATTCCGGCCGTAGCGTGACAAGGGTTAACACATTCATTTGTGCAGTACCATCAAAAGGATCTGATGTTAAGGTTTAAAAAAAATCTTGAATCTATGTATGAGTAAAAAACATAACACAGTGATCCTCAAAACAAATTTAATTCATGGGGTAATCATGAACATTTTAGGGGCACTCCATCGTTTTTGTCTGGAAAGTATCAAAAGTGATATTCTGCTGTAAGACCTAACCCTTCCAATGCTAAGGCTTAAGTACTTTTATCCAAAACACAAGGACATAAAGACTTTTTAAAATCATCTAAACCCTGTCATGTTGGTATTCATTAGATAGCTCTTGTGGAGTACTCTCAGATGAGTACCCATGTTCCAGGGTTTCAGTCGTTTTTCAGGCTTTTTGTATTATTTTGTATTAGCCAAATTAGCCACCAGCAGCATAAGGGTTAAATACTTGACCTAGCACCAGAGGTTCTCCATCCTCTATGTACCCATAGTATTTCTCTCTTCCCAGTGGCAGGCGTAGATCAGGAACCTGCTTTACATTAAAAGTTAATGATATGCTTGGCTGAGCTGCTTTCTTGACCCATTCACATTAACCCTTATGCTGCTGGTGGCTAATTTAGTGTGGCCAATACAAAATGATTGAAAAAACCTCGAAAAATGGCTGAAACCCTGGCATATGGGTACTTATCTGAGAGTACTCAGTGAGAGCTATCTAATGAATACCAACATGACAGGGTTTAGATGGTTTTCAAAAATCTTTGCATCCTTATTATAAATGTGCTTTGGACGAAAGTAGCCTCAGCATTTGAAGGGTTAAGAAGAACCATTCTTGAATATGTACAACAAATTCTGGGAAACCAATGACAGGATGACTTGAACGATGGCCTTCAGATAAATGAAATGTATTTTGCTAGTGGGATATAGCAGGGGAACGGAGTTTTTCTCTAGGATTACAGAAAGGGAAGCTCTAACAATCTGCTGGGTGCGCTCAAAAACAAACAGAACATCTTATTGGGGCTTCCAGAGTTACTGTCTCTCTGCGTGCTCCAACTATGTTATCTATATAACCCATTCATGCCTGGAGATCAACTTGAATATTGACATCTGCAATTTGTGTCTTACGGACGAAAGTGGTTTGGAAATTTTCTGTCAGACTCCAAAAAAAAAAAAAAAAAAGTGCTAGATTTAAGAATATTCATTGTTAGGGTGATTCAATCAACTTCAGGGATTTATAAATGTTGTAGTAGAGCCTCATATTTAAGGATGTATATCTCCCACCCTTAAGGTTACAGGGATTAATTGATTTTGATTGATTTTATTTAGTTAAGAATAGGCTGTTAGAAACATCTCGCTACCAGTCCTAGTCAGCAGACTCTAAAAAAAATAAAATAAATAAAAAAGCGTCATTTTTCAACTTTTTTTTTTATTCCAAAATGGCTCATTTCCTGCCTCCTGAGCACGTAAGACAAGTAGTTAAATTGGAGTGGCCTAAAGTATTTTTGAAAATAACTTCCGAATTGAGTTAAAATTCACAAGATGTTTGAAGGGGAGTTCTTGGTTAGATTCTAATCAACATTTCTAATGCGAATATTTTCATAAAAATGCTCTGGTAAGAAGGATATCAGCCATATAGGCTGGGCGTTTCTGGGCACTACAAATGGATCATATAACTTCTAGCAGCAAATCTGTTGATGTTTCTGCTAAGAGGTAAGTCAATCTGTTCCCCTCGTTTTGTATCTTTTTTTGCTCTTGCATTGCTGAAATAAAATACCTCCCTCCAGGATCCTAGCCAGGTTTCACAAACTGGGTGCCCAAATTTAGCAATTGTAAACTTACGGGGTGTCCCCTTTTGTCAAGGGAGACTACAATTAAATGAGAACCATAAACATGTATCCACTTAGTGAAGTAAGGCATAATTGTATAATATCATGGGATTCATATTTGGGTGGAAAAATAACAATTATATGTTTGAAAATGAAATTGTGAGAAAGTACTTTGGGTGTCCTAAAGGGTCATTTTCGAGGGTTTGGGTGTCCAAATTTTGTGTAGATTTTTTGACAGTCCTATTTTTCTTCAAAAGAGACCCCTAAATAATCAGATTACAACTATAAATATCTTTTCTCTCTACATATTTTTATTCTTTTTTGATTTTTTTTCTGAACAACCATAAACATGCATTTACTTAGTAAGAAAAAGTAATATCGTGGGAATTAATATCAGGTGAAAATATTCATTCATTTCCTTGAAATGAAGTTTTGAGGTCCATATAACACCCAGACACCCAGCTGGCTTAACCCTACCAATGCTGATCGCTACTTTCATTCTCCGATGAGTACCCATGTGCCAGGCTTTCAGTAATTTTTCTGGAATTTTGCATTATCATGAATTGGCCAAATCAGCCACCACCAGCATAAGGGTTAAAGCCTTGCCCTGCAGAGAAAGGCATTAATATTTACCCTTCACGGCCAAGCAGTCTAATGCATTACAAACATGTTCTCAATTACAATTTATTAGCATACAGAAATCTCTTCTTCTTTATTAGATAAATATCATATCTCCATAGAAGTCTGGAAGCATATCTCAGGCCACTTAAATGGGCTGAAGGAGAAAAGCCATGTTTAATCATATCCTAATTTATTGTCAAAAATATAAAAGATCCAGTCTAAAATTTCTTTATGAACTCTTAACCTTTATGGAGTTGAAAATATGACACCCACAATTTAATGATTCCCAGATTTGTAGTGTCAAGTCAATCTTGGCAAAAAATTAGGGTCTTAGCCAGGATTTAGAAATCGGGTGCCCAAAAAATAGCAATTGGAAAATTTTAGGCATCCAATTTTTTAAGGGATACCACAATATACTCAGATCACAACCATTAACATGTATATACTAATTGAAATAAGGCATATCCTTACTATGTCAAAGGAATTATGTGAAAAAAACTTAAATTTAAATGCTTAAAATTGATATTTCAAGAAATTTCTCACAAAACATTTTGGGTGTCAAAATTACATCTAGATGCCCTTTTGGCCAACCCTTAATGGTTGACACTGCTTGGCTGGGCCACAAAGGTGGGTGACCCAAATATATACATATCAGGACCTTACAATGACAAATGTCCCCGCACCCCTACCCTGACCTATAGGACCCATGTTGACATGTATTTACTGTTAATTAACTCGTTGGTATCTCCAGCATCAATCTTAATCAGAATCCAAGTCACCATGTGGATGTTTCTACATACATTATAGTGTCAGTTCTCCAAGCCAGAAAACTCAACGTGATAAATGGAGTGTCGTTTGAATGGCCATCGCTGGGGTGTGTTGTAAGGGAGGAAATAATGCCCCTTTTGTAATTGATGTTTCTGACAGAAGTTGGCACTCGTAAAAAAGGTTGGGGGTTGACTACCATTCCCTGATTAATTTTGATCTCTGTATCTCTATTCATCTCTCTCTTTCTCTTTATCAAAATCGTTGTCTCTGTCTGTCTGTCTGTCTGTCTGTCTCTCTCTCTCTGTCTCTCTCTCTCTCTCTCTCTCTCTCTCTCTCTCTCTCTCTCTCTCTCTCTCTCTCTCTCTCTCTCTCTCTCTCTCTCTCTCTCTCTAATTTCTTTGCTATAATGGATAAATTGGTACTAACTCTCTCTCTCTCTCTCTCTCTCTCTCTCTTTCTCTCTCTCTCTAATTTCTTTGCTATAATGGACAAATTGGTACTAACTCTCTCTCTCTCTCTCTCTCTCTCTCTCTCTCTCTCTCTCTCTCTCTCTCTCTCTCTCTCTCTCTCTCTCTCTCTCTCTCTCTCTCTCTCTCTCTCTCTCGCAAGGTCTACATCTAAGATTATATCTCATGAGGTATTTGCAAAAGAGCAGTAAACAAGGACGGTGTGGCGAGGCAGAAAAATATGGTTTACGACCATGTCCTGCCTTTTCACATATGAAGAAATCCTCAATGCTGAAAAGGCGAACAAAAGAGTTAAAGCAATATCTGTCAAGCTGTGCATGAAAAGCTGCATGTCAGTTCTGACGTAAGTCATGCCCTAACAACCCCTCCCTCTGTTTGACATCATGTTAACCCATTAACACTCAGAGTTTGTCTGCTACTCTGACTCATACTTTTGCAAATAACTTGGGAATAAAGCAAAAGTTCACAAAATATTTGAAGAAGAGTTGTTGTTTAGCTTTTGGTTAACATTTCGCTGTCACATACTTTCCAAAAAATGCTTTGTCGCCTGAATCTTTCATACTATTGATGATAACTTTGGAATTAAGAATGGTTTTATAAACTATTTGAAGGAGTTATTCGTAGTGTTCTGATCACCATTTCTCCATCAAATCTTTTCCAACATTTGCTTTTGCTTGACAGATTTGACCAACTTTGTTAGGCTACTTTTGGCTCCTATGAGCATTAAAGGGTTAATCATCAGCATTCAACGTATCGATGTACTTATCAGTGAAATTCTGAGTGATACTCAAACCCCCCCCCCCCCCCCCCCCCCCCCTCCTCACCCCATCGGGTGTATCACTAAAAAGACGAAATATTGCGCCTAAAAAATTGTTTGTTCCCTGTAATGCCACCCTGACAAGATTTTAATTGCAACCCAAAATTTTCTTTCTGCCCTCCCAACTCCCCAACTCCCAATCAACATAAATACAGTATAAGAACACAGCATTAGCAACTAAAGCTGCCATGAATTGTGCATTTTTTGGAAAAAAAATCCAAAATATTTTTTCTACCTACCTACCCTATTTTTTCAGATTGTTACAGGAAACAAACTTTTTCTTTAGGCCTAACATATAAACCCTTCAACATAACCATATGCATATTTGCCAAGCAGCTGTAGCCTACATACATCAGAGTGGTAGGTACACAATGATCTATATCACATCAGATTTTCAAGGATTTTCTAAGCTTTATTAGAGACTTCAAGTTAGCGGCATTCTCAAAATACTTGCCACTGCTCGTGACGCAAGTGGCCAGCAAAAGCGTGCCGCCGCATTCAAGTCCAATCTTAAATCAATCTCAGGCTGGTATTTCTGTAATTGCTCACTTTTATACGTGTTTCGGCCAGATTAGATCAAGGCATGAATAATTCATTGTAAAAAGGCTATGCCAATTGCATAAATGTTTATCATATCTTAACCCATTAACACTCAGAGCAGCCAAAAGAGGCCTGACGATTTTGGAAATATTTAACTTACAAACACATTTTCTTGAAAACATTTGAAGGAGAAATGTTGATCACAAGTCAAACAAGAACTCTACCTCAAATATTTTGTGAAATTTTGCTTTATTCAAAAGGTATTTTCAAAAGTATGAGAGTAGCAGACGACACTTTCTAAAGAAACTCTAAGTGTGAATGGGTTAACTCATTCATGCCTGGATACCTCTTTGACAAATATCTGGATCTATAAAACTTTTGGAGATAACTTTGGAATTAGTCAAAAATTCACGAAATATTTGAAGGAGAGTTTTTCTCTTTGTCCTGATCATCATTTCATGACAATAACTAGAATCATTTTACAAAATATTTGAAGGAGAGTTGTTGGTAATGCTCTGATTAACATTTCTCTTACAAATAGTTTACACCAACTCTGCTTTCGCCTGCAAGATTTTTACCAAAAGTATCAGGCTGGTTATGGGCGCTGCTAGCATTAACCTTTCCAATGCTGAGGCAACGTTTGTTCAAAGCATAAGGACGCAAAAATATTTGAAAAACAAAAACAATGTTACCAGTGCACTGTACGCACAGGGATTTATTTGCTCCTAAATTCTAAAGATAAGGAGCCAAATCTGCTCCTGCCTGAAAATGTTAAGGTCAACACTCCCTGGACCCTGCTGTCTTGTATCAGTGTCAGGGGTTATAATAATGTTTATGTTGCACTTTAAGAGATTTAGTTTCCATCAGAAAGTTCTGCAGCGCACTGATATGAGGCTCATATTTTATTATTGTTTGATTAATGGACGCACACATGTTGATGGTGAGGTGTGACATACACTAACAAGGATTCTGATCAGATCGCTATCTTATAATAACCTGACAGTGGCTGTTTTTCTGTGTTAACCCATATCTTAGATGAATAAAAACAAGTGGATCTGAAACCAGCTGGTCAACCTGAAAAGGCTGGCTGCGACAAATAGACCATAAGACACGTTCTGTGCTTGCTGGTGCGCAAGTTTCTCTGTAATCTAAACTTTGTCTCCTAGTGACATCCCACTTAGGCCAAATTTGGGACCCTTGGCATAGTCAGGCCATCACTATAGCACATATAGTAATTGGCCTCTCACTACACATCAATTCTTTTATTCATCTTAGCCCTTACGCTGCTGATAGTTAATTTGGCCAATTACACAATGATGCAAAAAAAACTAATAAATGACTGATACCCTGGCGTATGGTAACTCATCTGAGAGCACCCAGTATGAGCATTCCAATGAATATCAACATGACAGGGTTTAGATTTCAAAAATCCTTTTCATCCTTGTGCTTTGGACCAAAGCAGCCTCAGCATTGGAAGGGTCAGTATGCTGCTGGTGGCTAATTTTGCCAATAGAAAATGTTGCAAAAAGCCTAATAAATGACTGTCATACCCTGGTACATGGGTACTCATCTGAGAGTACTCAGAGAAAGAGAGAGAGAGAGAGAGAGCTTTCAAATGAAAACCAACATGACAAGGTTTAGATGGTTTTCAAAAATATTTTCTTCCTTGTACTTTGGACGAAAGTAGCCTCAGCATTATAATGGTTAAATTGTGTGTGTTAGTTTTTTTAACACCGTAACTTGAACACTGAAATGTAATATCTGATGCTCTCACCATTGTTTGTGTAAGTTTATCAGATGTGTTTTGTAGACAGCCTTAACCCATTCATTCTACGAGATCTACTTGACGAATGCAGGGGTCCAGCTAGACACTAGCCCCATAGCCAATGGCTATAGAAAATTGTATTTGGGCTATAACAATATTTGCCTTCGGAGCCCGGCTGGCTACAAAGACAATGCTATATGTTGATATCATCAACATATACCCCTATTATATCTCTTAAATATCCTGTACTATATTCCCTTCAAAAGCTGAACCAACGCATGAAACAGATTTAAGACCAAGTTTATTGGAGAATTTAACAAAAACTTTTTTAGTTCATTATTTAGTCAGTCTATAAGGTTTTCAGTCGGGCTATGAGGATTTGAGTACCTATAGCCTGGCAGTCTTCCACAGTTTCCAGTTTCCAGCCCAAGCCTGCCCCCTGCGAATGTTGTCTGGACCTACCATACTTTTGAAAATAACTTTTGAATGAAGCATTAATTCTCAAATTAATTGTAGGAGAGTAGTAGATAGAGTTTTGATGAACAACTTTCCTTCAAATATTTCTTAAATATTTCTTTGGGTAGATAGATATCACGAAAATAGTCAGGCAGTTTTGCCTGCTTCATTGTAACCCATACATGCCTGTTGCAGCTAAAAATATCTCAACTCTTACAGCGATACCTGTGTGAGCACTTCTTAAAAATATGTGAAGGTAAAAATTGACACAAGCAATCAAAGACTACAGCAAATAAATAAACTACTATCTAGGTTATGTGGCATGTGACATGATATAAGGAGGGTTAACCCTTAAGCTGCTAGTGAGTAATCTGGCCAATACAAAATGGTGCGAAAAAATCTGAAAAATGACCGAAACCCTGACATATGGGTACTCATATGAGAGCACTCAGCGAGAGCTATCCAATGAATACAATATGACAGGGTTTAAATGGTTTCCTAAAAAACTATGCGCCTTTGTGCTTTGGATGAAAGTAGCATCGGCATTGGAGGGGTTAAAAGTGCCTATCACTATAGTAAATCTATGGGGGTGGACAGAGCTGAGACATCCAGAACTACCCCACACATGTAATTGAATTTTCTGGGATTTGTATGAGTTAGGTACATTTACATCCCTTTGTTGTCACTCCTACAGCAAGCAGAATGAACAAAAACAGATTGAAGGAAAACATCACCTCGTGACACAGTGCGAATTAGTGGGGAGCGGCAAGAAGAAAAGATGCCTTGTTGCTAGGAGATAGTTGCCACCGATAACCATCACCCTGGGCAACACAAGTCAATTATGTTTTTTTTATTGGAGACTCTGCACCCGTGCCCTATTGAGACAACCACAAAAACACTTCAGATGAAACATCTCTATTATCTATTATTTATTATCTATATACATACACGCACCAATACAAGTACCTGGGCACTTGTCCTGGTAAGTAGAAATGACTCTGGGGTGAGTAGATCTCAACAATGGAAACATCTCTTTTATCTATTCCCTACATACATCCAGGCACCAACACAAGTACCTGTGCACTTGCCCTGGCAAGTGAAAATGATTTTGGTGTGGGTTGATCTCAACTATGGAAACATCTCTTTTATCTATTTTCTATATACATACAGACACCAATACAAGTACCTGGGCACTTGCCTTAACAAGTAGAAATGACTTTGGGGCAAGCAAATTTTAACAATGGAAGCATATCTTTAATATATTCCCTACATACATACAGACACCAATACAAGTACCTGGGCACTTGCCCTGGCAAGTAGAAATGACTTTGGGGCAAGTAAATTTTAACAAGGGAAACATCTCTTTAATATATTCCCTACAAACATACAGACACCAATACAAGTACCTGGGCACTTGCCCTGACAAGTAGAAATGACTCCGAGGCAAGTTATTCTAAACAATGGAAAGATCTTTTCCTCTATTCCCTACATACATACAGATTCCACATGCTGACTTGTCCTGGCAAGACGAAGTAGAAATGCCGCTGCGGGGCAAGTAGATATGCCATGCCCGACATAGCAAGATGAAAATTGGAACCTTTTAATGATTAACCCATTCATGCCTGTGGCGCCCAAAAATGCCTTCACTCATGTGGTAATATCATTTCAACCACAGCACTTTCTTTGAGAAATATGGTTGAGATCTAAACCCAAAGCTCTCCTTCAGATTTGTTGTCAATTTATGCCTAATTTACAATTTATTTTCAAAAGTATAAGAGACCCAGAATCCACTTTTCAAGGAGATCTATGAGTTTGTATTGGTTAATCCTTGTGCTGCTGTTGGCTAATAAATGCCTTCACTCATGAGGTAATATCATTTCAACCAGAGCATTTTTTAAGAAAATATCTTTAATGGAGAAATATGGTTTAGAACCAAACCCACAACTCTCCTTCAAACTCGTTGTCTTCTCTTTTCAAGGAGATCTATCAGTTTGTATTGGTTAATCCTTGTGCTGCTGTTAGCTAACTTGGCCATAACAAAATGATGCAAAAAACCTGAAAAATGATTGAAAACCTGGCACATGGGTACTCATATGAGAGTACTCAGCAAGAGCTATCAAATGAATACCAACATGACTGGGTTTAGAAGTTTTTCAAAAAATTTTGCAAATCACACGGGTATCTAAATATGAAAATTTGTAAATATGCCTCACAATAAATAGGTATTTTCTTTAGGAAAATGTATTATTTCAACCCCTGAAATGTGTCCAACGTCCAAAGATACAAAGATACAAATATCTGTGGGTGGGCAACATTCCCTCACCCACACAAAAGAATCTAAATCTGGAAAACTTTTGTCAAGTGGCCAACAGAAACACCAAAAATAATCAAGTCTGCAACCTTTTCATTATGAATAGGTCGGAAAACTTCATAAACTCTGGTCGCCATGGCAACCAATAGGTTAGAAAAATAACAAATTGGAAAGGGTGTCAACATGAACTATAATTGCTCAAAAGATGACACGGCCACCAAAGGACGAATGACTTCGAGTTGACCTAGACATTACTGTGTCAAAAACTGGACATTCGTTACAGTTTCCATGGCAACCAATAGGTTAGAAAAATAACAAATGGGATATAGTATTAGCATGAACTATAATTGCTCAAAAAGTGACATGACCACCGAAGGAAGGATGTCTGAAACGCTGACTCAGGCATTACTGTGTCAAAAACTGGACATTCGCTATGGTTGCCATGGTAACACCTCTGACGTGAATGGAGATGAAAAATGTTCTGCAGACAGAGTTGGAAGTTTTTAATTCTTTCACCTGCCCACTCCATCACTACACCATCAATTAAAGGTCGCCACTGGTCAAGCCACCTATAATTGATTTTTAGTTCCCCAAGAAGAAATAAGGGGGGAAAAATCGAGAAACGGCCAGACTAAGCGAAAAAGATTGTATTTGAAGGAGGCACTGTTGCCATAACTAAATAACAGGTCAGAAAGTCCTTTAATTTAAATATGAGAGCCAAGTGGTCTAGTGACTGCTCGCTGTCTCTGACAACTGCCTGGGTTTGAATCCCCACTAGGGCATGTGAGAAAAGGGATTTAACGTTAGGTAGTGGTTTTTGTTGGACACTCCTCCTTCTTTCACCACGTGTAACTGAATGATCACAATTAAGCCTGATTATGACGGGAAAATGGGACTACAATTGATATTCCAAAATTCCATCCCAAATGCAGCTAGTTGGGCTAACGCCAAATATGGCAGAAAAATGAAGATAATCGAAATTCCCACAAAGACAGCCAGTTTGGCTAGTACCGCCTTATGTATGGTCAGCTCATCTGAAACTCGTATTCATTTTCCTCATTCCCTTTCCCTCTAAAAACCAATCAGTGTGTTTGAGCCTTGGAGAAGAGTCATGATTTAGCCTAAATATGGCAGAAAACGTGATGATAAACGAAATTCCCCAATTCCATCACACAAATACAGCTAAACTTTGGCTAGTCTAGCCTGGTGTGGGATCAGCATATCTGGAACTCGTATTTGTTTTCCTGATCCCATTTCCCTCTGAAAACCAATCAGTGTGATTGAGCTTCGTAGATGAGTTGTGGGTGTGTTGGTGGTATAGCTATTATTGTGACGCAGCGAGTGTCTGGCCGGAGGGCTGGAGGCCGAGTTAGGGGGCCGGGTGAGAGGGCCGAGACGTCTGGGTGGGTGTTGTTGACGGTCTGACCGTGCCTCTGTCTGTTTGTCTAGTGCTGGACCATCAGGCACCTGTCCTGCCCATCACATCGCCGCCACGGCAACCCACACTGGCTGCACTACACGGACACAACATCAACCAGCACAGTATCCTAGCAACTGGGCTGACTGCATGGCAACAACCGAGGAATATCAACTGTCTTGGCATCCCTGCAACTATGCATGGTAACATCCTTGCAACAAAAAACATAGTAACCTAGCAACTGGGCTGACTGCATGGCAACATCCTAGCAACAAAAATCACCATAGTAACCAGTAGCAGATATGCAGACTGCATCGCAACCAATGGAAATACACCACAGTTGCCTAGCAGTTAGGCTGAGTGCATGGCAACCAATATCTTTAACCATAGTAGCCTAGCAACTAGGCTGCTTGTTTGACAACCAGTGAACATCCACCACCATAGTAGCCTAGCAATAAGGGTGTTGCATAGCAACCAATAAACTTCAACTACAACACAGCCTAGCCACTAGGCTGACAATATCACAACAAATGACCAGGAAACATCAAGCATCAGGCTACAGTTATTTGATTTTACAGGGTCGAAAGGGAGGTAATTAAAAATGAAGTTTATGTTATTTCATTTTTTTAACACACAGATATCTAAGTAAGCAAACAGTCGGGAGGGAGGTAAAAAAAATAAAGTGATTTTTTGGCTAGTACTAAAATACATACTTAAACCATATTTTTGAATATTCAAGAAAGGTTTATTAATAAGATGATGCATTTTAACAACACTGTATTGCATTGCTATTGTAATGCTGTATTGCTCTGGTATTAATATTCTATTTGGGCGATGTTTAATAAAAAGCCTTTCTTGGGAACTGGCACAGTTTGCTGTATTTGGAATTTAAAATTTTGTTTTTCGTCACTTTTTCTGCCACATTGTATTGTGACCAGTTGTAACTGGTGGAGGAAACCGGAGTACCCGACGAAAACCACCGCCTAACCCTAAGTCACTGGCAACTTTCTCACGTACCACAGGTGGGATTCAAAGCCGGACAGTGGCTAGAAACAGCCAGTAGTCAGTGGCAATGCCTTAGACCACATGACAAACGCAGGCCCTACAGTTTACTGTACTTCACTCTCTTTTTATATGATTTCTAATTTATCCACAACATGAGACTGCAACAATGTATGAAAACAAACTAAGACCTGTAATGTTGGTATTAATTGAAAAGCTCTTGCAGAGTACTAGTGTATATAGCTTTGTTTGGAGTGCTAAAAGTTTCATTTTACAGCCCTGCTAAAGGATAATTGTGCAACTTTAAATTCGCCCATTGAAGCACTCAAACTATACATTTATTACTATATAGATATTTATTTGAAGGATGTTATTTTGGCGCAATCATAGGGAGCGCAAGAAGAGTGAAAGTTAAATGCCTGTAAAAAAACACAGATGTACAGTATTAGCTGGATGAGTACTTCTGTACCCTGTGTTTCACTTATGTTCCAGCTTTTTTACCTCATTTTGTTCTTATAAAATCAGCCACCAGCCATGAGAAGGTCCATGACCCTTAATATGATTGTTGAAATAATGTAAGGAACATCAATAACTTGATGCAGCTACTCTGCTTGACTGGCAAAGAAATATTGAAAATAAATCCCTGGATAAGGTATTGCTTATAAACTATCCAACCCAACAATTATATGGTTAACGAAAACACCTATTTTTAAAATTCACATCCCTTCCTGAATACTTCTATGCCGATTCTATATCTTAACCCATTCATGTCTAAAACAGCCAAAATCACCTGACTATTTTGATAATATCTCTCTAACTAAGGAAATATTGAGAAAATATTTTAAGGAGGGCTGTTCACCTTAACTCTCTATCTTCAACTCTGCTTCAAATATTTTCCAAATTTATGCTTTATTTCAAAGTTCTTTTTAAAAGACAGGTACAGACGACACTCATCAAATAGATTCTCAGTCAAGCTGATACTCAGCCCTCCTATTCCTCTGCATTCTTGTTCCTAAAGACCACTGCTGCCATCTTTTGGAGTGCTAAATAACTACATTCACATTACCCATTAAATTCCTCAGGTCCATGGAAGGGAAACTGTATTCTTTTTTGAGAACGGTACAGCATTGTGAATAGTGTCCCTCTTTTTTCAGGTTTAACTTTCCTTTAGAAACTTGAGGTTGTAAAAACATGTGTGAAATACATCGATCTTGAATTATGATTGCCTTATTTTCTCACATAATTACTTAGCTTAAACCTTAGGGGCCTCATCGATAGTTGCCAAGTCGATGCACCGCTAAATGAGACCCTGTTGATAGTCACATCAATAAGGCAACCGTATCAATGTGATAAAATCAAACAATATTACCCACTAACGCCGCTACTTTTGGGGGTTATACTTTATGTGACGACCTCTCCCTGTATATCAAGCTCTCTGCTCAAAAATGGAAAAAATGGAAGTGAAAAAAGTCTTACCTTTTTGTGGACTAGAGTATGTCTGTCTTCCATGGATTTGCGCTCCACTGCGGCTTTGGCACTTAACTCCTCCAACTGCAAGAAAACAAAGAAAACAGAAGTTAGGAATTTGGAAGTTTGGTTATCGTTACCTTTTTGCCATAATTCAGGTTAACTCATGAAAATCCAGTTGTACGTGGTGGAGGAAACAGTAGAATCCAGCGAAACTCGTCACCTAACCCGAAGTCACTGCCAGGGTTCAAACCCAGGCAGTGGTCAGAGGCAGCTTGCAGTCAGTGGCAATTCTATAGACCACTGGGTCATGAGGGCAGGTCCCAAATGAGAGTTTAAAAAATAAATGGTGCGAGAAAAAATGTGCTACGTTGAATAATATATTATGCAGCATGTACGTTTTAAAAAAATCACTAAAATTAATGAATGGTCTATGACAAAAATGCAACCAATATGGTCAATCTGAGACATGACTTTGTGCAACACTGGTGCGACAGTAGCTTCAAATAATGCGACACTACAAACCTAGAACAATTTTTATCTCTGCTAATATTGGGATGCATGGCCCATAAAGTATGCAATATAGTTCAGCTAGGTATTATCTTAGTAACTCCATTCATCAATATTGCCTATTAACAATATCCGTTGATCAATTTTTAGTTGAATATTTCTAAAAACTATTTTTTGTTCTCAAGATATCTCTATTTATGTTAGACCATACCTATGTTTCAAATGCTTCCTATTTTAAGACAAACTCCTAAATAAAGGTAGGTTTAACATCAGTGTTTTTCAATAATAGAATTCCACAGTGTTTATTCATGTACATAATTTTACATGAACAGGCTGGTTTCACTGTGGATGATTACCATAAAATCTTTTTGTTGTAGGTTACTGGGTCACAGAAATGCAGCCAAGAACTTCTAGGGCTCGAAAAGAAGTGGGAAAAATGATTCTTTTTTCAGGGAGCCCAATTGCATCTTCAAAAGCTATATAAAGGTGTTGTGTATAGAAACATGATTATGTCTTTGAGCTCCCTGCAGAAATTTGAGGGGGCTGCAAAAGTATTCAAAGGAGCCCTGGGCTTTCAGCTCTTGCTGATTTCAAGCCTTTACTTTCTTCTTCACCTTCAACTGAGACTACCTATATATATGTATGTGTGTGTGTGTATATATATATATATATATATATATATATATATATATATATATATATATATATATATATATATATAGATATATATAGATAGATATATATATATATATGCGTGTGTGTGTGTGTATGTATGTATGTATGTATGTATGTATGTATGTATGTATGTATGTATGTATGTATGTATGTATATATATGTATGTATGTATATATATATATATATATATATATATATATATATATATATATATATATATATATATATATATATATATATATATATATATATATATATATATATATACATAAATGCAGTCAATTACTCCCCTCCTCACCTTGAACTGAGACCTCCTAAAGAGCCGCAATGGTAAGGCCTTAATCCTCTCAAAGATTCTCACTCCTCTCCTGCTCTCAGTTCTTATCAACATGTCCACCTCCTGGAGACCAGCTTGACACAGAGACACCGCAGAGGACCTCTGAGACAGGGCACCCCCCCTATCACCTCCTTCAGCACCCCCCACACTCATCTTTTACCTATTGTTAGTATCTCAGAGGTCAAAGTTCACCGTCCATTGTTCTTGTTGTATATTAGTTCAATTCAATAATGGCCGAGACTTTTATAAGATTTTCTTGTCTTATCTTATCTTATCTTTACCACATCAAACAAAATACACAATTAGTACACTAATACCTTGGAATATAATTTCCAGGAGCAAAGTTCCCCGTTTGTTATATATATGAAGTTGCAGATACAAAGGGGGTGGGAGCGTTTGACTATGTTGATTTTTAACATGTTGATTTTCTGGCCTAAAATTGTCAATCTCCTCTATTTATGCGTAAAATCAATAGGGTGGATCAACTCCACTGTTAAAATGAACCCCCCTCAAACTGAACGAACCCCCTACACAGAAAGAAATCTGAGATCCACCCCCTGACCTATGTAATCTGTGTAGTCAGTATTACTTGGATGGGCCTAGCTCCATTTTTGTAATCCACTTTTCTGAATTCCATGTATTATAATCCACCAACAAAATGACTTGGTGTAGTTTGCTTAGATGAGGAGTAGTAGTCTGATGTTTATATTATTCCTTGGAGCAAAGTTCCTCCACTTTCAATACCTATTTCATCACATGCTTTATCAGTATAACCTGAGAAACATAGCAGGGGTCAAAAATATGACAGTGAGTTGTTCATGTGATCTGCAAAGTTTGGTTTGGATACACAAACCTAGATGGAGGTACTTCTATTTCCTGTGTCTATTCCTTTTCTATAATCCAAATATTTGCTGTATATTCCATAAATCAGTAGGAATGTTGTATATTTCTGTCCTCACAGTCAATTTTATGATTATAGTGAAGATTATACATTACTCTGCATTCAGCATATGTATCACTTTCATTAAATGACACAATATCAAAGCCTTTTTCATCCCATCAGAATTGGCATCGCTATTTTATCAAGGTTGTGTAGAGATAATTCCAGTCATGTTGGTATTCATTGGATATCTAATCAATCCATGCATGCCAATATTATGCATTATTTTTAACATTCTGCATTATTGTCAAAAAATGGCACACATTAAAATCCTTTCCTTTCATATCAGAATTGGCACCGCAATATTATCAAGCTTGTGTAGAGAGTGTTCCATTTCCTTATAATCCACTGAAACATATCCGAGGAATGTCTTGCATTACATGCCAAGCTACCAATTAACTGACAAGCTGTACGTTTCAGACAAGCTGTACATATCAGTTTCCATACTGTAACATACAGCTGTGTTATCATATACACATACATCCAGTACGAGATCAAAGTCCTATCTATTGTACTGTGTATTGTCATTATTGATTTATTGGTCTCGGTGAGATCTGCTTGACCCCATAAACTTAAAACTGATAGTGATGTCTGTGCTCTAAGGCCGAGAAAGAAAGTTGTTTGATTCCTGTAACTGTCAGAAAAAAAGTATGTTGTTAATTTTTTATTATTACTACCATTTTTTGTTCAGAAATATGTGTTTCGTCATGAATGTCGATTAACCAGATATGCAACCAGCAGTTCTCGTTTAACAGCCTGGCTACAATTAATAGCCCGGATGTTGGTCAAGAGGTGCATTCTGTGCATGTTAAAGTGCAACTTTTTCCAAACAAGAGCACTCATTGGTTTTTGTCTCCTAATGACATCACTGTGACTAATTCAGTGAGATTAGGTGTAGCCAGGGTTATGTAATGGGTCCTATGGCAATTGGCCTGTGGCAAGGAACTGATGTGTCTATGAATATTAGGAAAATAGTAGGTCAGTATTTCAATTTTTTTTTATCTTTTTGTTCAAAAATGTGTGTTTCGTGCAAGTTCTGTGTTGATTGAGAGTTCGAAGGGTAGAACAAATTTTGGTAGGAATTTTGTGCGTAAAAACTTGTTCGGGTAGGGTTACAAGAAACAAACAACTTTTATTTGAGGCCTAACCCTGAGCACATGTCACTCATCATAACGTCTGTCCTATAAAACTAAATATAACTATTTCCTATAAACACGCAACTGATTGTAAGGTCTGTCCTTTAACCACAAACACATGTAATTTATCATTATAACTGTCCTATAATAAAAGTACATGACTATGATGTAATTTCTGTCCTATAAACTGGTAACTAATCGTAAGGTCTGCCTTAGTGTATGATAAACATGTAACTGGTCATAAAGCCTGTGCTGTATAACTATAAATCCACACACATACAACACATGTTATATCAAAAGTTATAATATACAGCACCTGGTATCAACTATTTGGGGGATATATAACTGGATGTTGGATGCCAATAAAAAATTGCTCCACCAGGTTTCTTCTAAAGGTTGTTTTGTTTTTGAAAAAGATATCAATGAAATGATATACTGTATTGCCATGTTAATATTGTGGCAATTTAAATTATGTGTACTCTGCAATTGCGCACCCCTGGAGTCTGCATTTATCAAACTGCGCACCATTATTTAGACATCAGATCCTTATGCTACTAATGTACAACACGCTGACATGATAGCTTGTCATGCCTAGCCTTTATGCAAAAATTAAACTGCGCATCAAAGGACCTGCCCTGATAGCTGTGTGGTCTAAGAAGTTGCCACTGACTGCTCGCTGCTCTCTCATTCCTGCCCAGGTTTGAATCCTGGCCAAGGCATATGAAAAAGTTGCTCGTGACTTGAGGTTAGGCCGTGATGATTTCGCTAGGCACTCCGATTTCCTCCACTACTTTCAGCTGGCTAGTCAAAACTTAACCGCAATATGGCAGAAAAAGTGACGATAACAGAAATTGCCAATTTCCACTAGTGATCTGGTCACAGAGATAGTGACGAGATAGTTAGTATGTTTTTGGGCGCTACAGTTATGAATGGTCCAAGGTGTAGAACTCGTCTACTAAAATCATTGTACATACCGTACTACTTTGTAACCCTGGGGCCCTCGGGCTACTAATGTAAACATGCCAGAAGGCCTCAGGGAAGATCCTTACCATTGGATTGAGTTACCCTCTTTAAATAAAGATTATTATTATTATTATTATTATTATTATTATTATCATTATCATTATTATTATTTTTATTACTATTGTTATTATTATTACTATACTGAAACAGCAACTCCACCAATACTCACAGTAAATATTCCTGCAGATATGAAAACCAATACCGACATATTGAACATGCTCCCTCTCAGCACAGATGTGCTTTATTGGAAATGAAAGAACAAAGGGCCGCCCTTATTTGGGCATCTTCTAAGGTCAGGGGTCAAAGATTTGTTTAGACAGGTGCATCCTCAAATACCGCTTGTTAACCCTTTTCATTCTGAGGCTCCATATTTTTCCAATGCACAAGACTGCAAAAAAGTTTGAAAACAAACTAAACCCTGTCATGTAGGTATTCATCGGAAATATCTTGCAGATTGCTATCAGATGAGTACCAATATTGAAAGGGATTCAGTCATATTTCAGCACTTTTATCATCACTTCTTTGTTTTGCGCTATTGAGCCACCTGCAGTGAAAGGGTTAAGAGTTTTATTTGATAATCTTGAAAATAACTTGGTATCAAATAATGATTTTGAATAACGTTTGAAGAAAATTGTTGGTATTGCTGTGATTAACAATAAGCATGAGATACTTTTCAAACCATGCAATCATCAATATGATTATCCGCAAAAGTGCCAAGTTTCAAAGAGAGGCTATCCGGCAATGAACGGGTTAATGAGCCTTTAACCCATTCATGCCTTGGTATGTTCTAGTCGAGTGTTGTCTGGACCTACGATACTCATGAATATATTTTTGGAATTAATCCTTTATTACTAAAATATTTGAAGGACTTTTCTACATTTTTCTTTTAATCATTTTCTTTAATAATGCATTGCTAGGAAGATATCGCATAATAAAGAGCCAGGCGGTTTTAGCCACTACAGGCATGATCGGGTTAAATGCTGCATAGACAGTTGTGAGCCAGTGATAGTTTTAGGAAAAATCTCGCAAATAAAACCAATTTTCAGAAAAATTTTGAAGGAAAAAGTTGAGGCACTGACTAGGACATCACCTTCAAATATTTTACAATCTATGCTTAATTCCTATGCTTAAGTTATTTTACGAAAGTATTATAGGTCCAGGCAAGATTTGTTTAGAAATTCTCTGGCATGAAGGAGTTCAAAATTATCCCTCGGGCCTCTCACTGGGTCATCCCTGACATCTATAAAAGGCAGATGCAGTTTGACATTACAACATGTACTAAACTGCAATGTGCTGCCACCTATACATAGAGATATAAACCACTATTATCATTATGTATGGCACAGACCCTCACAGCACAGATTCAATCATACCATATAATATAATATATTGCTGTCATTCATTAAAAATATTTAGCAATTCGATAATCGATAAAATTATCACCAATACACTACTTTGATTCGATTCAGCGAATCTAATTCAAAATGAATGTAAACCAGCGATGGGCTCATAAGGAATGGTCGGGATCATGGGTGGGGTGATTTTTTGACCTATTGACCACCCCACACATGTGTATATTGCTTCTGCCCAAGTCCCAGCATGAAGATATGGATAGAATCGGGTAAGTTACCATGTGTGTGTGTCTATTTTTAGTACCCGCCAATACGACATCACTTCCCAACCTAATTTGCATAAGAATCATTATCTTGGGACATCCAAGATATCGATAATCAGGAAGTATTTCTTGCCAGTTCATCGATACAGGCAGTACGATATAAGGTATCATCTTTAACCTATTGCTGTCTGTATCAGCTAAAAACGCTTGGCAATTATGGAAAGATTCATCCAAAGAAATGTCTATTTTGAAAGATATTTGAAGTGAAAATATGTTCAGATAAAAACCTGTCTACATAGATGAAAATCACTAGAGATGAAAATCACATTTTACACGTGGAACTTCAGACACATAAGAGTTATATATGTTTAACCCTTTCATGCCTGAAGATCTCCTTGACAAGAATTGTCTGGCCCTTTGATATTTTTGAAAATAACTGGAATTAATCATATGCTCATAAAATATTTAAAGTAGAGTATTGTTCTGATCAACATTTCTCCTTTAATATTTTCGGCAAATTCCTTTCCTTTGTTAGGGAGATTTCACCAAAATAGTTGTCTTAAGGTAACTACAAGCATGAATGGGTTAACCCTTTTTTTTTAAAATCTCTCCACAATGCCTTAGACCATTGCGCTATCAGGGAAGGCCCCTGATAAATCGAGTAGAAGATATTCAACACAAAATGGGGCAAAGTTTTAAGAAAGGTCAACAAGAGGTACTGATACATTGTATATAATTGGAATAGTTTCCTTACCTGATTTGCTATATCTTTCATGTAGGGTTCAAGGTCGCCAAAGAGGTCATGACCTTGATGGAAGAAGGTATTCTGTGCATGCATGAATGCAAGCATCTGGAAAGTAGATAGATACTCTCAATAAATACACTCATATACAATCATATACAGATATCACATATAAATGGTTTCAGATAATTGCCCAAGCAATCATGTCTTATCATGTTAAAAGCGCTTCTCAACCACAAAATATTTTTTCCTCTCAAGAAAAGTGCATGTTTTTCTTGTGTCTAATACTTGAAATCATTTCATTGAGTCGGGTGTGTTGATATGAAATACATATATAACAGTTGCGGATACATAGAGGGTTCAAGAGGTACAACAACTTTGACAGTTCAAGATGTTGTTTTTCTTGTTAAGAATTGTCACTCAACTCTAAGTTGACTCCAAATCAATGGGGTAGACCTACCTCTTTGCAATAATGAACGCCTCTCATAAACAGGCCTCAATGCTAACTCAAAATGTTACTGGCCCCTTAGGAGCAGTTACACCTAGGATCTACTGGTACAGTGGTACTACAACATTTTTACTGGTTCTACAATTTAACTTTAACATAACAAGAAAAAACATAGCAGAAAAATGTAAGCATCTATTTTTATTTATTTTGTATTCATCTATTTCAAAAATAGTTGGGGACATTCTTGAGGCGAAACTTGTTAACAAGAATGTCTCCAAATGTATTTTTTTTAATGGCCCGAAGCCATTTTTGTGCACTTACTGTGTCTAATACTTCGAATCGTTTCTTTGAGTGTAGTATGTTGATGTGGAATACGTAGTCGAGCGAGGTGTGACTGAAGGCCGAGTTCATGGCCATGAGGACGTTGTTGGCGTCCTCGCACTCCTGCGGCTTGCTCTTCGGCGCCTGGGAGTTCTTGGTGTGGGCGTTGTCCATGTCGTCGCTGATCTTCTCAAAGTGCTTCCTCGTCTCCTTCACCTTCTTGATATCACTGAAACAGGGGGAAATTTAGGGTATGTTAATAATAATAATGATGATGATGATGATGATGGTTATAATAATGAAAATGATAATAATAATAATAATAATAATAATAATAACAATAACAATAGTAATAATAATGATAATGATACTACTACTACTACTACTACTACTACTACTACTACTACTACTACAGGTGAACTTGGATATGACAGACTCAATGGGACCAAGAAAATTGGTCCGTTATATACAAAATCTGTCGTATACATATGACTAATACTTGATATGCATCGGACTGGGACCAAGCATATCGTCCGTCATATGCGAAAATCCATCGTACAGTGGTCCGTCATATCCAAGTTCACCTGTACTACTACTACTACTACTACTACTACTACTAATAATAATAATAATAATAATAATAATAATAATAATAATAATAATAATAATAATAGTGATAATAATAATAAAGATAATGGTGATAATAATAATAATAGCTCTCAATTTTTGGTGAAATCTGCCGGTCAGAGACATTATTAGGGAGATAATTGATGAAGAAATGGCAATCAGAACATTACCCACAACCCTCCTTCAAATATTTTGTAAAACAATTCTGGATTCCCAAGTTATTGTCAAAAGTACTATAGTTCCAGACGACAATATCTGGAGGAACGCTAAAGAAAATTAGCATAAAGATAATTCCATCAGTTTGATATCAAGACATTTTCATTTGTGTCAGACCTTGAGTGAGCTTGCAGTTATGAAACCAGAGTGAAGAGAGTGACAATTAAACCATTCATGGCTGTAGCCACCAAATTTTATCTACAACTTTCCTTTAACCCATTAATGCTTAAGAGTTACTTTTGAAATTGTCGTCTGGGTCTTTGACATTTTTGACAATAACTCAGAAATTAAGAATGCTTCAAAAAAACATTTGAAGGAGAGTTGTTGATAATATTCTGATGAACATTTCCCCTTCAAATATTTCCTGAAATATGCTTTTGGCTAAAAGATTTCATCAAAATCATCAGGCTGTTTTGGCCGCTGTGAGTATCAATGGGTTTTAAATAGTTTACAAATTAATGCTTTATTCCAATGTTACTTTCAAAAGTATGATAGGTCCAGACGACACTCGCCAAGAAGATTGCCTGCCTTAGTACTTACTTCTTGATGAAGTTGTTGATGTTCTTGCAGATTGACCTGTGGGCCTGGTCCAGCAGGATTTGGTGGTACTTGTGCATCTCTGACAACGCATGGACAAACTTATCCAACGAATGCTGAAACAGAAAACGGCACATATTTATACCATTTCTAACTATACCTATCATCAAGTCACAGGCTTGATCTTCAAATTCAACTTGTGAATGCTGAAAAAGATATATGCAGTTATCAAAAATATTGCAACTTTCTAAAAATATAAATTTAGATGGTCAAGTTAGGGGGATATATTTTATTCTCATTATCATATTCAGTTTTCAAAGCATCAAAAAGTTACTTTTTCAATTGAGTAAAAACTATTAAATTTGTTAAAAGGAACTGACTAGCGTATTGTATTTCTTGTTTCCCATTATTACATTGTTAGGTGAATTTTCCAAGTTGAAGCACTTATTTTCTACTCAAAATATTTTTACCAACTAATTCCTTTTTCTTCCAAGTCAATTAAATAGTACATATCCTTATTTATCCTTGGATATTAGTAATTAAGACAACAATTTTAATACATTCAAGCAAAAAAGCTACCTGTGATTAGTTCAATTCATGGGTTTTTCCTTTACATATTTTGTGAATATATCAAGATACTCCCTGAATGTAAAAGCGAGAAGAAGAATATGAAGTTTAAACTATGGAATGAACTCAAAGAAGCTTGATCTCTACAGCCATCTGGTGAGCAAAAACTGAACTAATATCAAATCATGGCATATATACAAGGTCTTTTGAAGCTGGACTCTTTTCTAACTATCTTTCATACATAATTACATACAAGCATAAACAATATGTAAATATATGTATATATGTATATATATATATATATATATATATATATATATATATATATATATATATATATATATATATATATATATATATATATATATATATATATATATATATATATATATACAAGGGTCATGCAACTTCATGATTTAGCAATATTATAAAAAATGTCTACAAAGAATCAGTTTCTTTGTAAAAAAATAAGATATCTAACTGAGGGTACACAAGTAACACACTAAGCATTATGCAAATTAGTATGGGAGAACCTGGCAAGTACAAAATTGAACAGAGAAAAAATCAACCTTCATTGAAAAATAATTTAGTGCAAAATTTGCCTCCGTATCACAATACCTATATGGGATATCATGCAAAAGTTACCAAAACAGTAATATTTCTTTATTCAGTCATACGAAAAAAATCAACAATATACAATACAATGTAAATATGTTTACTGGGCTGACATGCTGAACCTAGCAATATGGAATAATGGATAACATATCACAACTATGGGGTACACACCAAGATGTCCCACCATTACAGTACAGAGCACCCGATAAGTGCTAAAACCCTGGATATTCCTGTAAATGTTTTCACTTTCTAGTGATCAAAAGAAGAAAAATCCTTTTTTGATGGTCCTCAATAATAATTGAAATTCTTGAAGCTGACAGTGCTAGATTGAAGACAATCAGGTCCCTGGAATGCAGGCAGTACCTTTAAAAACAGTGTTTATGTATTGTATTGTTAAGGAAATATCAATATTATATTGTATTGTGAGAGTTTCCCTAATTTACAGGCTAACTTTTCAAAGTTGACAGAGCTCAATTTAGCAAAATTAGATCCGTGGAAGCATGCAGTATTGTTTATAATATTGATAACATATCATGCAATTAAGATAATATTGCAATGCTAAACTTTATGGGGCCTGCCCTGATGGCTGTGTGGTCTAAGGCGTTGCCACTGACTGCTAGCGCTCTCTCACGACTACCTGGATTCGAATCTCTTCCAGGGCATGTGAGGAAGTTGTCAGTTACCGCATGTGAGGAAGTTACCAGTTGAGCGGTAGTTTTGGCCGGGTGCTCCGATTTCCTCCACCACTTACAACTGGCTAGTCATGACTTAGAAGCAATACGGCAGAAAAAGTGACAAAAAATCAAAATTCCAAAAGAAAATGCTGAACTTTAATGGTTTGGACTATTATTGCTGTTATTCTCTGAATCTGATTGGGAATGTAATGGCGGAACATCTTCTCTGTATTCTTGGTCTGGCCATCAGTTAGTACTTACAGCAACCTGTTTATCATCCTAAAGGCGAGAGGGGAAAGAGAGAACACACAGAGGAGGAAGGGAGTGGTTAGTGAGAGAATGTGAGAGAAACATAACATGGTGGCAGTAGTAGTAGTAGTAGTAGTCGTAGTAGTAGTAGTAGTAGTAGTAGTAGTAGTAGTAGTAGTAGTAGTAGTAGTAGTAGTAGTAGTAGTTATTGAAATAGTAGTATATAGGGAGTGGTTAATGAGAGAAGGTGGGAGAAACATAACATGGATCACCTAACAACTCTATTGTGAAACGTCGGCGGGACAAGAAGTGGTAGAAATAGGTGAAACCAGTAGTAAATAGTAGAAGTAGTAGTAGTAGTTGTAATAGTAGTAGTAGTAGTAGTAGTAGTAGTAGTAGTAGAAGTAATAGTAGTAGTAGTAGTAGAAGTAGTAGTAGTAGTAGTAGTAGTAGTAGTAGTAGTAGTAGTAGTAGTAGTAGTAGTAGTAGTCGTAGTAGTAGTCGTTGTAGAAATAGTAGCAGAAGCAGCAGTAGTAGTAGTAGTAATAGTAGTAGTAGTAGTAGTAGTAGTAGTAGTAGTAGTAGTAGTATAGGAGTAGTAGCAGTAGTAGTAATAGTAGTAGTAGTAGTAGTAGTAGTAGTAGTAGTAGTAGTAGTAGTAGTAGTAGTAGTAGTAGTTGTTGTTGTTGTTGTTGTTGTTGTTGTTGTTGCAGTAGTTGTAGCAGAATCTTTGGTTTTACAGCAGAAGCTGCAACCATGGTAGTGGTGGTAATAGTAGACGGACTACAATGTTAGTGGTCTCTTTAATTATTAGTATTGTCATAGTGGTAGAAGAAACAGTTTGAAAAGATCAACATGAGCATCAACAATGGTAGTAGCAGCAAGCTTAGTAGACATGGAAATGCTATTTCAATCTAAGTTATAGCATCATTATTCAAAATCTCCAACATGAGTTCTTGTTTTAAAAATAGTAGCATTACTTTGGATGGATAGATTTTTTCTTCTTGTATGTTTTCAAATGGTCTGTTATATTACATATCAACATCATCATAAAACTGCGATTACCAGATTTTGATAATCAAGTGGCCTGGGTGTCAAAAAAGAATGTTTGAAAAAGACTTATGTTTCTAAATATTATGGCATGACTCATATTTTGCTCACAGAAAGTAACTTTTTAAGAAGCGAAATATTCCATACTCTTCGAAATATTCCATACTCTTCATCTGACATATAATACATCAGCTTAATATTTTGACAAAATGATAAAACTCCAAATTACATTTTACACTTATGCTGCTGATGGCTAATTTGTCCAATTGATACAAAATGATGCAAAAACATGAAAAATGACTGAAACCCTGGCACATGGGTACTCATCTGAGAGTACTCAGTGAGAGCTATCCAATGAATACCAACATGACAGAGTTTAGATGGTTTTCAAAAATCTTTGCGTTCTTGTGCTTTAGACTAAATTAGCCTCAGCATTGGAAAGGTTAAAACCAGATATATAGGCCCCCACCAATCAGTCTTAAGACGTGGTTAGCAATAAGAGGAAAAGCAAGTGCCCTCTACTGGTAGAAAAGTCAACTAAAGATGACCTAGAAATAGGAAAACTTACTGAAACAAGTTCATCCTGATGAAAATACTGAGACAGGTCCTTCAAACCACTGATAAACATACTGCAAATAACAATCGAATTTCAATAATCATACTGCAAATAACAATGGATTTTCAATAAAAAAAAAAATGGATTTACACTAAACATACTGCAGGAAAAAAATGTTTTTTTCAATAAACATATTGAAAATAACAATGGATTTTCAATTAACCTACAGCAAATAACAATGGATTTTCAATTAACCTACTGCAAATAACAATGGATTTTCAATAAATCTTCTGCAATTAACAATGAACTTTCAATAAATACACTGAAAATTAATAACTATGGATTTTCAATATACATACTGCAAATTACAATCGATTTTCAATAAACTTATTACAAATAACAATGGATTTTCAATTAACCTACTGCAAATAACAATGGATTTTCAATTAACCTACTGCAAATAACAATGGATTTTCAATTAACCTACTGCAAATAACAATGGATTTTCAATAAATCTTCTGCAATTAACAATGAACTTTCAATAAATACACTGAAAATTAATAACTATGGATTTTCAATATACATACTGCAAATTACAATCGATTTTCAATAAACTTATTACAAATAACAATGGATTTTCAATTACATACTGCAAATAACAAATCCTGGATCTGTCCAAGGCATACACATAAACATGTTATTAAAAGATTTTAAGAATGTCTTATCAACTATTCATTAAAAACATTACATAACATACCAATAATATCGCTTTGCTACTTTAGCTTAACAGACCAAATTACACTAAATTGAAACAATGAAATTTCAAAGATGTGAACACCTTGAGCAGGGTATTGACCAGAAATTTAAAAGTTCCTATCCAAAACAGCAATTCCAAAATTTATGCCCGTCCAGATTTAGCTACTCATCTATTTCTGATCCTCATACCAACTTCATTTTTATTTAGTGTCAAAATGGGCAAAAAATCAAAATTGAAAATTCTTCATAGAAAATTTTGCCTGTTCAAAAAGCAGGTTTTCAAGAAACTGCCTGTCCAAAAGACGGGTCCTGGCTAAGTCCCTGACCTTGAGACAAGGATAAAAGGTGTTTACAATAGGAGAAGTTCACATCTCGGAGGTCTTTTCTCAACTGACAGCACAACGTACCTGTTTGCATTGTTATATGTCTTGCCTGTTTCTATCATACCATTGCACAGTTTATGTAGCTGAAACAAAACAACAGAATAGGAGTCAAAAATTTGGTGCAAGAAATAGAATTAACAAGTGAATGATATTCTTTGTTTTTCAACACTCTATGTTAAGCTGGAACATTTAACAATAACTGAATACGATTTTTTGAATTATTGCCAGATATAAAAATAAACAAGAAAACGATTTTTAAAATTATTTAACAATGGAACATTTAACAACAAGATAAAAATTAAAGACTTGTTACCAACATAAGATTAACAGGTAAATGATTGTCTTAATTGTAAGACAACTGAATAGAATTTCAAAGTTTAGTTGCTAGAAATAAAAGGAACAAGTAAATGATTTTCTGACATTATGTACCTAAAACATTTCACAACAGCACATTTGTTGCTAAAAATACTAACAAAAGAATAATTGTCTTAATTGTTGGACAGTTTACGAAGATAAAACAAAAAACAACAGAAAATGATGAAGACGCTGGTTACCAGAAATAATGATAACAAGTGATCCTTTCCATTGTTTACTGCTGCAAAAATGACATTTCGGGTACTGATCTTTATCCATAGCTCTGACAAAGTTTAATTTTCTGGAATTTCATTCATTGCCATTTTTTCTGCCTGCCATATTGAGGCTAAATAGTAAATGGCCACTCATAAGAGCAAGAGAAAACCAGAGTGCCCATGGGAAACCACCGCCTAACCCCAAGTCACTGGCAACCCTCTCAACCTTGAACCAAATTCAAATCTGAGCAGTGGTGAGAGACAGTCAGAGCAGCCGGTGGCAATACCTGAATCCATTCATGCCTGTAGCAGCTAAAACCACCAGCCAATTTTGGTGATATCGCTCTAACAAAAGCAATATTTAGAAAATATTTGAAGGAGAATTGTTCATTGCAACTGTATCTACAACTCTTCTTGAAATGTTTTGTAAATTTATGCTTTATTTCAAAGTTATTTTCAAAGGTTTGACGGTTCCAGACGACATTGGTCAAGAACATTTCCAGCCAAAAATGGGTCAATGAGACTAGCCCTGAACATCTTTGAAAATAAGTCATCAACTAATGTTTGAAAATAATTGATGAATTGTGAAAACACAAAGATCATTTTTCGATCAAATATTTCTCAAAATATTTCTTTGCAATCAAGATTTTTCCATAAGTGTCAGACATTTCTTTGTCATTAAGATATTTTCATAATGGTGTCTGACCATGATGTGCACATTTCCAGATGCAAAAGGATTGAGAAAAGAAATTAAGTTATTTTATATATATATATATATATATATATATATATATATATATATATATATATATATATATATATATATATATATATATATATATATGTATATATACATAAGAAAGAAATTACACACTCCTAAGGAATACATTTATAAATTTATTCATATTCTGCAGAACTTGTAGACATTACTAGGAGTATGGCTGGAGCTTGGATTAGTCTAGCCCTGCTATAAAGCTGTGTTTGAAATATTGCCATACCCTTTAGGTCATATTCTCAATATTGCTTTATAATGGTAAGTATGCAATAGATAAATGTGTTACTTTCACTGCGCTCATGTCTATTTATTGCCATAAATACCAATTTGCATAATTACATTGTCTCCATCATCTGGGCCATGGTAGGTGACATACCATGCTAACTCATTCATACTAGAAGGGCCCAAAACTATTTTGGTGATATCTCTCTTACAAAATCAATTATCTGAAAATATTTGGAAGAGTATGTTGATCAAAATCCAACACACAACTCCCCTTGAAATATTTTGTAATTTTGTGACTAATTCCGAAGTTATTTCCATAAGTATCAAAGGTTCAAACAACACATGTCACAAAGATCGTCAGGCATGAAAGGGTTAATGATGTATTGCTCAGTTTTATTGTCTGCAGAGCTTTCATTACTGAGGTAGACTATAATATTCTGAATTAGGAGCTTGCCATGTCTCATAAATAGTGAAAATAGGGCTGTCAATTTCAGAAACTTCCTTTCCTTCGCGCAGAGACATCCAGGTAGCAATTAACCCTTCAAATGCTGAGGCTACTTTCGTCCAAAGTACAAGAATGCAACTATTTTTGAAAAACATCTGAACCCTGTCACGTTGGTATTCATTGGATAGCTCCCGCTGAGTACTCCCAGATGAGTACCCATTTGCCAGGGTTTCAATAATTTTTCAGGTTTATTGCATTATTTTGTATTGACCAAATTAGCCACCAGCAGCATAAGGGTTAAGTGAATTTTTTATGTATTTCAAATCTTAAACGATATGATATGCTACTTAATTTTTTGGATAAAATAATTTTTCCCATTCAATACCGGTATTTGGTATCGCATCGAGTACCAGTACTAAACCCTATACAGACCTCAATGCTAATTCAGAATGTTACTGGTCCGGTTGGTCCTGCAAAATTTTTACTGGTCCTACAGATTTTTCTTTAACATAACGAGAAAAAACACTGCATAAGATTCAACATTTATTTCCATTTATTTTATATTCATTTATTTCAAAAACATTTGGAGACATCTTTAGGGGAAACTTGTTAACAAGAATGTCACCAAATGTTTACTGGCCTGTAGGACCAGTTGAGTTCTTTTTTTTTACTGGCCTGATGCCTTTTTTGGAAGTTTTTAATGGCTTGGGGCCAGCCGTTCACTGTTAGCATCGAGCCCTGCTATATTGGTCACCAGGTTAACTTGTGATGAATGGCATCATGAATCTATCAGCCCTTCCAATGCCGAGGCTACTTTCATCCACAGCACAATGACGCAAAGATCTTTGAAAACTATCCAAACCCTATCATGTTGGTACTCATTGGACAGCTCTCTATATTATGCTCTCATGTGCCACGGTTTCAGTAATTTTTCAGATTTTTGCATCATTTTGTACTGGCTAAATTAGCAACAAGCAGCATAAGGGTTAAAACCCCTAATACCCGTAATTATGAGCTGCCCTGATAATGATACCCCCATAGTTCAGCAAGCCTACATATAGCAACTGAGGCATGCCTAAATGGAAAATTGGCCCTGTGACCTATTTCTGTAGCCTAAGTGAATAACACACCAATCAGTTACAACCCCCCCCCCCCCACCTTTTTAACCCTAGTACATTTAACATTTTTATGTACTAGTGCGAACATACACACTATTAAGTACATTTTTAAACCTAGTACAAGTGCTACCTGATCATCTCAGAATGAAGCCATTTGCTATGATTTCGCAAAATTTCTGAAGCTGACCATGTTAATTTAATAAAATTAGGTCCCTAGGAGGCAGGGAGCATCATCAAATATATTGTTATTGTGTCGCTACGGAAATGTGGATATTGTGTTGTATTGTGAAAATGTTGAAGAAGCCAATCCCTAAAATCTTATAGTGCTAGTACCATAAGTACCATCAGTGTTGTTTTTTCGATCCAGAATGAATCTAACCCTGACCACACAGGCTTTATAGACTAACTCATACAAATGGTCATAACCAGGTCAGCAAGTTCATCAAGATATTTCCTGGCTACGCACAGCAGGTTAGTTAGTGTCTCCCAGATAATGTTTAGTTCAGCAGCCCCCTCTCTCCCCCTTCTTACCCCAGTACTTACCCTTTCCAATTTTGACTCCAGTAACTCTATGTCAGCTTCTGCATCGTCTAATGAGGCTCTGAAAACAGAGAAAATATGATATGAGGTAAATACATACATACAAAGTTCACAGGCAGGATTTGCAAATGATTGATTTAGGGGCTCAGGGACCGACGTTAACTTTTGAAGGCACTTGCCCATTCGGGCAGAGCGACCCCAAGATTTACTTGCCCGAAAAAAAATTCAACTTGCCCCCCAAAATGTTATTTTGCACTTTGTTCATTATTAACACAGAGACATCCTATTTTGTATGCCTCTTTAGCATTTTTATGAGAATAAACTATAGAGGCATACAATTTAGAATGACAATCTCACTGTAAAGGGCAGTGTTTTGCAGAAATAACAATGATAATCTCGGTCTAACTTTTGTATGGGGTATTAAAGTGGGAATATTGACTTCCCTGTTCGGGCTTTTAAACTCTGTTTTTCACTGTTGACGTTGCCCTGCGCAATAGGGCAAGCCTTAGCGTCGTACCCTGGGGCTTTTACTCCTTAAAATCCTTACAGGTTCCTAAAATCAATATTTGAGGGTCCAACTGGCTACACTATTTATTTTAATTGTCAGGCGGTTTTGGCTGCTACAGGCAGGAATTGGTTGCCAACAGCCAGCATATATATATTTAAGGAGGGAGAGGAATCAAGATGATGATATGTGCAAAGATATGGAGGGGTCAGGTTAACAGGAGGCTATCTGGTAGTCATGGCGATGACCTCTCACCTGCCCTACTTGACCTCCAGCCCAAAACCCAGGGAGTGACCCAGTAACCCTGTACCATCTGCTGGCCTGGCACCTATACCTTAACCAGCGGGTATCAACACACCAAAATACAGACTAGGCTCCTGGGCAACATACACCTCACTAGGGAGTATAAACCCTTCCAATGCTGAGGCTACTTTCATCCAAAGCACAATGACGCAAAGATCTTTGAAAACCATCTAAACCCTGTCATGTTGGTATTCATTAGATAGCTCTCGCTGAGTACTCTCAGATGAATACCCATTTGCCAGAGTTTCGGTCATTTTTCAGGTTTTTGCATCATTTTGTAATGGCCAAATTAGCCACCAGCAGCATAAGGGTTTACACACCATCTAGGCCGAGCAATTTTCTCATTATTGACCATCCAATTCTTTTATGATTTGGACACTCAAACCATTAGAAAACACCATTCAGGACACCATTATTTTTTTGTGAGGAATTTCTTCCAAATGTCAATTTCAAGCATACACCTGAAAATGTTCACCTGAATATAATTCCTATGGATATCATGCTTTTATTTCACTAAAGGACAATTCCACTATAAATAAAACATAGGCCCAAATAGTTATTAAGGTATTCTCTACTTAAACTCAAGTTCTCACCACTACCAACCTTCATAGAAGAAGTATATTGCTGATTAAACACATCCTAACACACATGTAATTGAGGCACTGGGAAAGGCCATTTTAGTCTAATAATTGCTTATCTGACCTGCTGGTACATGTAAGGCATTAGTAGTAAGCTGAGAGAAGTAGACAGGGAGTGGGCGCTGGTCATGAATCATCAAATTTCGCTGCCTCTCACTATCTGACCTAGATAGCATAACAGCTCCCAGCCAGCCAGTCAGCCAGCAGTGCACAGATCACGTGACCAATACAACCCCAGGCTACAGCGCGTAACTCGAGGCGCATATGCCGTAGAGGCTGGCATGCAGTACCTATGGTGTTGTGGTTCAAGGGGATGTATTTCTCTGTAGTAAGGTAGCTGAAGTGAATACATGTTTATGGTTATAATCTCTATTGTGATCTCCCTTGAAAAATTGGACGTCCAAAGATTTTTAAATTGCAAATTTTGGGCACCCAGTTTCTAAAACCTGCCTAAGACCCTGGAAGTAATCATCAATGCCATTCAGAAATATAGGAATGGCATAAAACATCTGCCATTGCATTCCCTTAGAATTATTCATTTTTCCCATTGATTTTTCATTATAGGGAGACGTTCCCAGATACCAGAAACCTATTCCGGTTCATTGGGAATGTTCGTGCCTTATTAATATTGATCGTAGAATTTATCACGAATTATTGATACTAATAGAATCAGAAACATACATTTACAAAGGGATGCTCCCATGAGAATATACGTAAAGTCTAGTCTGAAAGGAAAACTATGGGGATGTACGCCTTATGCGTTTAATATTGATCGTACAATTGATCATCTATAATAGATCCTTTTTAAAATGATATTCAGAAACATGTATATTCTTAATGAAGCATTCATTACAATGATATTCCTTTATTCTTCACAGAATGAAATGCTGAGGGAATATTTGTGTTTATCATAGATTACAGGATTTATCATGAAGTTTGAATCAGCCAAACACAAATCCTGGCAAGGCTGCCCCTTAAGTGGTCTAAGGCACTGCCTTTGACTGCTTGCTGTCTCTCACAACTGAGGGTCTGCCCTGATGGTGGAGTGGTCTAAGGCACTGCCATTGACTACTCACTGTCTCTCACTGCAGAGGGCCTGTCCTGATGGCTGAGAAGTATTATACATTGGCATAGATGCTGCATCGCATCTCTGAGTGCCTGCCCTGATGGCCTTGTGGTCTAAGGCGTTCAGCCGCTGACTGCTTGCTGCATCGCCACCAATGAGGGCCTGTGCCCTGACAGATGAGTGGTCTAGGGCATTGTCACTGACTGCTTGCTGCATCGCACCACTGAGTGCCTGCCCTGATGGCTGTGTGGTCTAAGGTGTTGCCACTGACTGCTCGCTGTCTCTCACCACTGAGAGCCTGCCCTGATGGCTGCGTGGTCTAAGGGGTCCGGTCTAAGGGGTTGCCACTGATTGCTATCTGTCTCTCACCACTGAGTGCCTGCCCTGATGGCTGTGTGGTCTAAGGCGTTGCCACTGACTGCTCACTGTCTCTCATCACTAAGGGCCTGCCCTGATAACCGAGTGGTCTAAGGCATTGCCACTAACTGCATATTATCTCTCACCACAAAAGCTGAGTGTGTTTGATCCAGGAACTGAACATGTCAGTATCACTGTAAAACATAGAATTATCTTTGGTCTGACATGCTCCATACAGGATTACCACATTCAACCTTCCCTGCCCATTAGCAATGATGGTGATTATCATACTTTCAACATTTGATCCATGAACTGAACCTTTATGCCAGCATCACTGTAAAACACAGAATTATCTTTGGTCTAACCCAACTGCTGCTGGAGCCACTTGTGCCCAATGCACAAAAAAGCAAAAAATAATGAAAATCATATAAGCCCTGTCATGTTGGTATTCATTGGAATGCTCTCACTGAGTGCTATCAGATGAGTACCCATTTGCCATGATTTTAGCCATTTCTCAGCTTTTTGTCATCATTTCATGATGACCAAATTACTAAACCAGCAGCGAAAGGGTTAACATGCTCTGTACATGATTGCTACACTCTACAAACTTCCCTGCCCATCAGCAATGATGGTGATTATCATCACGCTTTCAAGGGCTGATCCTTGATTGTTCTGTATTTGCTCTGTGATGGCCAGGATATTGCTGTACATAGAGTACATACTACATACTCTCCCAGAAGGGCCTGCAAACAGATATATATATATATATATATATATATATATATATATATATATATATATATATATATATATATATATATATATATATATATGTTACAGTAAGAGTGTCAAACCAGGGATTTAGTCAAATCCCTAAAACTTTCAGGGAATCTGTCAAATTCCTGTTTCACTCAAGGATTCGGTCCCTAAATGTCTACGAATATGACTAACCCCCTAAAAATAGGTGGGTCATTTTTGACTTGTTTACTGGAGACCTTTCAGAGGGATTGTTGAATGACAATTACCTTTGTTTTATGCTTAGTTGAGCGCTACTTATGATTCCTGATTATCAAAGTAATGAGGTACAAAGTAATGCTGAATAATCAATGCTCAGCCAAAACTTATTGCTTGATGATGATGATAATTAGTATCTCAGTCAACGTTTATCAATTTCATCATTCTGACCCTCCTATTTTCAAGGATTTAGTCAAATCTCTAGACATTTAGGGACCAAATCCGTGAGTGAAACAAGAATTTGACAGATTCCCTGAAAGTTTTAGGAATTTGACTAAATCCCTGGTTTGACACTCTTACTGTAACATATATATATATATATATATATATATATATATATATATATATATATATATATATATATATATATAATATATATATATATATATATATATATATATAAATAAATTATATATATATATATATATATATATATATATATATATATATATATATATATATATATATATATATATATATATATATATATATATATATATATATATATACCCACATATATATATTTGGAGATTTGTTCACTTCGTGTCCACCTGGATATTTGTCTAAGCTGCAAACACGCCCGAACATCTAGTAGAAAAAGCAATTATTAGCACTAGCAGAGAGGACTGTTATAAACAGCATTATTCCCTACTTAAATACAGGAACCGGCTGATTGTTTTTGTGAAGTTATTTCCTCCTTCATCAGAACCATGTCCTGGAGGATTTACTACAATCACCCATATATTAACCCCTCTAGATACATAAGATAGGTGCTAGGGTAGACTAGGTTCCTAGTCCCTAAAATGTTGACATCCCCTTCTGTGCTGACCAAGCAGTGTGGTGTAGTACCAGGTATGGTAGATAGATGGCACCACCTGATCCTCAGATCTGTATAGGTTATAATCAAACTGAATCCTGGTGAGATAAGTGTAAACTAAATGGACCACTATGGCCACCTCGTCTAGAATATTTGATGCTTACAGAAAATACATATAACAGCCTAGAAATCTAGGCTAGTGCTAGGGGTGTTCAAGGGGGTTGTTGGTTTGCTATAGGGTGCACTGTAGATTGAACCCTTCCAATGCTGAGGCTACATTCATCCGAAGAACAAGGAGGCAAAGATTATTGAAAACCATCTAAACCCTGTAATGTTGGTATCCATTGGGATGCTCACACGCTGAGTACTTTCAGATGAATAACCATGTGCCAGGGTTTCAATCAATTTCAGGATTTTTGCATCATTATATATTGGCCAAATTAGCCACCAGCAGCACAAGGGTTCATTGGGGTTGTCCATTTAGTGCCATATTTTTGCACCAGCATTCAACCATTTATATGAAATTTCATTTTTCATCACTTTTTCAGCCACGTTGCATCTAAGCCAGTTGTAAGTGGTGGAGAAAACTTGAGTACCCAGCACAAACTCCACCTAACCTTAAATCCCTGACAACATTCTCACAAGCCCCGGCTGGGATTCTCTCTCTCTCTCTCTCTCTCTCTCTCTCTCTCTCTCTCTCTCTCTCTCTCTCTCTCTCTCTCTCTCTCTCTCTCTCTCTCTCTCTCTTTGAAGGGTACCCTAGATATCAGTTGATCAATAATTGAGCACTGACAATGACAGTCATTTGCACACTTCAAACAAATGAATCAATACTTTACAGGGACATCTGAACAAACACAAATTCCTGAATAAGGCAGGGATTAACCTATTAATGCTCATAGCCCTCATGTGCTCATAGCAGCCAAGAGTAGCCTTAACATATGGGTAAAACCTTTATGGTGAAAGCCAAGTTCGGAAAATGCTTGAGGGAGAAATCTTAAGCACCTCCCAACAACTTTCCTTTAAATAAAATTTCCATAAAATAATTCAGATTTCCTGAGTTCTTGTCAAAATATTTGAGACCACTACAATTTCTCAAGTATCTCCTAAGCATTAATTGGTTAAACAGGTACAAATTACATACCTTGCTACATTTCGCCCGTGTTATAAGCTTCAGCATAAGCATGGCATCTAGGCTTAAATCTATATATATATAGCTTCATCCATGGTTTCACTAGTATTCCAGTATGAAAATAAGTATCAGTAATCAGCTTTTTAGTACTGAAAAACAGTAAGACCTTGTAACATCTTATCCATGATGTAATAACCACACCCTGTGTTAGATATAATACTAATAAGGCTTAACCACCCACATTTCAGCTTAAACACTGCATCCATACATGTATATAGAACAAGTTTTGCAGGTGGCAAGGTAATATCAGTGATCAGCTTTGATTTCAGTTTAATCCTGATCATGACATATGCTATGATACACACAAACACACACACACCAACACATGTGTGTGTGTGTGTGTGTGTGTGTGTGTGTGTGTGTGTGTGTGTGGTATGTGCGTGTAAAAACTTAATCATATGGCTAACATTTCAGCACAGATACTATTAGAGCTAATACTTCCTGGGTCATAAGGTTTTGTTTGAATTGCTCTCACTTATCATAAGTAACCCAATTTTACAATTGTCAACAGGGTAGAATGGTGCCTTTGTTCAGGCTTGGATTTGGATATTGGAATTTTGATTTTCATAACTTTTTCTGCCATAGTTAAGCTTACTTGCCACTAGCCCAATGTAAGTGATGGATGAAACCGTAGTACCTGGGGAAAAGCCTAACTAAATTACTGGCAACTTTCCCATGAGCCTTATGTCTGGCTCTCTCCTCCTCTCCTCTCTGTCTGCCTCTCACATCACATAGTATAGTCTATATGGTAGCTGACAGTAGGTATGTCATAGATATCCCTTTTTTTTCGATTCGATTAATTGCTATACTCATACCAATATATCGATTCGATTCGATTCGGTTCGATACCCAGTGTCTTGGTCATATGCCTTCAGGAGTAAAATACACCATTCCTTCCAATTTCTCTTACAAAAGCCATAGAAAATACTGAAATATTTAGTCAGAGTTTCACTTTGCGTTAGTTTAACGGGAAAATGTCTGGGAAAAGTATATTTCTTATCAATAATCATACGGCATTATTGGGGTACAGAATATCAGTTATTTCGATACCCAACCTTTCGATTCAATTTAATTGACAAAGTGAAAATATTGATTTATCGATTTGTTGACTATCTATGACATCCCTAGCTGACAGTCATTGTCTGAGATGAGCCAACCCTAATGGCCGTGTGGTATAAAATTTTGCCCTTGCAAGTTGCATCCTCTCAATACTGAGGGCCTGCCCAGATGGCCATGTGGTCAGAGGTGTTGCAACTGACAGCTCAAAATATCTCACTACTACCTGGTTTCAATCCCACCCAGGGTATGTAAGAAAGTTGCTGGTGACTTCAGATTAAGTGGTGGTTTACGCCAGGTACTCTGATTTCCTCCACCAATTAAAAATGGCTATTCATGAATTAGCCTTACAATTGAAGAAAAGTTACGACTATTAAAATATGAAGAAATATCCAAATTCTAAGAAGGGCAGAGTATAGTCTTAGCCAGCTGGCAATCTTGGCATCATTTGGACACCCAAACCCTCAAAAATCATCCCTCTGGACATCCAAATTTTTAAAGTTTTTTTTTTAAAAGACAACGTCGATGTCAATCATATACTAGTAGTAATTAAACTTTTTTCACATCAATGTAATTCCCACAACATTGTTTAAGGAAATTATGCCTTATTTCTATGAATAAATACATATTCATGGTTGTAATCTGAGTCTATTATGGTCTCCTTTGAAAAATATGATGCCCAAATATTTCACCTTTGCTAATTTTGGACATGTGGTTTCTAAATCCTTGCTAAAACCCTGGGCCAAAGAATAAGTATGAATAAGTATTGGTTGACCTTTAACCCTTCCAATGCTGAGGTTACTTTTGTCCAAAGAACAATGACGCAAAGATTTTTGAAATTCATCTAAACCCTGTCATGTTGGTATTCATTGGATAGCTCTCGCTGGGTACTCTCAGATGAGTACCCATTTGTCAGGGTTTCGGTTGTTTTTCCAGGTTTTTTGCATCATTTTATATTGGGAAAATTAGCCACCAGCAGCATAAGGGTTAAGTTTGAACACCCTGCAGAGAGGGTCACACTCTACCGTGGTGGTGTAGCTGAGCTATGTAGTTAAGAGAGCTGGATGAGCTGCTAACACACCCTGCAGAGAGGGTCACACTCTACCATGGTGGAGGTGGTGGTGGTGGTGGCGTAGCTGAGCTATGTAGTTAAGAGAGCTGGATGAGCTGCTAACACACCCTGCAGAGAGGGTCACACTCTACAGTGGTGGTGGTGGTGGTGGTGGTGGTGTAGCTGAGCTATGTAGTTAAGAGAGCTGGATGAGCTGCTAACACACCCTGCAGAGAGGGTCACACTCTACCGTGGTGGAGGTGGTGGTGGTGGTGGCGTAGCTGAGCTATGTAGTTAAGAGAGCTGGATGAGCTGCTAACACACCCTGCAGAGAGGGTCACACTCTACAGTGGTGGTGGTGGTGGCGTAGCTGAGCTATGTAGTTAAGAGAGCTGGATGAGCTGCTAACACACCCTGCAGAGAGGGTCACACTCTACCGTGGTGGAGGTGGTGGTGGTGGTGGTGTAGCTGAGCTATGTAGTTAAGAGAGCTCGATGAGCTGCTTACACACCCTGCAGAGAGGGTCACACTCTACCGTGGTGGAGGTGGTGGTGGTGGTGGTGTAGCTGAGCTATGTAGTTAAGAGAGCTGGATGAGCTGCTAACACACCCTGCAGAGAGGGTCACACTCTACCGTGGTGGAGGTGGTGGTGGTGGTGGCGTAGCTGAGCTATGTAGTTAAGAGAGCTGGATGAGCTGCTAACACACCCTGCAGAGAGGGTCACACTCTACCGTGGTGGTGGTGGCGGCGTAGCTGAGCTATGTAGTTAAGAGAGCTGGATGAGCTGCTAACACACCCTGCAGAGAGGGTCACACTCTACAGTGGTGGTGGTGGTGGCGTAGCTGAGCTATGTAGTTAAGAGAGCTGGATGAGCTGCTAGCTTGACAGGCTTTCAACACTATCTGCTAATAGCCCTTAGCTCTGGCACTAGAACATAATAGAGATTCCTGCAGTACCCAGACAGAGACACTCAATCGCAGTTAGGCCAAAAACAAAATTGCTCGTTTCCGATAATGCAAGGGTGTCCAAATATTTTAGTCCCGGAGCACAGCACTTTTTGGTGACTGTGGTTTGGTAATAGCTATGAATAGTGTCACCTGGTGTCACTACTATATATTAGCCCTTATTGAAATAGTTAAGAACAAGAGCAATCAATTGACAGAATTAATAAATGGAGTTTACTGGTACGTACAATTTGTATCAATATAATTAAAGTGAAATTTCAGATAGGCTCAATTGGTCATGTTTTGCAAAAGTTTCCCAGTTAAATAGTGGTTTAAGTTTTTGGTTTGTCGCACGTTTCGAAGCCCCTGTCGCACGCTGGTGCGACAATGTGACAGTTGGACACCCCTGTTAATGGTATGAAAAAAATAGGGTAGGTAGGTAGGTATGCTATTTCCTATTGGCTATTTTTTGCCAAAAAAATGTGTGTTCCATGCATGTTTTATGTTGATTGGATAGTTAATTAAACAATGCATGTTTCATGAAAGATGTAGTTGTATTGCAGTGTTCTTATCCTGTATCTATGTTGATTGGTAGTTCAGGAGTTGGGAGGGCAGAAAAAACTTATAGGGGCTGGGTTTTTTGAGTAAAAACTTGTTAGGGTCACATTCAAGGACAGGACCCGTCCAGCCTGTCTTTTGGACTGGCAGTTTCCTGAAAATGAAACTTTGCAGACAAGCAAAAATTCCTATGAAGAATTTTTGATTTTGACCTATTTGGGATAATAATCAAATCTTTTCCTTACAAAGCACCTACTATGCTTTGGCTACAGTGTAAATTACCCTTTTTAATTCAATAGGCTATCAAATAAAGTTGGAATAAGGATTTGTTGTAGCTAAGTAACTAACTCTTGATGGGCAGAAATTTGAAGATTGCCATTTTGGTCAGGTATTTTTTAACTCCTGGCTAAGACCCTGGTCATATTACAGGAAACAAACAACTATTTAAGCCTGATGTGAAATTTCCCAAAGACCAAATGGTAATGAACTGAGTACCAGGCAATAGCACACATAATATCATTGTTATGTTTGGGACTTGATCAGCTGACTGACGCATTCATGTCAGTAGTGGTAATGATTTCAATCAACAGACACTGGAGAAAAGCAGATTTCCTTTGCCCCAGTTTTCAATAATGTTCTAGCAATTCCACTTAATTATTCCAATGTAAATATTCATCTGTGATGATACCCCACCATGCATATATTCACTCCTACATACCACATGCTGTATTTTGTGACAACTCTACTGATGAGTCAGATTAGAACAGATGTTTTAACAGAGCTCTAGATATGTAGGTATTCATTCGATAGCTCTCACTGAGTACTCTCAGATGAGTACCCATACGCCAGGGTTTCAGTCATTTTTCAGGTTTTGGCATCATTTCTTAATGTCCAAATTAGCCACCAGCAGCATAAGACGATAAGGGTGAAAATATTGTTAAAATATTGTATCCTTAGGGAAATATCAATATTATATCTTTTTGTGAATAATTTAAAGGTGTCCCTATCCATACTCTATTGCCCCTTGTTAACCCTGCTCTTGCTAACACCAGATATATCCGGTGCTACATATCTTGCCTGTGTGACCAACGCCGGATATATCCGGTCTTTGGGTACCCTTGCACTTAGCAAAATAAAAACTACATAGGTCAGTAAAGGGGTATTGAATTATACTAGATATCAAGGTTTTACCTTCTACTATGTTTCTATTTCAGTTTGTGAAGCACATTATTGAAACAGTAATGGAAACCTATGAAATCCTTCTGATTTGGAGGGAAGACCCACAATTTCCCTGGTCCCAGGGGATAGGTTCTCCCATATGGGGGTCTAGGATGATAGGGGTTAATAGGTTAACATCCCTGGACGCAACAACCTCTTAATTTATGGAATAATTATCTCCTTCACCTTTTGTGACTTCCCTTTCCATGATCTCTGTAATAGGATCAGCATAATGCACAAGTGACCTGGACTTCGTGCTAATATTCCTGGCTCAGCTACAGTAACAGCTGTTGGCAGAGAATAACAAGAAATCCATTAGTGTCTATTGACCCCTTCCTCTCAAAAGCTGAAAAAAGCCTGACTAAATTATATTCAAAACGGGTTAACTTTGTCATTTTTCAGTTGCAAGAATGACAGGAATAAATTAGTGAATAAAAATTCTTAAGTTGTAGGCATATGGAGTAAATTAATATTGAGCCCTAAATATCTACATCTTATCCAGGCAAAATGTGGAATTCAGAATGATTCTACTTAAGTTGTAAGCATATCGAATAAGTTAATGTTAATCCCTAAATATCAATATCTTATCATGGCAAAGAGGATTTCAGAATAATTCTGAAGTTGTAGGCATATGAAATAGTTAATGTTGAGCCCTAAACATCACTATCTTAATCTGGCAAAAAGTAAGACATTCCTAATAATTCTAAAGTAACAGGCATATGGAATAAGTTAATATTGAGCCCTAAATATTAATATCTTATCCAGGCAAAATGAGATATTCGTAATAATTCTGAAATATTAGCAGTGTGCAACATATAGCCACTTGCCCCGTTGCAATTTGCAAGTGAACTCAGCAAAAAATGGCAATCAGGCAAGCGCGCAGAACAAGGCTCGGCAAGTAATGTTTTGAGCAGAGTCCTCGCAATGTACCTCACCCTTGTTTGACAGAGTTGTGGGCAAATTGAAGTGCCGGCGGGGCAAGTAAACTTTAGGGGCAGCTTGCCCCGCTCGGTAAGTAATGTTTTGGGACATAATGTTGCACCCTGATTTAGGCTTGTGGAATAAGTTAATGTTGAGCCCTGAGTATCAATATCTTATCCCGGCAAATGAGGCATTCATGATAACAGCAGGGAAGAGATTAGGTATCAAAAGGAAACATAGTTAAACAATGATAGTATCCTAATTGGCCATGTGCAGGATAACTAATTAGCTGTCAGATATATAGCATTTCAGGGTTCAAATGAATAAACAACATCCTGATTACTGACCTGAGACTGGCAAAGGGATGATTTCACCAACTTATTGTTATATCATAGTCTTAGCAGGGCGTCTGGGCGACATTTGGACACCCAATAGGCACCAACATAAGTTTCAGAACTAACTTACCATGCCGGGCAAGTAGTTCATGATTTTAACTTGCCCGACATAATTTCTGGCTTGCCCGAAATAAGTTAACATATATGCCAGAATGTCATGTATTATTTCTCATGGATCTAATGATTGTAAAACCATTTTATTTTTTATTTTGAATTTTGTTGCATTGTTAGCATATTTACGTATATTTGTGCCATTTTGTCTACATAAAAAATGTGTAGTGATCAGAAAATCAGGTTCCCTATTCGAGCAAGTGCATTTTAGTTTTTACTTGTCCAAAAGCCCTTTTTTCAAAAGTTCACTTGCTAGGGCAAGCGGGCTGGTACTTATGTCGAACCCTGCCCAAACTCTCAAAGAGCACCCCTCAGGACACCCAAATTTTCTTTTGAATAATTTCTTGACATGTCAATTTGAAGCTTATAATCCATTTTTTACATCCCAATATAATTCCCATGATATTGTCTAAGGGTAGTATGCCATATTTCAATGAGTAAATACATGTTTCATGGTTGTAATCAGAGTATATGGTTGTCTCCCTTGACAAATTGCACATAGCTTGAGTTTAGCCATTATCCATAAAGCCTGTGGTCTATAACACAGCATGACTATTTTGGTTCAAAATGATCATTGTGATTAAAGTATATTTTGACAACAAATTGCAAGAATAATATAAACCAGAAAACAACCAAAAACTCAAGCAGGATTCTTGATGCATCTTGTAAATCCCAGCTTCATTCTTTAGTTTTTCATAAACCTACCTTTGAGAGGATAAATTTCCAATTATGGATGAATCATTTGAACTACTCTCTTGTTTCCCATCTTGTGTGCATAAGAACCCTTCAAAACACCATCTTTGTAATTCCACATTAAACTGGCAGCTATACTTATCAAACATTCAATTTCTAAAGCTTATCATATAGTCTACCACTACTGTTGCATTCTTTAGTTATTCTTAAACCTACCTTTGAGAGGATAATTTTTTCCATTGTGGATGCATTAGCCAACTCTGTTGTTTCCCATATTGTGTGTATTCATATAAGAACACTTCAAATCACCACCATTGTACCTCTACATTAAAATGGTAGCTATACTTATCATACGTTCAATTTCTAAAGTTTATCATATAGTCTACCACCACTGTTTCATTCTTTAGTTATTCTTAAACCTACCTTTGAGAGGATAAATTTCCCATTATGGATGCATCAAACTTCTCCCTTGTTTCCCATCTTGTGTGTATAAGAACATTTCAAAACAACACCTTCATAAAGTTCTCTACAATGAACTGGTAGCTATACTTATCATACATTCAATTTCTAAAGCGTATATATATAGTCTATCACCACTGTTTAAGCAAAGGATACGTGTACATATCTATATGGATCCATAAATGAGCAATGCTTGCATGTTGTGTAGCCTGCAGTGAACTTCACTACAGGGACTAAAATAGTACGCTCAAGGAGGCATGGTATCTTCACAGATCTATCAAAACACACAGACTAGACATGCTGGCTATGTCAAAAGGAAACCCAGCCCCCCCCCCCCCCCCCCCCCCCCCCATCATAGTGTAAAAATAGGTATGCTCAAGAAGACCTAATAACTTAACAGACCTATTACCTAAAGCAAACGTGATACATGTTACTTCAAAAGTAATCCCCCCCCCCCCCTGACAGCTTCTAAAATAGTACAATTACGGAGGCATGGTATCCATATCTTCACAGATCTATCATAACATACATTCTGCAAGCTACTTCAAAAGGAATCCCAATCTCTACCCCCCCCCCCCCCCCCCCACCCCCTCCACAATATTCTGAAATAGTATGCTCAGGAAGCATTAGAAGGGTTAAGCAACCACGCAGAGGCTACTGCAAAATATAACCAAATTATCAACAAGCTTTTCAAGCTGGGACGACCTTGGATGAGGATGTGAGGCTTCATTTCGATTGGTCAGTCCATCATGAATGTCGCTGACTCGACTAGACTTGTACCTCCGGGAACAGAAGGTGTCTATTTTATTTGCCAACTCAGGCTCATCCCATTTTATACTTTACAGACGAAGCGAACCGGGCGACAGAGGACTATAGTGCATAACCTCAGCTGCTATCATTGTGGGGAATATGATGTGTATGACATAAATACACAGGGGACACTGTGACAGCTAGCACCTTTGTTAACCCTTCCCATGCTGCTGATGGCTAATTTGGCCAAGACAAAATGATGCAAAAAAGCATAAAATTAACTGAAACCCTGGCATGTGGGTACTCATCTGAGAGTACTCTGCAAGAGCTATCTAATGAGTACCAATATGACATGGTTTAGATGATTTTCAGAAATCTTTGCGTCTTTGTGCATAGGACAAAAGTAGCCTTAGCTTTAGAAGGGTTAACCCATTCACACTCAGAGCGACCAAAACAGGCCTGATGATTTTGGAAATATTTTTTCTAACAAAACTGTCTTTTTTGGAAAATATTTGAAGGAGAAATGTTGTCAAAAGCCAAACAACAACTCTCCTTTAAATATTTTGTACACTTTCGCTTTAATCCCAAGTTATTTTCAAAAGTATGAGAGTAGCAGACGATACTTTCTAGATGAACTCTGAGTGTGAATGGGTTAAGATGATACTCTTCCAAAATTCTACTTTCATTGATCCATTCATGCATAGCTGTGCCTCTGACATGGGTTGTCTGGGTCTATTATACTTTCGAAAATAACTATGGCAATAGCCGAAAATTGGAAACGAAAAAATAGAAGAGTTGCTTGAAAAATTTCCTTCACTTTTGGATATTTGTTTAATTGATAAGGCCACTCCAATTTATTTACTTGTCTTACAAGCTCAGGAGGTAGGAAATGAGCCATTTTGGAATAAAAAAAAAAGTTGAAAAATATGACTTTTTTTATTTATTTTATTTTTTTTAGAGTCTGCCGACTAGGACTGGTAGCGAGTTGTTTCTACCAGCCTATTCTCAACTAAATAAAATCAATCAATCAATTAATCCCTGTAACCTGAAGGGTGGGAGATATACATCCTCAAGTCTGAGGCTCTACTACAGCAATGATAGCTTCCTGTGGTTGATTGAATCACCCTTACAAATATCACCAAGTCAGGTAGTCAGGTAGAATTAGGCAATTAGATAATTGTAGGACTACTCCCTGGCTGTAGCTATGTTTACTTAAGGTGCATCTTCAGCCCAACCTTAATTGTGTTTATTTAAGGTAGACCCAATGTCTACCTCTAATTGCTAGTGTTGCCACATCTGGGTGGCCCTATTGTTCTACTTTCTATTGTTATGCTTGTGAGGGTCGAGTACTGTACAGGGTTCTTGCTAACTGGTCAATCCGGTTGGCCAATGAGAATCCAGCAGGGCTCAGGACCCCAAAATACTTGTTCTATGTACACTTGCTCTGTGACCTTTAAGGAATAAACATCTTCGAATACACACCACAAAATGTATTAAGTAATTACTCAAAATATTCCCTACAAGTCCCCGGTCATAATTGGTGGAGAATCCGGGTACTAAGTTCAAAGTTACTCATCCTTATAAAACTAAATTACTGATTCAGCTAACTAATGGCTACCAAAGTATCTTTGTTCAGGTACTGGAGTTACCTGACTTGCCTGTGGCTCTAGAAATACATGAAAATGCTAAAATTGGCCCAATATCCATGAAATATGACCTATTTCAGTGCAAGCTAGTTATTAAATGGAAGGCTGTGCAAATAATAAACAAAACATCAGGCCTTACCTTCTATCCTCCTGAAGAAATACCCATTTCTTTCTGGTATGCCTGCCAGCTATCAAAGTTACTTACAAATAAGGTAGCAACCTACTTGTTATTAGAATCTGGTGGCATCTTCTGCTATAAGACTGTTGGTGGCTGTACACAATTTGATGATATGGTCTGACTTGCCCTGATATTATATACTCTTTGTGTAATTCACATTCACTCACTCATTTGTTTGCAGGAGTCGCCTGATTGTTTGCAATGATCATGCTGAGTCCTTAATTACTTGTTTGTACAGTTCATGTGTTTATACTAATCACTCTAGTTCACTCTCTGTTACTGGATTACTAGACTTGTAGATTGTAATTAGAATAAGTTCCTATAGATGTCTACTAGTTTGTTATGAGTGATTTAACAGAAACATCATGTCCTAAAATTAGCTTCAAATTGTAGTAGGAATGATAAGTATTAAGAAAATGAGTGAGAAATTGTACAGTAATTGTTGACCCTGTAGGATTTTACAGCATACTGAATATATGCATGCTGATGTTCCTTATGATATGTAGTACATTTATGTTTTTTTTTATTTGCTTTCTGCAATAGGAATGGGTACTGACAGGTAATTCTTGTAATAAAGATGATAATTTTATACCACATTCATGATTATACAGTAATGTCCTATTAAAATTGTATTTTTTTTAGCCTGTACCAAACTAATGTGTAGCATAGGTGTAGGATGTGGTTCCTTGTTATAGTATTTGACCGATAAGGTTATAATATGTAGTAAAATGTCTGCTCTTTGATACTAGAAACAAAACAAAAAGGAAGAGAAGAAGTAGAATAATAATAATAATAATTATAATAATGATAAATCATTGATAATGATAATGAAAGTAATTCTAATACAAATGCGTAATACACAACAAGTAATCTACCTTCTTCAAGGAATATTAAATGAGTTTAAATGAAGTACATAGAAGGTATACCAAGGTACTAAATGCTGTTTTATTTCTAGAATGTGTACTGTCAAAGGTGAAGGGAAACAAAAAAAAAAAAAAAAAAGGTGTATACCTACTTACAATGCAGGAGGTATTCTTAAATGCACAAACAATTTAAAAAAATATATAAATGAAATGTATTTTTCTTTTCACTAGACAAAGGTCAATTAATGGTATTTTTAGTAATAAAGAGACGAGGCCGTCTCTTAAAATATCAATGGGCAAATATCACCAAGTCAGGTAGTCAGGTAGAATTAGGCAATTAGATAATTGTAGGACTACTCCCTGGCTGTAGCTATGTTTACTTAAGGTGCATCTTCAGCCCAACCTTAATTGTGTTTATTTAAGGTAGACCCAATGTCTACCTCTAATTGCTAGTGTTGCCACATCTGGGTGGCCCTATTGTTCTACTTTCTATTGTTATGCTTGTGAGGGTCGAGTACTGTACAGGGTTCTTGCTAACTGGTCAATCCGGTTGGCCAATGAGAATCCAGCAGGGCTCAGGACCCCAAAATACTTGTTCTATGTACACTTGCTCTGTGACCTTTAAGGAATAAACATCTTCGAATACACACCACAAAATGTATTAAGTAATTACTCAAAATATTCCCTACAAGTCCCCGGTCATACAAAGAATATTCTTAAAAATTGCACTTTTTATTTTTTTATTTTTGGAGTCTGACAGAAAATTTCAAAACCACTTTCGTCCGTAAGACACCAAAAATCTTGAAGAGAAATGAAAATCAGAACTCAAAGTTCCTTTCAAATATATTGTGAAAGTTATTTTCATAAGTTATATAGATCAAGGAAACAATCACCACACAGATACCCAGGTTAACCCATCAATGTAGACTTGCTACAAGTCTGTGATATCTGGCTCTTTCACTGATCAGACCTGAGTTGATTTCACTCCACGATTAGTTCTGAATAAATCCTCAAGGGGGACACACTTGAGCTGAAGTCTGTGTTATTAACCGCATCACATGAAAACAATGCTTCCATCTATAGTTTGAGAGAGACATTAAACCTACTTGGTATCTATATATAGTGGTGGGGGCATAAAACCTAACACAGCCTAAAAACCAAGCTACCATCAATGCAACACAATCTGAAACTCTTCTTGAAATATTCTGTGATACGATAAGTATTTCCAAAGTTATTTTCAATATCATCATAGATGCAGACGACTTTTATAAAAGAGAACCCTGGCCATGAAAGGGTTGAGGGAAGTGGCAGTACAGGGATCACGCTTGCTGGCTTATTTCAGAAATATCTCTTGGCCTCTATTCAAAAAGCTGAATGCTAAAGCAAACAATTCCAACAATGGCGAAGCTGAAAAAGGTCCCACAAATACATTACCCAATTCACGCCTGTAGCGCCATCGAACATAAACAACCTGGTACTGGATTTTGGCCAATGATTCCATAACAACTTGGCACTAGGCAGTTGTTTGGACTCAAAAGGGTTAAGGCAAGATCAGTAGATGGCAGGTGCCTATCTAATTGATAGTGTTCATAGTCACACTCGCCTTAAAGTACACCTGCTCAGTACCTTAGAAAAGAGGCCTACCCATACACTCCCTTTGAAAGTCATCCTCTAGATCTATGCCACTACTGAAAATGACTTAATGATAGATATTTAAAAGAGAGTTGATGGTAAAAGGTAGGCCATCTGGGCTTGCTCATATTTATAGGAATGATTTTAGCATGGTTTAATATCTAAGAGCAGTATTAGTAACTATATGTGTTGCGATTGAGATCTTGTATGGCACTGGCCTAACCCAGGGTTTGTGATGTATATGTAGGAAAGGGTTAAGGTTGGTTTAACATCTAATAGCAGTATTAGTAGTATGTGTTGCGATTTAGATCTTGTATGGCACTGGCCTAACCAAGTGTGTGTGATGTATATGTAGGAAGGGTTAAGGTTGGTTTAACATCTAAGAGCAGTATTGGTGGTAACTGATGCCATGGAGGGTCTCCTATGGCACAGGCCTATTAAGGTTGGTATATATGTGTAGGAATGGGTTAAGCATCATTCAATATCTAAGAGCAGTATTAGTGGTCTATGGTGCAATATGGGTCCAGTATGGCACTGGCCTAACCCAGGGTTTGTATGTAGGAATTGGTTAATAAGGCCTAAAAAAAAAAGTTGTTTGTTTCCTGTAACCCTACCCTAACAAGTTTTTATTCAAAAAAATCCCTACCCTAAAGTTTTTTTCGCCCTCCCAACTCCCAATCAACGAAAAACATGCATAAAACACACATTTTTGACCAAAAAAATAATGCAAAAAAAAAAAAATTACCGACCTACCTACCCTATTTTTTTTCGGACCGTTACAGGAAACAAACAATTTCTTTTTTTAGGCCTAAGCAGTAATAGTACTTAGGCATTGCATGGGATAGAGGTATTGGGTGGCCCTGTAACAGGAAATGTTCCCCCCCGGGGGGTGAATTTTCCTAGGAAATTTTGGCCCCGGGGGGGGAAATTTTCCTAGGAAATTTTGCTCCCCAGGGGGTAAATTTTCCTAGGAAATATACCCCCGGGGGGAAGAATTTCCTGGGAAACCTAGGAAATTTTCACCCCCGGGGGGAACATTCTCCAGGGGGGGAAGATTTCGTGGTACACCAGGAAATTTCCCCCCCCCTGAAAATTTTCCCCCCGAATCATAGGACTGTCCTTAGGGTGAAAACTGCAAATCTACCTCCTGACAGGGGAAGGGGTATTGGCATTTTCTTAGAAAAAAAATAATTGGAGGGTACAAATACCTAGGAAAATTGCCCCCCCGGGGGGTACAAATTCCTAGGAAAACCTCCCCCCGGAGGGGGGGGGGGGCAGATTTGCCTGGTCGGGGGGTATTTTTCCTAGGAAATATTACCCCCCGGGGGGCTAATTTTCCTAGGAAATATTCCCCCGGGGGGGGGGGGGGGGAGAATTTCCTGGGAAACCTAGGAAATTTTCCCCCCGGGGGGGGACATTTTCCAGGGGGGAAGATTTCGTGGTACACCGGGCCTATCTTGGGTATATGGGTTATAAGTTTATATGCCCAGGAATGGGTTAAGCATTGCTCAATATCTAAGAGCAGAATTAGTGGTATGTGGTGCGATTGACTTCTTGTATGGCACCTAACCAGGGGTTTCTATGTATGTGTAGGAATGGGTTAAGTGTAGTCTAATGTTTATGAGCAGTATTGCGATGCATGCGATAGAGGTCTCAGGTGGGTGTCCCAGGCCTTTTTTGAGTATCTGGGTTTGTTAATATGTCTAGGGGGTTAAGCGTGGTTTAATATCTGAGATGTTCAGTATTAGTGGTGACTGGTGGCATGGAGGTCTAGCATTGCCCTGGCCTATCCTGCGTATCTAGCTTTGTTTATATGTCTAGGAATGGGTTAAGCGTGGTTTAATATCTGAGAACAGTATTAATGGTAACTGGTGGCATGGAGGTCTAGCATTACGCTGGTCTATCCTGCGTATCTAGCTTTGTTTATAAATATGTCTAGGAATGGGTTAAGCGTGGTTTAATATCTGAGATGTTCAGTATTAGTGGTGACTGGTGGCATGGAGGTCTAGCATTGCCCTGGCCTATCCTGCGTATCTAGCTTTGTTTATATGTCTAGGAATGGGTTAAGCGTGGTTTAATATCTGAGAACAGTATTAATGGTAACTGGTGGCATGGAGCTCTAGCATTACGCTGGTCTATCCTGCGTATCTATCTTTGTTTATAAATATGTCTAGGAATGGGTTAAGCGTGGTTTAATATCTGAGAACAGTATTAATGGTAACTGGTTGTATGTAGGTCTAGCATAGCGCTGGCCTATCCTGCGTATCTAGCTTTGTTTATATGTCTAGGAATGGGTTAAGAGTGGTTTAATATCTGAGAACAGTATTAATGGTAACTGGTTGTATGTAGGTCTAGCAATGCGCTGGCCTATCCTGCGTATCTAGCTTTGTTTATATGTCTAGGAATGGGTTAAGAGTGGTTTAATATCTGAGGACAGTATTAATGGTAACTGGTGCCATGGAGCTCTAGCATTACGCTAGCCTATCCGGCGTATCTAACTTTGTTTATATATGTCTAGGAATGGGTTAAGAGTGGTTTAATATCTGAGAACAGTATTAATGGTAACTGGTGCCATGGAGGTCTAGCATTATGCTAGCCTATATCCTGCGTATCTAGGTTTTATTTGTTTCTATGTGTTGTATATGTGTAGAAATGGGTTAAGTATTGTTTAATAGTAACCCTTTCAATGTTGAGGTTATTTCTGTCCAAGGAGCAAGAATGCAAAGAATTCTACAAACCATCTTAACCCTGGCATGTCGGTATTCATTGGATAGCTCTCGCTGAGTTCTCTTAGAAGAGTACCCATGTGCCAGGGTTTCAGTCATTTTTGAGATTTTTGCCTCATTTTGTAATGGCCAAATTAGCCACCAACATCATATATGGGTAAAGAGCAGTATTAGTGGAAACTGGTGCCATGGAGGTCTAGTATAGCGCTGGTCTATCCTGGGTATCAAAGTTTGTTTATAAGTATAATAGCGGGTTAAGCATCGTTTAATAGTACTTAACCCTGGTTATGCCGCATTGCAGGACATCGCAATACCCCTAAACCAGATTACATTTGTTGGAATATATTTTGCCTTGACTGCATTTGCATTGTGTGTGGGCTGTAGGCTTTTCCTTTGACAAGCGGAAAAATATTATGTTATTCTGAAATAAAAATATACTACCTGAAACTACTGTTCTTGTTCTTTTTAATCATGTTTATTTAGTAATTATAACTCATAGATAATATTATATCTGATCACTGTAAACCAAGGATTTGTAGAGAATATGCTTATTTTGATATGTGATAAATGAAAATCACAAGTTTAAAGTTAAAGGGGAACTTGGGGAAAAACACATCATAGGTTTATATGAAAGTTCATGAACATAGCTCAACATCTGTCATAAACAGAGAAGCCCTAGAGCTCCACACAAAGAGAAATCTCAAATTGCAATTAGTGAATAGCACCTCCACTGAGGCAGGGCAGCCGCCATCTTGGATCTGAGTCAACTCATGCTGCTGTAGTCTATGTAAATGGGTGGCAAGCAGCTTAGTGGGTGTATCAGATAAAGCCAGTAGCTCTGTCTAGAAGGTAGATATTTCACTGCTCTGAAGCACATTCAAGATGTTTAGGCAAATCCCTACGACTTTGAACCAAGAGCGGCTGAAGGTGATCAGGTGGATTATATGGACATAGTTCAAGGTGTTGATGAATTTGATGGTCAAATTGTGGAAACAGAGGGCTGGCACTTAAATAGCATGTTGTGGTGCACCTGTCAGACTTCTTTCCTTCTTTAAATTATCAGGCCCCTTCCAAAGGTATTCTTGACATTTCTTTTCTATAATCTTCATGAATATGTACACAATTACTAAAGGAAATGAAGATGATTGCTGTTCCCAGTACTGCTAGTCACCTCCTGTGTTTACTACCTTGTGTCCCATGGGGTCTAGATGTGTAATGCCAATTGGACAAGGTCAATTACCCTGTGTGTCCCTTTCCTTTATTTACTTTTGTTATTACCCTAGGGACCTAGACATAAGACAAAACCTCAGTTGTAACACAACTAACAAAATCCTGCACAGTCTATTCTCAGTGGATTAATAAAGACCATGTTGAGGTACCTATGAAAATTGCCATTCACCCTGAAAGTTAGCTGTTAGGGTTGCTAAAGTCTGTACATCAGATCACAATAATGAAGAGTATGATTATTAATCATAAGTCATTAAGAGAAGGTTGGTAATGAGTAAATGAAAATGTCATTTATTCTATCATAAATAAAAGAAAGGGTCATTTGCAATTTGAGATATTTTGATTTCAACCTTCCTCTATATTGCAGTACTATTTACAAATGTATTTCTTCCCAGTGAAAATGGGGTCATGACTGACTATAACCTTAGCTGTTTCAATTTTGTAAGTTAGGGAATGATATTTACCCTTCTCATGCTGGCTTAATATTAAACATTTAATGCATACACCTACATGCTTATATTCGTTGAGCAACTGAATGAAGGTAAATCATGTTGAGACTAGTAAATGTATACCAATAAAGTAAATAAATCCCAAAATTGATAAATTGCAAGATCACTTCTGCTTGAAATAAGAGATTTATGAAAATTGGTTACCAGATATTATATCCTTGAAGAAAGTAAGACTAGATGCAATAGGAGTCGCATGGAGCATGATAAAAGGTGTATCAATTGTGAGTTTGTGACTGTTTCTTTTTTTGAAGAAGTGTGAGAGATTATGCACACCTATTTCACAAGTACCCAAACCTTCTAAAAAAGCATCCCTCTTCAGAACCTTGTTAACTGTACTCTGAAGTAATCCTGACTGCAGTGTGTGATTCCTGACATAATCCTCGTCAGTGAAGTGGTCTGAACATACATATGCATACTTCAGGACAGGTGGGTTTAAAAGTTTCATGGATGCTAACCACTGTTTTTGTCTAAATTTACTACTAGGAAATCTATGAAAGCTTTCTCCACTACCGTGTCTTTTTTTATAGCCAATTGCTGCACATCATTTCACCATTTTCTTGTTTGATATATACGTTTTTATGCAACTTGTGCAGAGAGCTCTTGTCAGGAGCGCTGCTGTTAGATACACTGCCCAGAGGTAGCTTGGAGACAGGATGTGATCCCTGCCACCCGATTGTGTCACAGCTGATAGCACTTGAAAAACATGGCCGAACCCAGTGGCTGGCAGAGGCTCTCTAGGAGGATGACAATACGCAAAAATCTCCCCTCACGGGATCACTGAGAGAAAAAGAATGGTAGCATCCTGTTCTTGAAGTGTATAACTTTCATATAAGCTGATATGTTTGTGAGCCTTTAGGGCCCCTTTAAGTAAAGTCCACTTTCCTCTAAGATTTCTCAAGTTGCAAATGAATATTTTCTCATAAAAATTGTATATTCAGAATCCTTGTCAAAAACTGAAAAATAAAATGATAATTAATAATTTTTGCATTTGTTTTATGTTGTCATGTGCCATCCTAGAGTAAAGGGAATGCAAGAAAGTTATGTAAGGGACGAATTCTGAGAGCGCATCAAAAGGAATTCTAAAACTTCAATTACCTCAATTAAATAGCGCTATAAACAAATAGAAATAGAAAATCTGAAATGTAAAACATTGATATTTAATACAATTCGAACCTGCTCAATCGACTCATGTTAATTTTATTTTGAAATTTCAATGTTTTGAACCACAAATCAACGATTGAACATAAAACGAAAATGTTGATTTGTGGCCGCCATTTTGTGACTTTGAAATCGCTAACTTTCTGGCGCAACAACAAAGAGAGAACATTCATGAAACAGTCAATACCTATAATAGAAATATGAATAAAAAGATGTGGCGATTCCCTACCTTGTTATCTTCATTACCATGTCTTTGTTTTGTGGTATACCATCAGTAATAGCCTTCTTCGAAGGCTTCAAACATGATGGTCACCACAGCGAATCTGAATGTTTACGGCGAATTCGATTTCGAAGCACATTCGCCGCAGACATAGCACCTATTTAATTTGCATGTCTGTCATGTAAATAGCATTATAATTATATTCTAAAATTAATATGTTTCAATAAAGCTGCTTCCCAGCTTTAAGAAAATGTAAGTTTTATTACGATCCCAGCACTATAAGTATTGATTTGGATTTTGTAAAGTGCTGCGAGGAGACCGCAAAATCGGCAGAAAAAGGCCGATTTTCAAAATGGCCGCTCAAACAAGTGCGAAGATACTCGCTTCGCACTTGTTCTAAAATGATCTTTTCATATACTAAACTCTTTTTTTTTCAAAAAATAAACAAGATATTCTTGTTCCCTGACATCCATTTGATAGAAAAATTATCTATATTGAATTTAGGATGTCAGGGATTAACGAATTATGAACTAAAAACAAAACTGGAAGTCCTCAATCGAGCGGTGCCGGCAGACTGCGAAGCGCTGTCAACGTCGCAAAACATCGTTTTCAGTGAGTTTCACTATTGAAATATTACTAATATTAATGTTTTTCTTTGTCAATCTGACAAAGAAAGACATGTGAGAATAGGTGAGATATGTATCCAGATGCACTCACATTCACATGGAGTGACATCGGTTCGAGAGCACACCGGCAATGGCGGCCATTGACCAGACCAGTCCGGTCAGAGAGCAACATTACGAAACCAGACTGGTCCGGTCACGGCACTACCAGGGTTAACCCTTCCAATGTTGAGGCAACTTTCATTCAAACCACATGGATAAAAAGATTTTTGAAAAAAATCTAAACCCTGTCATGTATTCATTGGATAATTCTCTCTGAGTTCTCTCAGGGGAGTACCAATGTTCTAAGGTTTCAGTCCTTTTTCAGAGTTTTTTGCATCATTTTGTATTGGCCAAATTAGCCACCAGTAGCATGAGGGTTAAGAGCAGTATTAGTGGTAACTCAGGTGCCATGGAGGTTTCACACGGGACTGACCTATCCTAAGTATGCTAGGTATTGTTTATGTGTAGGAATTGGTTAATATCTAAGAGCAATATTACTGGTACTAAGAGATGCATACAATAGAGGTCTCCGGTGACCAAAGCCTTAATTTCTTGGGTTAACTACTCTACTAGGTTTGTTTACATGTGTAGGAATGGGTTAAGCATGATTTAACCCTTCTCATACTAAGGTTACTTTTGTCCAATGCACAAGAGTGCCAAAAATTATGAACATCATCTTTACCATGTCATGTGGGTATTCATAGGAAAGCTCTCGTTGAGTACTATCAGATGAGTACCCATGTGCCAGGGTTTCATTCATTTTTCAGGTTTTTTGCATCATTTGGTATTGGCCAGGTTAGCCACCAGCAGCATAAAGGTTAATGGAATGGGTTAAGAGTGGTTTAATATCTAAGAGCAGTATTAGCGGTAGATGATGCCATGGAGGTCTAGCACAGTGCTGGCCTATGCTGGGTATCTGGGGTTGTTTATATGTGTATACAAAATGGAATGGGTTAATTTCTAAGAGCAGTATTAGCCTTAGCTTTTGAGATGGGTATCTCGTAGGGCATGGCCTAACCCAGGGTTTGTTTACATGTGTAGTCCTGAATGGGTTAAGCAGCGTTTAATGGAAAGGGTTAAGCATCATTTAATATCTAAGAGCAGTATTAGCAGTAAGTGATGCCATGGAGGTCTCGCACAGTGCTGGCCTATGCTGGGTATCTGGGGTTGTTTATATGTCTAGGATCCCACATGCTGCATGGCAGGAGTGGAGAGGCCACCAGCTGGATTTCATATAAATCTTCACCCCTAAACTCCCAGCTCATCAGTGCTAATCGCTGCCTCTAGACTGTATGTCTCCTGAGGCAGGTATACAGAAGATTACCAGTATGAAATACATTATGAAATACTGCTATTGAGATTGAAAGACTAGAAATATTGTATTCATGATTTTTATGATCATACAAGTAACATATATGCATGTACTAAATTTCATTTGAATACCTATCCCCATGGTCTACCCATAGACCTTGGGGAAACTCCTATTGGCTTGTTAAATGGTGTGCAATAGGAGTTTGAACTACCGGGGGAACCCTAGGCTGGTGTGGCAATCTGCTTGCCTCATAAAGGAAGGGGGATGTGGGGATATAAAAGATACCTTGGTCCTCTTTGGATCTGAAGGCTCTACTCTTACTTTCCCTCTTTTTCTCATTTCCCCTAAAATTGTTATGCTTTGACAAATTATTCTTCAACAATAACAAGGGAACCTGGGTCCCCAAATTTGGCGATAGCAAAATGTTTGGCCACTCAACTTTTCAAGGGAGATCCCAATTTTAATCTGATTACAAGCAGTATGTCTATGTACAACGTCATGGGAATTAAGTAATTTCTTAAAACGTCAATTTTAAGCATAAAATTGGAGTTTTTTCACCTCAATACAAATCTAATGACATTGTATGAGGACATTATGCCTTGTTACAATAAGTAAATACATGTTCATGGTTGTAATCTGAGTGGATAGTGATCAAAATAGGATGCCCAAAACTTTTCAATTGCCAATATTGGGCGCCCAGTTTCTAAATCCTGGCTAGGAACCTGCAGGGTCTGGTAGTACACCACACTGGTTGGTAAACTCAGAAGGGAATGTTTACTGTACTGAGGGACTAGGAGCCTAGTCTATGCCAATCAGTGTAGCCGGGAGATGGATCTGGACAGCACTGATATCAAGCTCACTGAGTGAGATAAGAGTTCAGTAGCTAGCATGTGTTGCCGGGTCTGCTGACAGGATTTGTCCAGGGTGTATGTAGAAGTAGCAGAGTTGTAGGTTTTATCACCAAAATATTCAAGACATTTTTTTCTATAGACATGAAGCAATTACATGTTACTACATACAAATGATGGGAAGAAGCATTTAACCCTTCCATATATGCCTAATACTTTGACTCTACTTGTTTGGCATAATAATAATAATTATAATAATAATAATAATAATAATAATAATAATAATAATAATAATAATAATAATAATAATAATAATCTTTATTTAAAGAGGGTAACTCAGTCCAATAGTAAGGATCTTCCCTGGGGCCCTCTGGCATGTTTACATTAGTAGCCGAGGGCCCAAGGGTTACAAAGTAGTACGGTACAATGCTTTTAGGTATCTAGACTTGAAGGAAGGTAGTGATGGTGCACATCTGATTGCTTCAGTTAAGCCATTCCAAACTTTGGGTCCTGATTATGAAATGCATTTTTGGCCAATTGATTTATTACATTTTTGAAGAGTTAGTAATGAGGAGGTTGCATTTCGAGTACCATAGCTGCACACGGTTTTCTTGTGTATATGAGAAAAGTTTGTTCATATAATGGGGGTTTAACTCATTAAGGCTTTTGTACACAGTAACCGCCCGTTGGTATTCCACATATTTAGGGAAAGGGAGCCATTTAAGCTTTTTGAATAGATCAGAAGATGGAATTGACAAATCGGCATCTAATATCAAGCGGGCTGCCCGCTTTTGTAATTTAGTTATCCTGTTTTGTTGATTTGCCGGACAGTTTCCCCACACTGAACAACAGTAATTTAGGTGTGGTAAAATATAGCATTTATAAAATAAAAACCTCCCCTTAACAGGGAGGTTCTTTTTTATTTCTTTTAAACTATGCAGGTTGAAAATGATCTTTTTGCAGGTTTTATCCACTTGTTCAGTCCAGCACAAGGATTCATCAATTGTAACCCCAAGAACCTTTTCACTTTGTGCGTTTTCTAAATAATCATTATCAATTTTGATTTTTAGGGTACTTTCTAAATTCATTCTTTTCTGTCTTGTGCACAGAAGCATAGATTTTGTTTTAGTTTTGTTGATAAACATTGTTTATTGTGCACCAGTCTGTAACTTTCTTCAAGTCTTGATTCAAGTTTGTCTCAATTTCTGCTACAGTATTACCTACAGTATAAAAGGATGAATCATATGCATAAAGACTACTCTTACATGTGAAGCCAAATCCTGCCTTCTCCCACATTTCCCATGGGCTGTCTGCCAGCCTCTTCCAGAGAACGCACACACCAGTGAGACTACATTCTCTTCTCCCAGGGGAGATTAGTCCATTCAGGCATGGACATCTCCTTGACAAGTGTCGTCTGGACCTGTGGTATTTTGCGAAAATTACTCAGGAATAAAGCGTACATTTGCGAAATATCTGAAAGAAAACTGGAGCTAGAGTGCAGATGGTCATCTCTCCTTCAAAAAATTTCAAAAAGTTGCTCTGGTGAGAGCGATATGACTAAAATGATCAGGCAGTTTTGGCTGCTACAGGCAAGAATGGTTAACCCTTGTGCTGCTGGTGGCTAATTTGGCCAATGCAAAATGATGCAAAAGACATGAAAAATGACTGAAACCCTGGCTCATGGGTACTCATCTGTCTCACTTAGTGAGAGCTTTCCCATGAATACCAACATGACAGGGTTTAGTTTTTTTTAAATCTGTGCGTCCTAGTGCCTTTGGCCAAGAAAAAAATACTGTTTGTTTCAAGTAACTATCTGAAAAAAATAGGGTAGGTAGGTCAGTAAAAACAAATTTTGCATCATTTTTTTGGTCAAAAATGTGTGTTTTACGCATGTTTTTCGTTGATTGGGAGTTGGGAAGGCCAAAAAAAAATTAGGGTAGGGATTTTTTCGAGTAAAAACTTGTTAGGGTAGTGTTACAGGAAACAGACAACTTTTTTTAGGCTTAGCACTGGAAGGGTTAATCTCTTAGTCTACTACACTGATACCAAGCCAGCATGTGGGTGCTTATGGCTACTAAAGCATGATAACATGGCTGAGAACACAGGCAGGGGTGTACTCATCCTACTCCCAGACAAGATTCTAGACCATCATCTCACAAGAAAACAGGCATCTACTTAATCCAGATGTACTATAAGCAAATAAAACAGGCTTCTAAATCCTGGCTGAAGCCATGTTAGTGGGTAGATGCATAGTCTTAGCCAGCAGGGCGTCTGGGCGTCTTTTGGAAATCCAGACCCTCAAAAATCACGCTACAGTACACTCAAAATATTTTGTAGAGAATTTCTTAAAATGTCAATTTCAAGCAAATAATTGTTTTTTTCCACCTCAATTAAGTTCCTGTGGCATTGTACACTGACATAATGCTTTATTTCATTGAGTATTTTTTTCATACATGAGTATGGTTCTAATATGAGTAAATTGTGGTCTCCAATGAAAAAAAGGACACGCCAAAATTTTACAATTGGCAATTTTGGACACCCAGTTTCTAAAGCCTGGCTAAGACCTTGGCCCTGGTAGAGGGTAGATGCCTCCATAGACCTTGCTTCATGTCACAGTCCCGCACCCAATGGTCTCTGACAGTAGCAGGGAGAGGGTCTGACGTGTGACCATAAGGCCACTTATGAGGACAAATCCATTTAAGCAAACACTTTCCTGGTACTTAACCCATTCATGCTTAGAAATGTCTGCCTGTCTGAAGAGGAGGTGTTCAGGAAATTGCCTATCCTAAGGACAGGCTGGATGGTTGAAATATGAGGTAATCTGAGGCTACTTTCATCCAAAGCACAAGGACATAAAGATTCTTGAAAACCCTGTCATGTCGGTATTAATTGGATAGCTCTCGCTGAGCACTCTCAGATGAGTACCCATGTGTCAGAAGTTCAGTCATTTTTAAGCTTTTTTGCATTGGTTTGTATTGGCAAAATTAGCCACCAGCAGCATAAGGGTTAAGTTTCTGCTATACGTCAGAGTCCCTGGTCCAATGGCCTCTGACAGTCGCCTGGTAAAGCCACTCCAGGGGGTCACATACTCTGGGAAATCCTGGGAGAGAGAAATCTGGGGAATTTCATTGTATAATGCCATCTTGAGAACCAATCGACTGCTATTTCTGCTATGATTTCCTATCAGAAGCCACTTGTTCCTGACAATCAATCTCTTATTTTTAACCTTTACATGCATATATGGACTATTTTGGTGGTATAATCTCCTATGATATCAAAAACACATGTTCCCACCGATAAATCTCATTACCCCTTTCACTGCTGGTGGCTAATTTGGTCAACATGAAATGATGACAAAAAAGTTGGGAAATGACTGAAACCATGGCACATGGGTATTTAACTGAGAGTACTCAGCGAGAGCTGTCCAATGAATAGCAACACAACAGGGTTTAGATGGTTTTCAAAATATCTGCATCCTTGCGCTCAGGACAAAAGTAGCCTCAGCATTGGAAGGGTTAAGATCAAATGATGCCTTTCTAGAAAACCCAAATCATGAATTTGATAAAAGTGTGATAGTTTTGTCAATAACAAGGGAAGTAACAATAGGGAGGGGATATACTGGTAAAATATATGAAAGGGAGTTTCTGGTTCATAGGTTGCCCACTACCCCTTTATTTCTTAGCTTCAAGAAGTTATCATATCATAAAGTGTTTTTGTAAGATAGACATACCTAAAGCATCCAAAAGGCCCTGCATTTTCCCTCTCTCTCTCTCTCTCTCTCTCTCTCTCTCTCTCTCTCTCTCTCTCTCTCTCTCTCTCTCTCTCTCTCTCTCTCTCTCTCTCTTCTCTCTCTCTCTCTCCTCCCTCTCCCTCCCTCCCTCCCTCCCTGCCTCCCCTCCCTCCCTCCCTCCCTCCCCTCCCTCCCTCCCTCCCTCTCTCTCTCTCTCTCTCTCTCTCTCTCTCTCTCTCTCCTCTCTCTCTCTCTCTCTCCTCTCTCTCTCTACATCTCTCTCTCTCCATCTCCCCTCTCAGCAATACCCTTATATCCATTTCCTAGCCCATAGCTTATAAATACCGACATTTACAGCATAGCATCCCAGCCATTACCTCCTAACATGACAAGTAATTTACACCATCTCTCTCTCTCTCTCTCTCTCTCTCTCTCTCTCTCCTCTCTCTCTCTCTCTCTCTCTCTCTTCTCTCTCTCTCTCTCTCTCTCTCTCTCCCTCTCTCTCTCCCTCTCTCTCTCCCTCCCTCCCTCCCCTGTCGTTCTCTCTCTCCCTCTCTCTGTCTCTCTCTCTCTCCCTCTCTCTCTCTCTCTCTCTCGTCTCTCTCTCTCTCTCTCTCTCTCTCTCTCTCTCTCTCTCTCTCTCTCTCTCTCTCTCTCTCTCTCTCTCTCTCTCTCTCTCAGCAATACCATTATATCCATTTCCTAGCCCATAGCTTATAAATACCGACATTACAGCACAGCATCCCAGCCATTACCTCCTAACATGACAAGTAATTTACACAGGCAGATAAGTGCTCGCTCACATGCTCACATAATACGTCAGCAGGATATGGATGTCAAGAAAGAGAAGAGTAGAAAATGGGAGTAAATACCACAACATACGTAGGCTTTTGTAGGGAGTTCATGGTGTATGAGGGGGCCTGGGGCAGGGACTTAGCCAGGATTTTCAAAACAGGGTGTCCAAAGTGGGATTTCAAGAATTGAGGGTGTCCAAAATCCCTGATTGAATAAGTGAAAATTACTTCACTGATTATGTACATTTTTTTTGAAAAAAAATTATCCAATAGAAAATATTTTACCTATCTACCTACCCAATGTTTAGGAAACAAACATTTTTTATACCTTACATTTGTTCTGCCCTTCCAACATCCATCAACATAAAACATGCATGAAACATTCTATTTTTAAAAATATCCAATAGAAAATAGTTTCCCTAACTAGCCATTTTTTTAGATGATTACAGGAAACAAACATTTTTAGGCCAAACTTAGTGAAAATTTTAGATACTGTCCTAGCCAGTACATGCTATATGATAAAAAGAGTCAAGAAATCTATATGCGTGGCTTCTCTTGACTAGCCTAGTGTGTTTATTATGGGAGTGACAGGATTGAGCTTCCATGGGCAGTGTTCTAACTGGCACTGTATATCCTAACACTAATAAACAGACAGCATGTCACACATCTCTACCACTGACAATTGTCTTTTCATGACTTAGCCGCAATATGGCAGAACAAGTGACGAAAAATTGAAATTCTAAATTCCAAATGCCTAGAATGAAAACAATTTTCTTTGTAATTAAAATATGGACTGACTTCAGCAACCCTCGTTAATATCAGAATCAAAGTCAAAAAAAGGTAATAATTCCCCTGGAGGGCAGCAGGCAATGGCAACTTGTGACAAACTAGCAACTTAATTCAATGGCAACTCCCTTATAATATATGCTACCAATATGACCACAATGAAAATAGTAAGCGCTCTACAGTAAGGGAGATTCATTGGACCCTTAAAGGTAAAGGATGGCATACTCATCAGCAATTTGGCACACATTTGTCAAATACGAAAGAGGAGAAATAGGGGAGATGCTTAGCCATTGGCTTAGCTATCTGTCACCATAAACGCTATGCAGTAATGGCCACTAATAGATGTATCTCCAGTATAAATGGATAGGACATCCTGCTGGTTTGGAATGTGAGAGGTCTCCTTAGATTCAGAACACTCCTGCCACAATCTCAGTGCGTAGGAGAGCCCAGGAGGAGTGATGTGGTTTTGTCTATATGCATGTGTTTTTGAGTTCACGAGCTTATGTGTTGGTTTGTGTACATGTGTGTGCAATCTGGAGTACAAGCATATGTGTGTGTGTGTGTGTGTGTGTGTGTGTGTGTGTGTGTGTGTGTGTGTGTGTGTGTGTGAGTGTGCATGTGTGAGTGTGCATGTGTGTGTGTGTGTGCATGTGTGTGTGTGCATGTGTGTGAGTGTGCATGTGTGTGTGTGTGTGAGAGAGAGAGTGCATACATGCACATGTCTGTGCGAGTGCATGTGTGGGTGAGTATTTATACATACATGTGTAAGATGTATGCCTGGGTGTATATGGGATCGTGTGAATGCATGTGAGTGTTCAGGTTTACATAAATATCTCTATTCACTCACTCTCCCTGGCCTCAACACTTGGATAATACATGAATGATTTAAGTTACTGGCACAGACATATACGGATGATATATCGCTTCTAGTCCTGAGTCTAATGGTAAGAGCTCTCCTAAAAGCAAACCTGCATGGCCAGTTAATGGCATTCACCATTAGGGAGTTCGGGAAGTGGAATCGTACGTCATTTCGCATCCAACATCCTTCCAGCTGCTAAGCACACTTATCGATCCCTAGTCTCACTAGTTTGTGAAGAGAGCGAACCATTGGCATCTAACATGTATATGCAAATATTCAGCAACTAACACAATCAAGAGGAAGATTGACAAAATCATTGAACACAAAAAAGTATCCCTACACTAACCATAAGAAGCCAAACTATTTTGCAGATAATTTTCTGATTTTATGATCATTAAATTAATTAATCAATTCTTTTTTTATTTGTTCCTTTATTCATGCCTCCATTCATTTATTCAATCATTTATCTATAGATGTATCTATTTGTATATATCTATTCATCAGTTTCTTTATTGATTATTTATCATTTAATTAAATATTCATTAATTCATTTCTTATTCATTTATGATTTATCTCTTTATTCATTTATTTGTTGTCTTTTTTAATTCATTCATACTTCATTCTTTCATGAATTCATTCATAATTTCATTCATTCATGGATTCATTCATTCATTCATGAATTCATTCATTCATGAATTCATCCATTCATTTTCCAGGGGTTTAGCTGGAAACATCTAGTTGCATGTATGCAGTTCTGGGTAATATGAATTAGAACAGGGCTACTGGATATTTTGATGCTCAGATCTTGACATAACTGCGGTATAATACATGCACAACCTCTCATGTACAAGTAAAAATGCAGAAAATCAAGTTTGCGAAAGACAGGCATGCCAGTGTTCTTGCCACAAATACTATTTCTTCTCATTAAATGACCAGATAAGAAAGAAACAAGGAATAAAATCAATGAATCCATCATTTCATATTCCAATATCTTTTGGCAAAGTTGATAGTTCTGAAAGGCAATGAAAAATTGGGGTCGACTTACCTTACAGAGAAAATCATTCAAAAGAGTTACATTGTCATTGATGTAAGGATAGGCACCAGTACTCGATACAATCCAAATACCAATATTGAATGGGGAAGATTCATAATATAAAAGTTGTTTGTATTGTTTCGTTTAAGATTTGAAATGTAAATTATACATATATATATATATATGACATTGACTTAATTGCTACATGGATGTCTCCACAAGCAAGGCAGTTAGCTATTGGTCAGTGAAAATCTCAAAGCTGACAGTGCTAAATCTAACAAAATTAAGTCTCTAGGAGGCAAGCAGTATTGTTTGATATAACATTAACTAATCGTATTGTTAAGGAAATATTTATAGATATTGTATCATTACATGAACATTTTAAAGGTGTCAATCTCTACATTGATGCCTGATGCTATTTTGGTATCTAAACCATCAGCTTGCTTGGAAGTCGACCGCAAGCATTCAATGCGAGAGTACGTATCAATGCGATGATTGCTCCTGATTGAGAGCTTAACCCAGTCATGCTAGAAGATGATTTGGAAATTGTCATCCAGATGTATACCTGACACTACATCACATGTATTTTTGGAAAATTGTTGACTGGGTTTTGCTTTGAATTTTCTATCTTTTTGTTAATATTTTTCTGAAAATGCTCTGCTCAAAACAGTGTCAGTGAAATAGAACATATTTTGGCCATGAACAGGTTAAACAATTAGACAAATCAAATCAATTCCCACTGCATCATCCATCAGACCCTATTTCAGTGAATGTCACATGGTGTTGTTGCTACGGTAACAAATGGAGGCCGGGTGCCCATTTAAGCACTACCCATTGTGACAAGATAGACATCATTTATTCAAGTGTTCATACCCATATGATAATGCCATGCTAGTAAACCCATACATGCCTGCTATTATCCCTTTAACCATTTAACCCATACCATTCTGAAGTACGCACGGTGCGTACCTGCGGTACCATGCGGGATACGCCTGGTGCGTAGTTAAAATGGCCTGCCGTGGGCTAGAATGCAACCCATGGCTGGCCATCGCTCTAAAATTCTATCGATTGCAGATATGATGCTGCAATCGATAGAATTCATGACTACATATACAAATAAAGATATACCTCAACTTTCGATCGATTTCCATGAGGAAAAGTAGGATATTATTCTGATTTTCCTCATGGAGATCGATCGAAAGTTGTCAAATCCAAGATGGCGGCGCGGGCGCGTTCGCCGAGAAATAACATCACCACACAACGGAGGCTTTCCTGTTCTATCAGTTGCGATTTGTGAATCACAACCGATAAAACAAGAAAGCCTGAATCCTGATAAAAAGAATGCTTACCTTCTGCCTTGGGTTTCCATCAGCGAAATGCGAGTTTCATCGCATTTTGCTGATGGAATCTCCGATCGCGGCTTCCAGGTGAAAGTTGTTGTTGTTCAATTTTCACTAGCTTGTCGTAACACCAACCCGTTTTGCAGGAAATTTTCGCTTCTCCTGACACTGGAGAGCGGAACTTCCGGCAAAATGGATGCGAGGTGTTTATCAACACTGACAGGTAAGAAACCTGTTGTTTATTCGTCGAAAATGCACACTTTTATGGCATTTTCGGCGAACAAACAACAACGCGCACAGCGCTAAATATATATTGCGTAGTTGGCGTGTCGGGCGTAGCGGTTGGGGATGGAAGGGGCTATGTTTTTGGGGTTTTTTTTCAGGTTTAGGTGCAGCAAACAAGACGGGTGAGTACAGTTACATTATTACAAATAAAATATGTATTTATAATTCAAAATTGTGACGTGTTTGGTTGTTTTTTCGCGGGGTTTCCAACGGATTTCGAAACTGGAAACTAGGCGAAAGAAAGACATCGTTTTTTTGCAATTTTTTCATGTGCTTCAGTGGTGGATTTCCACCATTTTAGGACATAATATACATGAATATATAGGTTATATATAGGCACTGTATATAGGTTAAATAATTTGATAGACCAAAGGAGGATTTAACAAGGATTTTTCTAGGATTCCTAGGATTCTCCTTGGGATAAATCTTGCAAAAGTTGCGTCAGAAGCAATTCTGACGTGTCCGGCTCCTCCTTCAAGATAGGGTGTTATAAATAAAAAAAAACATTTCATTTTTTTTTACCATAAAAGAATACTTTATTAGCAACAATTTACATATTGAAATGTTTCTGAAAAAATTAATTTTACTTATAGAAAAAATGGCTTGAACATGTATGAAGCATAACAATATTTAGCGATTTCTCACAACTTTTGAAAATATCCTTACTTCAACTTGCCAGCATTTCAATATACAGTAATCATTTTGCTCATGAAACATGTCATTTTGTAGGGAAGAAAGTGCTTGTTATAATGGTATAAACTTTATATATGTTTGTGTAATGATAAATTATAGTTTTCAGGAATTTTATCACGTACCACCCATTTTCCCTTGAATTTCCTATGCCGCACAACGATGTTGCGTATATAGGTCAGATCTGGGGATATAGGTACGATATGTATGCTTCAGAATGGTATGGGTTAATGCTATTAAGGTGTTCCGCCATCGTCATCTGGATCTATGATACTTTTTGACAATAAAACATTATTCTATAATTTATTATTTGAAGGAGATTTATTGATGTCCTCCTTGGTGATGTCCTGATTAACATTTCTACATCAATTATTTTCCTAGTTGTGCAGTCCCTGTTCAAGAGTATAACGACTGCAGACCAACTCTATGCATGGATGGGTTAATTGTCAAAAATTGACCTCATTATTTCCCTATGACCTCACAGAACCATAGTACCAGAGGAAAGAAACCCATGATTAAAATCTGACCACTATTAGGAGAAGGACAATTTTCACATTAATAAAGGACTTTCGGACAGATCTTAATCTTTTGGGGGAATACTACATCTTTTTGGGAATACTATCAACAATCATAGACAGCATATTCTAAAAAACATATATCTGCACAGTAAAATGGGAGGTAAGAGGTATCAATTTATAATAGATTTTGAAGCAATACATTAAATTATCTGGGTTTTTTAGAAATACATCATATAAACTATTTCTAGCTATTTTCATCAAACATTTATTGCAAGGTTACTTCAATATTTTTCTTGATGTCATCACGAATGCACCATTATTCAATCATCTCACATCTAAAACCTTGAGCTCCTCAACCAGGAAGTAACCTGTGCGTCTAAGTCCAACATGAATGCCAATGGTGACCGAAACTATAAAATAAGCTTTCGTATGACACCCTGGCAACGGGGAATATTGACAACTCCAAAAGGCAAATTTTAAACATGATTTTTTGAAAATCAACATCAGTTACTTAGGCCCATCCACAGGACCTGTCCAAAGGGACTTATTCAGGACTGGCAGAGACTTAGCTAGAGCGTGTCCACAGGGACTTAACCAGGACCTGTCCACAGGGACTTAGCCAAGACCCATCCACTAGGACTTAGACAGGACCCGTCCTGATAGGGACTTAACCAGGACCCATCCACCAGGACTTAGTCAGGACCTGTCCACCGGGACTTGGCCAGGAACCATCCTGACAAGGACCTACCCAGGACCCATTGTGACAGGGACTTAGCCAGGACCCATTGTGACAGGGACTTAGCCAGGGCCCATGCATCCACCGGGACTTAGCCAAAACCTGTCCACTAAGAGTTGGGCCCGCACCCATCCACAGGAACTTGGCCAGGGGTTGTCCACTCCATCTTTTAGACAGGCCTTTTTCCTGAAAAACTCCTTTTAAGACAGTATGTAGAAACACTATCATGGAGTAGTTTCTCTAACACCCTAGTTGCTAGAAACCCAATCATAGAGGGGTAACTCTTAGACTCTTAACACCCTAGTTGGAAGAAACTCGATCATCATGGAGCAGTATCACTGAGACCCTACCACCCTGGTAGGCTGGTAGAAACCATATCAAGATATAGTATCCCTCAGACCCTGACACCCCAGTTGGTAGAAACCCTATCATGAAGCAGTATCACTGAGACCCTATCAACCTGGTAGAAACCATATCAAGATATAGTATCCCTCAGACCCTGACACCCCAGTTGGTAGAAACCCTATCATGAAGCAGTATCACTGAGACCCTACCACCCTGGTAGAAACCATATCAAGATATAGTATCCCTCAGACCCTGACACCCCAGTTGGTAGACTAGGCTCCTAGTCCCTGTAATGTTCACCTTCCCTTATGTGTTGACCAAGCACTGTGGTGTGGTACCAGGTTTGGTAGATAGATGGCACCACCTGCTCCTCCTATCTCTATATGTTTACAGGCCAAACTGAATCCTGGTGAGACAAATGTAAACTAAATTGGACACTATGGCCATCTAGACTATTTGGTGCCTGGTACCAGAAACAAATGAGAGAAAAAAAATACATATGACAGCCTAGAAATCTAGGCTACCCAGTTGGTAGAAACCCTATCGTAGAGTACTGTTCACTGTGCACGGGAAGCCTGCTGAGTAAAGATAGAGCGGATGGCCAAGTGTGAGCCAGAAAGCTGCATGTTTATTTACACACTAAACTCTGCAGCCAGATATGAGTCAGGGAGTTGATACGGACAAGTCCCCTACACCAGGAGACGCATGCCTGATATAAGTTGACCAGTGAATTGATATGGTAGAATATCACACTATTACCAGGAGACATGAATAACACTAACCCCCCCACCCCCCCCCAAAAAAAAATAATAATAATAAAAAAAAAATAAAAGGAGATATTTTCCTAGTTTCAACAGTATTGAGAATTTGGTGGAGCAAATAAACTTACATTGCTAATAGGCTGCCATGTTGCTAGAACCAGTAATAAAGAGATATGAAAATTGCAACAGTGATACCAGTGCTCAACATTAAAAGAACTACACCTTGTAATTAATGCACATCATGACTCGGCTGCCTGCAATCCAGCCATTGAGCAATCATACTGATCCCCTTCGAGCAATGATGTTGTCTTATGACGTAGCAGTCCTCTTTAGATAAAAGCATCACTTTCTGTGATTTGTACAAGTTTCTAGTACATGTAGTAGACATCGCTATCTGTGACTCGTACTTCTAGCAGTAGACATCAGCCTGTGTACATATCAGTTGAGTAGACGTCACTAGAGAATACACCAATTTTACAACAACTACGTATGAGTTCTCTGTTTAGACCCTAACCATCTACAATCAGTACACTGTTCACTCATGTTCTGTGATATCTTTTTTCCAAGCTATCTAAGACTGCAAGAACTACGGGTCATCTGCAAGAACTTGAACAAGATAGTAGGCTACAGAGCAAGATAATTTTTCTATGTAAACTTACTAAATGTTGATTTCGAACTCAATTACATACACAGGATGTCAGTTATATTTTGAGCTTTGGGTCAACTTATGGCCACTATCCCCCTCCCCCAACTACATACTGATATGTAATTAATATAGATCTCTATTTTAAAATTTGAGATACAGGTAATAACAAAGCCCTATCCTCCCATTATACACTGGTACATGCATCAGGGCTCAAAATTAGCTGGAGCTAGGAGCTCAGGGCTCCCTTGAATTCTCCTGCAGCTCCCTCATATTTCTGCAGGGAGCCCAAAGATGTACTGGTTTGAATATCTTTTGAAGATACAATTGTGCTCCCAGGTAAAAATATCATTTCGTCCATGTGCAATGAAAATCAACCTCAACTTTTGAGGCATCATCTTAGACAGCAGGGCATCTGGGCGTCATGTGGACACCCAAAGTCCCAAACCCTTTAAAATCACACATCAGGACACCCAAAAATCTTGTGAGGAATTTCTAAAAAAGTCAATTTTCAAGCAGATGTACTTGGATATTTTTACTTCAATTTGATTCTGTCACTCTCAGGATATTGCATAAGGATATCAAACCTTTACTCACTAAGTAAATACATGTTTATGGTTGTAATCTGGATATACTGCCACCTCCCTTGAATACTTGAAAAATAGCGCGCCAAAAGATTGTACAGTTCTGCTAATTTTTTGGCACCCAATTTCTAAATCCTAGCTCAGACCCAGTTTTGAGGTCAAAGTCACTTTAAACTTTAAGGCAGATTTAATTTCCTAGACAAATGGCACTGCACAGATTAAATGATGAGGTTGGTATATCGCAGCGAGGAAGAAGCCACACTAGTGTGACATGGCAAATAAACAGCACTGTAGGAGTTCTCAGACTTGCACTATATAAAGAGTTAAGGCCAATATTTCCTTGCCTAAGAGTTTTTTTGATAAATCAGTAGCTCAGACCCACAAGCAATATACAATACAAAGGGCCAACCACTTTGCTGGTAGTGTCGCTAAGACTGGACAAAACTGTCAGTCCTGTACCAAATATATTACAGACCTGTACTTTGCCACTAAGGGTTAGGGGTATATCTATTAATTTCTCCCCTTAACTACCTCTGACAGGTAGGAGCAAAGTATCTAACTAACGGCATCATTCAGCCGGCAGCAGGTAAATAATTCTTGGACAATTCTAGTAGGCACCAATATTGTTGTAACAATTCTGATAAGATAAGTGTCAACATACCAGAATTGTATATTCATATAATTCTGGTATGTACCAATATTGTACATTACTAGTACGTACTTGAATTGCTAGATGAGATAAACAGTTCTCGTAAGGTCAAGAATTATACGATTTTGGGACATACCAGAATTGTGGTCATAAAGTACAAGATGAGGGTGGGTTCCTTGTTGGAATTGGCATTTGCAGACAAGTCATGTTTGTAATAAACATTGGCCTAACTGCAGGATGACGATTTCAACATATTCAACAATTACACACATCTTACAGCGTATTCGGGAAGTCTAGACCATTGGCTGCCACACTCACATGGTCAGAGGGTGTCACACTCTGACTCCCATCCATTATTGGCATTAAGACAATAAAAGGGGGAGTGTCTGTCTGTCATGTAATTGACCATTTGCACTTATCTCACCTGTCAAAGCTGTCATTCTGAACTGAAAAACCATACAGAGGTGAGAAATGAATAAGAGATGGAAACACGTAAATTGTATTTTTATCTGATTATGGACATGAGTCATTCCTTATGGTGCATGCAGCAACAGGCGTGAGTGGAAGCTGCGATACTACACTGTCGGAACTCGGTCTCAGACATTTCAAAACAAATAATGGCTTCGCTACTCACCTAAACCGCGGAGAATCCTTCAGGCACTCCGAGAAATCTATATTAGGCCTCATGGTGTCGTCCTTAAGGATATAATCCAAAAGTGTGCGTAGTTTTACATAGAAATATCAACGGGGTAAACATCAATATAGGAATAAGCTCAGTCTGCGAGATTCTTACTCAGCCTAGCGGCCATTTTGAATATCTAATCATGAAGATTGACTTTTGACCTTTGACCTGGACCGAAATCACGACAAAATAAAACACCGTGTTTTTAATAATTACTCTGCTGAGTATATGTTATTCATGAAAAGGTACTTCAAAAGAATTTTTGAATAAAAAATCATTGATGCAGTATTTGTAGTAAATAACGACACTCTCGCACCTGCGTGAGGTCGGTCTTCCTAGAAGCCATATTGGGCAGTTAGCTTCTTCAGATTTTGCCGGTTGCAGTCTAGGTGAGTTTTAGGTGCAAGTACTCATTGCCAGTCTTTTTCATTACACCTATCGAAAAACATGTTTATTGATCTTTGTGCTCTGTGAATTGCGTGCATGTAGTCCCCCTGGAAAAGACGCTGTTTGCTCTAACCTTGGGACGACCTTGAGTTTTCCAAATGTCAAATCTACCAATTTCCTCCCTTGAGCACTAAGCTGCCAAGCCCAAGCCGGTCATTCACATTCCAAACATCTGAGGTGTACGGACGTGTTCACTGGTGTTCGTGAATATCTTACGGTAGATACATTTCCGATAATTATTTGCGTTGATCAGTTGATTACATTTCTTATTTTTGGAGTTGATTGTGTTGACTGTTTTGCTTCCTGAATCTGACAGCTTATTTTGACAGGTCATACAAGGTTCACTCAGCCATATAATGTGTTGCATGCTACATGTAACTTTGCATGTCTAATGGCAATTTTACTCGTGGAAAATTCTAACTGGTATTCTTTGTGAATTCCTTTTCCTGTTAATCTATTGCATACTTTTACTAGAATTTCTTCTAGCTAGTTTCATACAGAAATGCTCATCATGTGTTCTCTTTGTCTGCATTGATTTTTTAGTGCAAAGAGGAAACAAAGGGCACATGTTTTTTCACGGAAGCGTGCGCTTTTTAAGAGCAGCAGTCATAAGAAATCAGACACAATTACTCAAATCAAGAGTTTTCTGGGTTAATTTTATAGTGATTTTGGAAAAGTATACTGGAGCTCTCAGAATACAACGTCCTTGAGTAAAAGGTCATGCCTCCAAGGTTATGCTGAGCCATGTATTTTTAGGAATATTGCTTTTTGCCACACTTTGCAAGACAGCATTGAGGTATGAGGATCGGATGTACCCAGTATGTAAAAGTTCTGAAAAATGGAAAATTGGAATGGATATTCAAAAAGATGGTCAATGGATGTACTATAGTGTGTCTGAGCCAAGCTTGGCAGACCATTTTTTTCCTCTTTTTTTTACAAAAAGGTTGTGTCTGTCATCCAAAATTGGCGAACCTCTTAGGATCATTGAGTCCTGATTCTACGTACCTACTTCCTTTCTCAACTTTTTTGAAATGTTGATTTCGCACCTTAGGTGCCCATTGTAAAATTCCACTTGAGTTCGCTCACATTTGTACTCTGCAATGGGCAACTTTTACAAAGGGTACCTAATTTCAAAATCAACATTTTAGGGAGTTGAGACAGGAAGTAGGTATAATGATATTAACCAGGAGTCAGTGCTCCTAATAGGTTTTTCAAGTTTGAATGGCACCTACAAACTTATTCTTACAAAAAGAGGAAAATATGGTTTGCAAAGTTTTGCTCGGACAGGATATAGATTTGAAGCATTGAAAATGTGCCAATATCACTAAGTGAGGGGCAATTTGGTGATCTACCAAGGTGGGGACCTACCACGTAACACTGGTATCAAGTGGCTGATGAAATTTTCAAACAAGTTAACTCAGAGAGATTGTAAGTGAGGAACTAGTACTGTAACTTGTAAGCCTTTGGGGTCCTGGACTATATAGAAACAAAATTTGTATTATAACTATGTATGGTTTTGTTTAAATACTTTATTGAGTTGCTTTGTTTTTCAGATAACAGCACATTCAAGATGACGAAAATCTCCAAAATCCATGCCAGACAGATCTTCGACAGCCGTGGCAACCCCACAGTTGAGGTTGATCTCACCACAGAAAAGGGTAAGTTAACTTGCACTGGATGATAGACCCTGTAATGTTCAGTAGATCTAAGTTATCATATGCATGGTTTTGAGGAGGATGTCAGTCAGAACAGCTGATTGCAAGAAAGCTGATTGAAAGACTCGGGCTCCTGATATTTCTTGTTGGCTCCCAGATTCTTTGCTAGGCACCTTGCAAAATTTTAAGATCAACCCCTGTGCTAGTAAAAGACATATATGTGCTCTTTCCTTGGGGCTTGGGTACTGAAAGGTCAGAACCAGTCTAGAACCAGTAATGAAACAAAATGAGGCACAGCTAGTGTGAAGAAATTAGCTCCACATGGAGGCTCCACATGTTTCGTATTGGTTGACTTATACACTGGTCGTCTTCAGATCACTGGCACCTTTATTTGATCTTTGATTGAACTTTTCATGCAGTGGCCTATACAGTTTGACACAGAATTTGATAGGACGGTGTCTGCTGGCATTAAAATTCTCTGCACCAAGACAATTTTAGGTGCACCTTCTTGCACCACCAGGATAAGGTTGACTACTGACTTACACTTACACAAAAAAAGGAACAAGGAATGATACATAATTTCACATTTTGAAGGAGAGTTCTATACATAGGATGAGTTATGAATATCACTAGAAATCTTGAAATATTTTCCGAAATGCGTCTTTGTCCATCATTGTGATTAACAAAAAAAAATTGCCAAGCCTTTTTTGGGGAGTTTCAGGCATGAATGGGTTAAGACATTTGCTGGGTCTCTCTGGAAATGTGAGCAGTTCATCCGTCTGGCACTGATCCAGACGAGAACCTGCCGTAACAGCTGATTCTTCCCGCAGCACAAGTTGACTTTTTAACGGCCCTGACTGAGTCGGCGACATGACAGATGAGGAGGAGATGGTGCCATTGAACTTTAGTGGAAAGTGTCGGCTGAGGTCACTAAAATTCTAGTTCTAAAGCTTATCTGCTGAGGTCACTAACGTGCCAAAGCTGGTGGGGGGGGGGGGGGGGGGGGGGGGGGAGGGAGAGGAGAAATTTAGAATGGACACTCCCTGCTCTTTTGCTTAGATTATTTTTTTACATAAAATCATAGCCCATAAAGATTAAACAATACAGATATCACTCTCAGCCCCCTCTTAGTTATATCATAATTTAGGTTAAGGATTCTTTCTTCAAAATTTTCTCTGATTTTCTATGCTTGTAATCCTAACATCTCATTTGATATCATCACATTTTTATTGAATTATGATCTTGAATCTTTTTTTTCTCTTTTCCTTTATTATTTTTTTCAAAATATTCATTTGATATAAAATTAGAAACTGGAACTTTTGAAATTTAATCCTCAAGAATTACTATTTTTATAAAATCATTGTTTTGGTTATGGATTTTAAGTGCTAGTCCTTGCCAGTGTCCTTTTTCTCATTGAGTAATTATGTTTGGGAATCCTCTCAAGATAAGAGCTCCTGTTTTTGTGGAAGTCTAGCCAACCAAAGTCTATAAATATTCAGGTCAGGTGAACTAGGCCACTTGTATCAATTATGACAAGATTTAGAATACATGCCAGGGGTTCAGCTCATCACTAGCCCCGTAGCCCTAAGCTACAGAACAGTTGTGTTAGGCTATAGTAATATATTTGCCTTCGTAGCCCTGCTGGCTATAAGGAAAGTGACATTTTGAAGTTGGGGCCAGCCAGGATCCTTGTATCAGGAAACGCAGGCCCAAAGAATTTGCCGAGGAAATATTAGATTTCAGGTTAGGGGCCCGAAATAGACTTTTGATAAAAGAAAAAATAAGTGGTCAAAAACTGGATTTCTGGTGATTATAATACTATTTTGGGCTCCTAGTCGAAAAAATCTAGGGACCCACAGCAAAATCTAGGGGCATATGCCCCTGGGAGAGTCGAACGCTGCAGTGTCATAATTAAACGAAAAATTGTAGGTAAAAATCTAATATCGACCATTCAAAAGTTTGTCTTAAATCAGATATTCAATTTCCCCTTTGAAAGTTAAGAATTTAACTTGTCCAAATGATAAGTTCACCTTAAAGGACCAAAGAAAGATCTGTATTTTTCATTTTGGGGTTCATGAAAATATAATAATAATACAAGTGTAAGGTATTATAAATCCTCTCAGTAATATGAATGAAACAGCTTTGCATGATCTCTCAAGTGCCAAGAGGAGACAGGCAATAAAGATGATAGTAAAGCCTTAAAAGGTCTTCATAAGTTCATATTGTGATATCGCTGGTTACAATCGCTATTGGGTTTGATAGAAATCACTAAATAAAGTAAATATGAAAAGATTATAAAATCAAGCAATATTTTCCTGCGTAGTTTCTTGTTTGTCTTTTCAGTTATTCTATAATGGGCCCCTAGGGGTGTTTTCATTGCCCTCACTGTTTGTTTTGCAGGAACCATTAGGGCAGTAGTCACCAGTGGAGCCTCTATAGGTATCTATGAGGTGCTGGAGATGAGGGACAAGGTCATGGGCCTCTAGGGGTGATTTCATTTCCCTCACTGTTTGTTTTGCAGGAACCTTCAGGGCAGCAGTTCCCAGTGGAGCCTCTACAGGTATCTATGAGGCCCTGGAGATGAGAGACAAGGTCAAGGGCGAGTACCACGGCAAGGGTGTCAAAAACGCAGTCAACAATGTCAACACTTTGATTGCCCCAGCCCTCGTAGGAAAGGTAATTATACACCACATATCTCATAGGTGGGCAGGTCAGGGATCCTGTTCCGAGAGCCGAATAATCTAGTTTGATCTCATAAGAAAGTTAATTACACACCTACGTCAATGTTGGGCAGGGCTTGGTGGGTGCAGTCCAGGGGCGGATCCAGGATTTGAGAAGCGGGGGTTCAATGTAGTTCCGAAAAGTGATACTGAGGCGCCACTCACAATTATTTATGAAAACACGACCAGGAGAGAGCTAAAAATAATAATTTCATAAGAGGTAAAAATAAATTATCTCATAAGAGATATAACAAAATACATTATAGAGTAAGAGTGAAATTTTAATTGAAACGCAATATTTCATATAAATTATGATATGCAAAATCGGATTTGGTGATGACCACATTATCCTATTTTTTGGTTGCAAGATTGAACGGACCTCTTGCACTTTCAAACATTTGAGAAATATATATTTACCTTTTGGAGAGATTAAACAATGTGAACACCCTGGGAATCAGGGGAAGAACTTTTGCCCACTACGCTTGATTGATTTTAGCGTAATTGCGATACATGCATCTGGGGGGTGTTCAATTGGAGACAGACTCTTTCATTTGTGATATGACTAAACACCAGTCATGAGATTCATTCAGTAAATTTCCCCTTCTGCGCTCGTCGAATTCTCAGAAATCAACACTTTCATTTTTTTTCTAATTTGGCTGAACCATTCCTATTCAACCTTTTTACAAATAATACTCTACTTGATGAGATACGACCATTCTTGCACTTCAGATGCAAACGGGTTAAGCCACCTCAAACGGTGTTAAGATGTGGTTATTTATGTATCTGTTGGCTATTAGTTAGGTATTTTCCATAGGGCTTGGAGGTATCAAGTGATCTAGAAGTTTGAGAATCAACGAACCCCCCCCCCCCCCCCCCCCCCCCCCCACCTAACAAACATCAGGTTTTCCAAGCTAGTTCTTAGTCTGCGAACGACTGGACTGTAATTCTGTATCTGCTAAACTAAGGGATCAATTGCAAGTGATCTAGCATTTTGAGAATCAACGAACCGTCCCCTCCCCACTCACCTAACAAAATTCAGGTTTCCCGAGCTATTCTTAGTCTGCAAACGACTGGACGTAATTCTGTATCCGCTAGACTACGGAATGAATCAAGTGATCTAGAAGTTTGAGAATCAACGAACCCCAGGATTTAGAAACTGGGTGCCCCAGAATTGGCAATTGTGAAATTTTTGTGCATCCAAGTTTTCTAGGGAAATCATTTATACTCAGATTACAACTATAAACATGTATTTAGTTATTCAAATAAGGTATAATATCCCTATACAATGCCATGGGAATTATATTGAGGTGAAAATTATTCAATTACATGCTTGAAATTGACATTTAAAGAAATTCCTCACAAAAAAAATTGGGTGTCCTGAAGGCTGATTTTTGAGGGTTTGGGTGTCCAAAATGACACCCAGATGCCATGCAGGCCAAGACTATGGCCCTAGCTCTCATAGGAAAGGGAAGTATACATCTACATTAGTATTGGGCAGAGCTTGGTTGGGGCTGTCCCGAGAGCTGAGTGGTCTCTTCGTATCTAAACCCTATTTACCAGTATCGGTATAACAGATCTTAAACGATACAATACTTTTTCCTATTTTACATCCATATTTGGTTATTGAGTACCGTAACCTGATTCTTTGCTTGGGTGTCATTCTGAGCTGATATGTCTAAGATCATTGGCCCCGAATGCTGATTGTGTCTGTTTTGTTTTTGCAGGATCTTGACATCACAAACCAGGAAGCTGTCGACCAAATCATGTTCGACCTTGATGGCACAGAGAACAAATGTAAGTGCCCTCTAGATTACATATTGATTTCAATTAAGATTTACCCTTATGCTGCTGAGGGCTAAACAAAATTATGCAAAAAAAACTGAAAAATATTAGAAACCCTGGCAATTGAGTTCTCATCTGAAAGTACTCAGCGAGAGCTGTCCAATAAATACCAACATGACAGGTATTCAATGTTTTTCAAAATTCTAAGCGTCCTTGTTCTTTGGACGAAAGTAGTCTCAGATTTGAAAGGGTCGAATTGAATACCGAGGAATACACCTGCAAGTCAATGAAAAAAATGAGCTTTTTTTAATGAAAAGTGAAATTAAAAGTTAAAAATGCCAGTTTCCTTCTTGGGTTTACTCCCAATCAAAGCATTTAAATTATGGTCTAGGTTACTGGATTTTTAAATGCTGGGGACTGATTGTCCTATCCTTTCAGAATGTACTGGTTGCATAAGAGGGTTTATGATTTTCCCATGTTCACCTATGGTTTACCTTTTTATGTGTTTCAGCTAAGCTCGGAGCCAACGCTATCCTTGGTGTCTCCCTGGCTGTCTGCAAAGCTGCTGCTGCCCAAAAGGTAATATGCATAGCTATTATTACCCAAGCCCGCATGCGGCTGGTGGCTAATTTGGACCAAACAAAATGAAGCAAAAAGCCTGAAAAATGACTGAAACCCTGGCACATGGGTACTCATCTGAGAATACTCAACGAGAGCTATCCTATGAATACCAACATGACAGGGTTTAGATGGTTTTCAAAAAATCTTGTCGTCCTTGTGTTTGTATGAAAAGTGTCTCAACATTGGAAGGGTTAGGCCAAAAATACAATAGCAATATTTCCTTAACAATATTTTTAACATCTCTTCCTAACTCCCACTAACTTAAATTTGAGAAATATAACACAGTTGACTTCAGAAATTTTGTCGAAAATTGCCTTTGTGTGGAGATACACAGGTAGCAGTTAATTCAATTTCATATCGTTAAGCTGTATTGATAACTGGGAACTGGAGTACCCAGCGAAAACAAGCACCTAACCATTAGCGCCATATGTTCCAGGGTGTCCCACTGTACTGCCATATTGCCGATCTTGCCGGCAACAGGTTTATTTAAACCATTGATACCCATTATGATGTTTTGATAAGATGTTCCCCTCAAACACATTCCTGTACCTGTTGTACTTGTGTTGCAGGGTGTTCCACTGTACCGCCATATTGCCGATCTTGCCGGCAACAAGACCGTGTACCTGCCGGTACCCGCCTTCAACGTGATCAACGGCGGCAGCCACGCCGGCAACAAGCTGGCCATGCAGGAGTTCATGATCCTGCCCGTGGGAGCCAAGAACTTCACCGAGGCCATGCGCATGGGCACAGAGGTCTACCATCACCTCAAGGCAGTCATCAAACAGAAGTACGGTCAGGATGGTGAGTAGCCAACCTTTTTCATTTGTTCATTGTACTGTACACAGCCAAAAATTACAGATGTTAAAGGGTTGACAATTATTTCGGTAGACCGTTTGCTGTACGTTTGTGTCTAAACGGTTGACTGATATATTGGTCAACGAATGTTCCTGTGCACTCTTCGTGCACTGGAACATATGTGCACAAATCGTCAAACAAACATCTGTTCACAGACAGTTGGCGAATATTTCGGTTATCTTTTTTCTGTCTGGTTGTGCACTAGTGGTTGACCAATATATCGGTACAAAAAGGAAAAGAAAATTCATTGAAAGTCAAGAAAATAACACTTGAAGAGAATGCAAGCAATTATCACAAGAAAAAAAGCCATACATTGGACAGCAAACAGTCAACCGATGTTTTAGAATATAAACGGAAGCATGGGCAGATTTGTATCCGTTTCCTGTCCAAACATTGGTCAACTGTTTGCTGTGTAGTGAATTCACATCTAATCTCGCTGAATTTAGCCTCAGTGTGATGTCACTAGGATACAAAGACCAATGCTTCTAGTTAACACTTCAACTCTATTTCTGTTTGCAGCGTGCAATGTTGGTGATGAGGGAGGATTCGCTCCCAACATTCTTGAGAACAACGATGCCCTGGAGCTGATCAAGACGGCCATCGCCAAGGCCGGCTACACCGAACAGATCAAGATTGGCATGGACGTCGCCGCTTCCGAGTTTTGCAAACCAAACTTCCAGTACGATCTTGACTTCAAGAACCCCAAATCTGACCAATCCAAATGGGTAGGTGGACTCGAGGAGCTTTTGTTTGTGCAATTAGGTATTTTTTCACCAAAACTGCTGAAAAAAGACACATTTTGAGAGTAAAGGTTTTGTTCTTTGAGTTCTGCAAAGCAGGCTTCAAATATGACCTCAACAATGATGATGATAATAATAACAATGATAATAATAATGATAATAATAGAATATCACTAATGATAGTAATTATAGTGGTTATAGTAATAGTAGTTATGATAATGGCAATATTAGTAATGATGATAATAATATTATCAATAAATAATAATAATATTATTAATGATGATGATGATAAAAAATATAATATTGATGATAATAATAATGATACTAATAATAATGAAAAAATAATAAAAATAGAAATAACAATAATCTGCTTGTCCAATATGCTGCTGGTCTTACTTGTTGCTGATTTCTTGCAGCTGTCTTCCGATGCCCTTGGAGAGGTGTACAAAGGTTTCACCAAATCTTCCCCCATCGTCTCCATTGAGGATCCCTTTGACCAGGACGACTGGGAGGCCTGGGCCAAGCTCACCGCTGAGACCGGAGGACTCCAGATCGTCGGGTAAGCATGGATGAACAAATTGGAATTTATTTTGTCGTCACTTTTATTCCTATATTGGAATTTCGTTTTTTGTCACTTTTTTTGGCCATATTGCGGCTAAGTCGTGACTAGTCACTTGTAATTGGTGGAGGAAACTGGAATACTGGGCAAAAATCACTGCCTTACCCCAAGTCGCTGGTAAACTTTATCACGTGCCCTGGGTGGGATTTGAACCCTGACAGTGGTGAAAACTTTGCATTGCCTAATCACCTAAAACTTCTAAAAAAGTTGTTTGTTTCCTGTAACCCAACTCTTACAATTCAAATATTTTGTAAAGATTTTCTTAATTTCCAAGTGATTTTCAAAAGTATCAAATATCTAGATGACAATTTCAGGAGTAACTCTCAAGCATTAATGGGTTAAGTCAGAGTTTGAATATATTTTTGAGGAAGAAAAAAAGTTGTGAGCCAACTCCTCACTCTTGTCTATTGCGTTTCCAGAGACGATTTGTTGGTGACCAACCCAAAGCGCGTACAGGACGCCATCGACAAGAAATCCTGCAACTGTCTGCTGCTGAAGGTGAACCAGATCGGCTCCGTGACTGAGTCTATCCAGGCCTGTAAGATGTCGCAGAAGGCCGGCTGGGGCGTCATGGTCTCCCATCGCAGTGGCGAGACCGAAGATACGTTCATCGCTGACCTGGTGGTCGGTCTCTGCACAGGACAGGTAAGCACGCTTGACTCTTAGATGAATAGACACATGGATCCGTCGCCATGGGATCCATTACAGAACCCTGGCTACATCTTATCTCGCCGAATCTAGTCTTAGTGTGACGTCACTGGGAGGTAAAGACCAATGACGGCTCTCGTATTATTAACATTCCAGAGAAAGTTGTGCACCAACTGGCGCAGAACGCACCTCTTGAACGATCCTGGCAAACATCTGCGCTATTAGTTGTGGCCACGCTGCTAAGCGAGACCTACTGGTTGCGTATCCGCTGATTGACATGTTATTTAAGCGTAATTATTATTAGCACAATATAGTTTAAAAGAATTAATCAACTTTATTCGAGCCGTCACATGATATTTGAATTTCAAGTTTCTCGTATTTTACTTTGTAGATCAAGACTGGTGCCCCTTGTCGCTCGGAGCGTCTAGCCAAGTACAACCAGCTTCTGCGTATTGAGGAACAGCTCGGCGCCAACGCCCTCTACGCCGGCGTCAACTTCAAGAACCCCGGCGGCTCTGCCTAAACGCCCTCACCCTACCTCAGACTGTGCCACCCTAGATCTCCTTGCTACCCAAGCAAACCACCCTTGAACGGGGGCAAACTCTAGTGCGCTTCTTCCCCCCCCCCCCTTCCCTTCGCCTAGTTTCGTGTCCCCTTCCTCAACAAGACTGATGTACAGTATCGATGTCCCGTTATACGTAGGCTAATCGTCAATGTCTTTATTATTGTCACCGTCGTGGGCCAAATTTTCTTCTCACTGCCATAAGTTTTCGCAGCCATGGGTTGTATGGACTTTTGGGAAATATTGTTGATAGTAGTGTAACTTACAGTGAAATAGTGTGATCTTAACGTTGAATTGAGCATTTTTCTTTAAAAGCGAAGGATAAGAACTCTTGTGAAACAAGATCTGATGTGTATGAGATTACGTTTGTACTTATGATAAATTATGATAAATTATCCGTCTTCAGCGACTTATTGACCATATTTCCCAATCTGATGATTGGATAGTATTCATAGATCAAGGAGCTAGACTTAGCGCATCAAATGCGAGTACGTACGGAGCAAGATTTGTGATGTACATGATTTTATCGAATCCACATTGTCATCTCTGCAGTGTAGGGATAGGTATAACACCATAGCTATAATCTATAAACCCATGGCTAACAGGCAACCCAGTAGGGGTAATGTATGATAATCATGAAACTATTGAAGACATTGAAGCTATGAGATGTAGCTTAAGAGTATTTTTTACACGTGCTTCTTGAAAAGTTTAGATTGTGCGTTATTGGTCCGACAACTGTTCATTTTATTTTGTTTCAACTTTTTTTTTCCCAAAATTTGACAGTTAACTGGGTATGGATCACGGATGAAGGGAGTCCATAAGGGTCAAACCTAGCTGCCTCGCGGTTCATTGAATAATAAATATTTTTATTCGGAGAATTTTATATTCGATGGAAAACATGGTAACTAATGAACTCCTAAAATCCTGACCCTTAATGGATCATGGTACTAGCCCAGTCACTCTTGCAACATTACCCTTATAAGGACTGCTCAGCTCCGCCCCCAGAATTTGATTGACATTGGGATTTCAGGTAACAGAGGGCAGGACTTTGGTTACCTGCAGGTTTTGACAGATGTCAATCATTCGCATAAGGGGCGGAGTCAGGGGTGGTCCTACAGGGGAATTCCAGGCAGAATTGCGACTCATTTTGGTTTTGGAGTGTGCTGTTATTTATGCTGTATTTGCATAGCGCTGTTCACCATTGTTGCTGGTGGATGAAAATAAAAACGAAATATATCTACTCTTGCATTTGTTATTTTTTCCATTCACTTATTAGTTTACCTTAAAGCATACAGGTGGAAGTTTGTAAGGAATTTTAATTGTTTTTGAAATATCTGAATTTATATGCACAGTTTCCAGACCCTGTGCATTATGCTGCAAATGGGCTGGAAATATGCCAGTGGTCTTGGGGACAACCAAACAATTTTAGTTTCATCTTTCTAGCTTTTAAATCTACTATCCAACCAGCTTTAAAACAACAAAAAAATACAGAATAACTGGGAAATGGCCCTATGGTCGTTCACATAATGTGCAATATTCCACACCCATTTCATTACCAAAGGATCACAGTGCCATGAAGAATAGATATTTATGAATAGTAGCTAAAACCTTAGATGAATAAAAACAAGTGGATATGAAACCAGCCGTTTAACCTAAACAACCAGGCTGCAGCGAATAGCCCAAAAGTTATGTTGTGGGCAGCTTTCTCTAATGTAAGCGATAGAAGAGCCCTCATTGGTCTTTGGCTCCTAATGATGTCACACTGATGCCAGATTCGAGACCCCTTGAATAGCCATGTCTTCACTATAGCATGTATAGTAAATGGTCTCTCGTTACATTTAACCCGAAAAATCTGTTAAATGTATTCCTCACAAGAAGACCTTTGAGGTAATATATACTTTGTATAGGCTAAATTATCAAATAAAAGCAGGGTAGAGGAAAAACTGAGTCAAATAAAATAACCCCACAAGCTACCTTAGATACACAATAAATAAATGCTCATACACTAGTTGGTTTCCTTGATTAATGGATAAAAATCTAGGCATACATATCTTGAGATCACCTTGATATGTCATACTTTTGAATGTATCACAGGAATAAAGTAAAGATTAACAAAACACAGGATCAAAGTAAAGATTCACAAAATATTTGAACTGAAGGAGAATTGTTTTTTGGGTTACTATCAAAATTCAAATATTTCCTGATGAATGCTGGTCTTGGCAGGGTAATAAATAATAATAGTAATAATAATAATGATAATAGTAATAATAATGATAATAATTGGAATTTATATAGCGCCATTTCCATTCATAAAATATTCAAAAGCGCTGCACATTGTCATAGTTTGAATCAAAGTCAACAACGCCTCAGTGGGCGAGCCTGAAAAGGTGTGTTTTGAGACACTTCTTGAAGGCCTGACATGATGTACAATCCTCCAGGTGTTGTGGAAGCTCATTCCATAATCTCGGTGCACTTATTATATGGAGAAAGCATGATCTCCAAATTTTAGTCTAATCCGAGGCTCACCCAGAAGGCCCTTAGCTTCTGATCGTAGATGGTGTCTGGTTTATAAGGCACAAGCAGCTCCTTGATGTCCTTGGTGCAAGTCCGTTGAGTGCCTTGTATACCAGCAACAGGACCTTAAATTGGATGCGGAATTTTATTGGTAGCCAGTGAAGCTTGATAAGAACAGGTGTGGGTACTCCCTGGTTTCCTCCTTCATGAGGGCTCTCGTACTTGTTTACATTATGGAGGAGGTTGCTCATGCTCACACAGAACGCGCTTCTTGAGTGGTTCTCGTCAGCACCTGGGCTAGGAGTCGTGCCGAGGCTGTTGAGCGAGACCTGCTGGTTGCGTATCTGGTGATATACATTCATGCCCATATATGACTGTCTCAATGCTTATTATCCTGAATATGGCAGAAAGAGTAACGAAAAATAAATATTAAGTCAGAGCTGATACCCAACATGCTTAGTGGTTGCAGAGAAATACATCCCCTACTCTCAGGTGGTTGTAATTAACCTTTCCTAGTCTTAGCCAGACGGTTACCATGGAAAAGTCAGTGTCATTTGGATCTAAGATACTATTGAAAAGAAAACTGAATTAAAGCCGAAAATCACATGGTATTTCAAATGGAGGATCACATATTGAGTTCTCAGCTGATTCTTAGATGAACAACCACAACCTATCCAAGACCAAGGCTGATTGAAAACTTGCATGAGAATGATGGTCCATACAAATTGATATATGATGGAGAATTAATGTAAACGTACTTTTGATAACTTATAACTTTAGGATTGAGAATTATTTTGGAATGTAACTTAACGAGAGTTTTTGGAGATTTTATAATTAACATTTCTCCGTCAAACCTTAAATGTACATACACATCAACATGTGAGGTCAAATGTTTCGCAGCTTTCAGTTACTTTTTCGGCGGCTGCTCTAAACATTAGTTGTTGGGTTGCTACGCGTATGTATACACGCGTATAGCACTAGCAGACATGGTACGCAAAATTATCTATTTCAATTTAGTTTTGCTTATCGTGAGATGGCAGCACATCCTGGTTTCGATTTTCTCACTGGGAATGGGTCCGTCCGTAACGTAAGTGGTATTTATATAAGACGCGGCATTACAGGATGTGGCCACAGTGCCAGTCGTCCTGGACACTCCACTAGTGGAGTCTTCAGGACGATCGCACACTGGATACAGCCGTGCTTCCTGTCATTCGCACTACCTAGAGAACGCTACCCATCTGGCCGGCACTGGCGTGCAGGTCCTTATCTATATGGGTCAAATGCAGCCAGCTAGTAGCAGTATAGGATGGAGTGTTGACGCTAGATGTGACAGCCATACAGATTTCCACTTGCAGCAGAAAATTGAGTATAAAAGCGGTTTTAATAGAAATGACTACAAGAAAGTGGTATATTTAGTTTAGGAAGTATACGATACTCTGGCGTGTAGCTTAATATAGGAGTTTTAGCATGCTCTTGAGGGATGTAAGTTGTAACAAGTGACTTTAAAAATTCTATGTGACCATATCCTGTCATGGGGTGGAAATAAATGAAGAACTTCATATTTTGGTCGATGCACGCAAGTTTAAGGTAACCTAGTTGAAGCACCTATTTCGGAGACGGGTCTTGCAAAAATTGTAGAAAATTCTCATTGATAATCCGTTGCAAGTTATTGGATTATCATCTGCGCCTTGGACAAAAAATCGGATGGCCTAGTAGCCAATAGATCTCGCTCGTTGTGGATCACAGCAGTGGATTAACTGATACATCCTGTTTGCAGCCAATGAGATCCCCTACTTCTATCTAGCCTGCTCATCAATGAACTGAGTGCAGCATTATTTACGATACGGACGCTAAATACCCAGCCGTATCAGATCACGTTCGCTGCACACTGCGGGGCCTAACAATATGTATGATAATTGGCCCCCTGCCGCATCTTCCTGGTATCTACCTCTCTGTCTGTGATTTGATTTGATTTAGTACTACTACTACTACTACTACTACTACTACTACTACTACTACTACTACTACTACTACTACTACTACTACTACTACTACTACTACTACTACGTTATTGACTGTACATGTACTAGGCAAAGAAAGTGATACAAATGTACCATGAAGCTAAGTTAATTAAGGCAGAAAAAGTTGGCTGGAGGCCAAATATACTGCAAAATACAAATGCTGTTAAATGAAGCAAAGGTGCCTTCAGACAAGAACGGATTAGCCAGGTGCATGCAGGGTTTCAGTTATTTTTCAGGTTTTTTGCATCATTTTGTATTGGCCAAATTAGCCATCACCAGCACAAGGGCTTAACGCGGCTTGCCACGCCTCCGTAGTAGTGACAATAAACGAAATGTCACATACATATTGGAAACATTGGAAAAATAAGAAAATTTCTCAATATTGATACAACCAAGAGTGCCAATGTCTCACTTGTGACATCACGCCTTCTCTGTGGAATCACTGATTAGCTACTATGCAGGCTCCAGGAATTCCAAAAGAATGCCGCCACCAAAATGGTTAGTGGCTCCAAAAAGTATGATCCCATTACGCCAGTTCTAAAAGATCTTCACTGGCTGTCCATCAGGTAAGGATTGAGTTCAAGATTCTGCTTTTGACTTTCAAATGCATGCACGGATGTGCTCCTCTATACTTGAGGGAACTGATGGTCAAACACGCCTATACAAGCACTCACAGATCAAACTAGGAACTTATTACAGATACCACACACTCATCTGATAAGGTTTGGTGACACAATATGTGTGCCTATGCACCACGCCTTTTGAATGAGCTCCCTGACAATATCAAGACTGCTGATAGTGTGCAAAACTTCAAGAAACAGCTGAAAACATTGCTATTTCAAAAGGAGTTTATTTGATTATATGGGCCATAAACATCTGTCCACTGACTATTCTTTAGAGCGATTTGAACATTATTGTTTAAAGTGCGCTACATTAAATATCAATTATTATTATTATTATTGTTATTATTATTATTGTTATTATTATTATTATTATTATTATTATTATTATTATTATTATTATTATTATTATTATTATTATAATTATCATTATCATTATCATTATCATTATTATTATTATTATTATTATTATTATTATTATTATTATTATTATTATAACCTATGTAGTTACGCTAATAAACACGCCCACTTACCCTGCACCTTAGATGCATTACTTTATTCATCTAAGCCTGCACTAGGAACAGCTTAGAGCCGGATAGTTATATCTGAACCTTTTTATGCAAAACCAGTGCTGAAAACAGTTTGTTAAGCCTTGGTGGTCAAACGGTCCATCAAAATGAATAGTTTAGTGGTCCACCAGAAAAATTAGCGGTCCATATCACGTTGATAACCAAAGTGGTAGCCAACAGCCATTTCATAACTGATCATTCATGGTTAATTGTGCTAAATTTATGAATTGTGGCAGTTATGATCTAATGTAGAAGAATTGTGAAACTGGATATGATGTAGAAGAATTGTGAAACTAGATATGATGCCTACTTAATTAATGTGGTCAGAATATTTAGTAGACTTTCTGGGCAAGTAAACATATACTTTTACTAGCCCATTCAATTTTTTGTTAGAAACGGACCGGTGGGCTACTGTCAATTTTCACCACTGCAAAACAGGGAGATGAAGCGTCCCTGGCACAATTTATGACACTATCGCCGAGCTGCCATTATAAGAATTACAACGATTAACACAAAATGTCCTGTGTGTTCGAAATCAAAACAAACGTTTCTGTTGTTTGAAACAAAACATGGGTAAAAAAGTTAATACGACCAGACTCTCTTCTACTTCCTTCTTCTATTCAAAAAAACAAAAATTCTAGCAAAATCCCAGCGCATCTCAAAGAAGAGAAAAATTCTAGAATGAGAGAGAATCATCCTGTAATTATTTTGCTCTGTTTATACACACGATAAATTACCTAAGGGAACCAACAATAATCTGAAGATAGATAGATTGCCATTTTTCATATATGTATATATATATCTTTAATGTAAGTTTTTTTTGTCAATACAATCTTAGATGTTTCAGTAATATCGACAAGTCCACTCTTCTTGGTGAACCTTAGATAATGCTTTTCTTCATCTAAGGGTGACAAGAACATGACCAAGGACCAGTTTATAATAATAATAATAATAATATAATGATATTGTCATTTGATATTGCGCCCTTTCCATATAAACATGCTCAAAGGCGCAATTTGTTCCGTTTATGTCCATATAAATGGTTTGAAAAGTTTAACAAGGACAACTTTTCTCCATTTTTCCATATGAAAGAAGCCTGTTGCTGGGAATTCGCGTTGAGCAAGAAGGACAAATTATTTTTGCCACGATGCGCTGCCAGCGTATCTTCACTTTCACCTCAGACTCCAAGCTTTCACTTAGTGGATGGACTGTCGGGCGACTGGGCCGTTGATACTGTTCAGTGCTGCCACCGCCTGACTCAAAAACGAACCACGAGGAGAAATCAATGATTTATAGAGGGAGCCACTGAAGCCAAACCGGAAATCACGAAGTACGCATGCTCCACTCTACCGAGAACCAACACGTGAAACCACCAAGCCGGTAGGGAAGGGTAAAACCATTGACAGTTTCTGCGATATCTACGCGTCATGTCGTGGTTGTTTGGTATCAAGGGGAATCAGCCCGTGCCCGAGGCCCCACAGTTCGGTCTGCCTCCCCCTCCGTCGGGCGGTGACGATGGAAACAAGGGCAACAGCGACGATGCTCAAGGTCAGAAGTCGAAGATGGAGGCCTATCGCTTCGACTCTGCAGCCCTGGAAAGGGCAGCTAAGGCCGCGAAAGATCTGGAAAAATCTAGTATGTTCGAGATATTCTTATCTTTTATGCTTGATCAATTGTTTTGTTTCATGTTTTGTTTTAAGAGTCTGACAGTTTAGATTGCAATAGTTGACAGCCATGCTATGTCATTCAAGGCGTACCTGCGAGTAATACATAACTTCATAAGATGATAAGTAGGCTGTGGACCTCTATTTACAATCTGATGCAATGTCCTATGGGTACTGCAGCAGTGATAATGCACTGCCAAAGCTCAACATTTCTCATGTCAGTTGGCTTCTATTGACCGCAGTCCCTTTAGTATTGGCCAGCCATGTTCAAGATATTGCTACAGAAGTAGCCGGGGCCGACTCTAATACTCATTTTATATATTGACGTTATTGGTATTAGAGTCGGGGGAAGCCCGTATACCCTACAATGTTATTTTTCAATCTTCCCAAATTTCTCCGTCGGTGTCAAAGTTACCTCATACCTGACTGCACTAGGATGACTAATATGATCTAGCAATGCGTGCCGCTAACTTCGTGTGTCGGTAAAATCACTGTTAACGGAATGGTAGTCCAAAGATTTCTTGGGAAGATTTGTTTATCAAATGGTCACCACCATCTTGCCGAGTTTGCGAGAGGTCAGAGCGAGATTTAACCAAAGAGCGACTTCTATTTGTAATTCGGCACATGCCGCCTATTGTTTATGAAAATGGTCTTGGGCCTGCCGTATGTGCCGAATTACAAATAGAAGTCGCTCTTTGATTAAATCTCGCTCTGACCTCTCGCAAACTCGGCAAGATGGTGGTGACCATTTGATAAACAAATCTTCTCAAGAAATCTTAAGACTACCATTCCGTTAACAGTGATTTTACCGACACACGAAGTTAGCGGCACGCATTGCTAGATCATATTATTCATCCTAGTGCAGTCAGGTATGAGGTAACTTTGACACCGACGGAGAAATTTGGGAAGATTGAAAAATAACATTGTAGGGTATACGGGCTTCCCCCGACTCTAATACCAATAACGTCAATATATAAAATGAGTATTAGAGTCGGCCCCGGCTACTACAGAAGTAGCCCAACAAGCGTTTGACAGGAGCCAAACTAGTTCGAGCAACTCTAACAGTGGCACCGGCCGACGTTTACTATATGCTATGTCTATTGGCCTACACCACCGTTAGAGTTCCCAGCATTTAAAAAAGTGAACTTGCGCCAAGAAAACTGGGCGCTCATATTTATAACCTGAAACACCCCCCAAAACCAGTCACGTTCGTATCCTACCTTATTTCTTTGTATAATTACATATTTATTTGATAAAAATCCGTAGCCTGGTGCCTGTATGGCACACTGTTAAAGTTGAGGCGATCAGGCTTGTGGAGTTTACGTCTCCATTGGCGGATGCTTAATATGCACGCATGCGCACATGGCGTACATGAGAAGGGAATCCCCAATTTCTAAACTAAGCGAGCAGTGGACGTGTGCGGATGAGCTGCCCAACGTGAAAAATAAGACATATTTCAGGTTTGGCACAACATATTTTTAAGATTTCTCACCTTTATCATATTTCTCTACATTTTATTTTTCACGTTGGGCAGCTAATCCGCACACGTCCACTGCTCGCTTAGTTTAGAAATTGGGGATTCCCTTCTCATGTACGCCATGTGCGCATGCGTGCATATTAAGCATCCGCCAATGGAGACGTTAACTCCACAAGCCTGATCGCCTCAACTTTAACAGTGTGCCATACAGGCACCAGGCTACGGATTTTTATCAAATAAATATGTAATTATACAAAGAAATAAGGTAGGATACGAACGTGACTGGTTTTGGGGGGTGTTTCAGGTCATAAATATGAGCGCCCAGTTTTCTTGGCGCAAGTTCACTTTTTTAAATGCTGGGAACTCTAACGGTGGTGTAGGCCAATAGACATAGCATATAGTAAACGTCGGCCGGTGCCACTGTTAGAGTTGCTCGAACTAGAGCCAAACAAGTTCCTACAAGCTTAGATGAATGAAATAATGGATATGTAGCGAGAGTCCAATTACTATAGGCGTGTAGTGAAAACCTGGCTATCCCAGGGGTCTCGAATCTGGCTTCAGTATGACATCACTAGGAGATGGACCAATGAGGGCTCTAGTATCACTTACATATCAGAGAAAGCTGCACACCAAAAAGTGCAGAACATGACATCTTGGCTTTTCACCGCAGCCTGGTTGTTTAAGACCAGGTTGACAGGCTGATTTTATCTCCACTGTTTTAAATTTTTTATTCATCTAAGCTACAAGCTAGCTTGCAAGTCATCAGCAGAGTTTGATTTGGAAACACAAACATCTATTAAATATATAAGCATGTAACGTCTGAGGGCGTGCATACATTACAGGATATGGCCACAGTACCAACCGTCCTGGCCACCACGGTACCGTGGTGGCCCGGACGGTTGGGAGCAATGCTTCCTGTCATTCACACTCCCTAGAGAACGCTACCCACCTGGCCGGCACTGGCGTGCAGGTCCTTATCTATATGGGTCAAATGCAGCCAGCTAGTAGCAGTATACGATGGAGTGTTGACGCTAGATGTGACAGCCATACAGATTTCCACTTGCAGCAGAAAATTGAGTATAAAAGCGGTTTTCATGGAAATGACTACAAGAAAGTGGTATATTTAGTTTAGGAAGTATACGATACTCTGGCGTGAAGCTTAATTTAGGAGTTTTAGCATGCTCTTGAGGGTTGAAAGTTGTAACAAGTGACTTTAAAAAGTTCTGTGTGACCATATCCTGTCATGTAGATGGTTTAGCATATGTGCTAAATAATTTGACAGAAATCATTTGGTCTTCTTGCCCAACATGGAATTCTCATCAACATGCCTTCATTAGAAAAAAAAATAGTGAATTTTTTTTCCTTCTCTAACTCATCAAAATAGGCATAGACTATTGAGTTGGCAGATTTTAAAACTGCCACTTCTATTACTTTCAACAAGAAGAATGGATTTGACAATAATAATGATTCTCCAATCATAAATGTTGTTAATAAAAAAAAGAACTTGACAATTACCAATTCTAGGCCCCCAGGTTCTAAATCCAGGCTAAGACACTGATTGTAATGGAAGCTTTTTAACACCATGTATGCACTTGTTACTTAGACAAGACGCAATTTCAAAAGTCATTTTATAATGTGTCTGAATGAAAAATTAGACTTGATGAAATGGAAATAAATGCATTGTCTTTTGATTGATGAATTTGTATATTAAGCAGGGTCTTGGCCAGGATTTTGAAACTGGGTGCCCAAAATTGCCAATTAATTATTAATTTTGGTGATATAAGGCATAATATCTGCATAGAATATGATAGAAATTGTATGAAGTGGAAAAAAATAAATTGTAAGCTTCAAATTGACATTTCCCGAAATTATTCTAAAGACTTTTGGGTGTCCTGAGGTGAATTTTGAGGGTTTGGGTGTCCAAATGACAGCCAGACGGCCTGCTAGCTAAGATTTTAGTTATTCCTGATCCGGTCATTTATACATTTGTGTTGTTATTGATATTTTCAGCTCATGCAGGGCAGGCCCTGGAACTCTCTAAGATGCAGGAGCAGACCATACAGATAGAACACCAGAAGAAAATAAAGGTACGGTGCCTCTCTTAATACCTCTGCTGACCCTGCACAGGTTAGCCAAGGGTAGAGTAAGGGTACAGATAGATATGGGCGTCAGTTGTTATTTTGGATTCAATTGAGCACCCGTTTCGATGCAATGAACCCTACAACTAGGGAAGCCAATTTCAGACCAGATATCCAGTGCTATTTAGGGCCAAACCTCTTGGGTTGGCTTTGAAACATTTTGAAAGACAAGAGCTCTTTGGATGTTCTGCCTCGGTGCCATTGTTAAAAAAAACTAAAAAAAGTTCTTTGTTTCCTGCAACCCAACCCTAAAGTTTTTCCGCCCTCCCAACTCACAATCAACGTAAAACATTCATAAACACACACATTTTTGACCAAAAAAATAATGCATAAAATCTTTTTTACCGACCTACCTACTAGTGGTGGGACGAGTAATCGGAAGCTCGAGCTTTTGGTCGCTGGGACCTCCGATCTGAGCACTCGAGTCCAAAAATTGATCGCTCAGAAATTACGAGCTCATGACATTTTGATAGCAACACATGCTCCCGATGCATGTGTAGCCTAGCGATGGCCAAAACGTCCAAATTTGCACCAGATTTCCAGAAATAAAATGCTTTTTCTTAACCCTGCTCTTGCTAACACCGGGTATATATCTGGTGCTACATAGCTTGCCTGTGTGACCAAAACCAGATATATCCGGTTTTTTGGTACCCTTGCACTTAGCAAAATAAAAACTACATAGGTCCATTAAGGGGTATTGAATTATACTAGATATCAAGGTTTCGCCTTTTACTATGTTTCTATTTCAGTTTGTGAAGCACATTATTAAAACACTAATAGAAATCTATGAAATCCTTCTGATTTGGTGGGTAGACCCACAATATCCCTGGTCCCAGGGGATAGGTTCTCCCATATGGGGGTCTAGCATGACAAAGGTTAAATCTCCGTGTCAAATGCATAATACGCCATTTTCTGGTGCACCTATTCTCAATGCCGCGGTACACCGTATGTGTGCATGGCATGTGCCAGCATATGCCGCGGCGCAATTTTGTATTAAATCGTCCGCCTTACGATCTCGTCAATGTGGCCGTAAAACTCGATATTGACTCGAGTTTTGGTCGCTAGATTTAGCGAGCACTCGAGTTCATGTTTTTGGGCCGAGTCCCAGCACTACTACCTACCCTAATTTTTTTCAGACCATTATAGGAAACAAACAATATTTTTTTCTTGGCCAAATCAATATGAGACTAGTCAGCAAGTAAAGGAATTTTTTTCAACTAAGGAGAAAAATCTTTTTTGTATAGTTTATTTTCTTTATGCCTAGTAACCCCTTTGAAATGTGAATATATGTATGTATTTATGATTTTTTGTACACCCAAAGATTGAGACCACAATCTAGCTGTAGATTTCCTTATTGCTCAATGCTCATAAATTATTTTGTGTCAACCCCTTCCTGTCAATACGTAATGTATGTGTGCATAATTATTTCATTTACTTATTGTGTTCCAGGAGTTTGAGACACAGATGGAAGGGATGAAGCTGGAACAGGCTCGCGTCCAGGGCGACGAGAAGAGAAAGACTCTGGCCGAGGAAACGCGGCAGCACCAGTCCCGAGCCGAATACCAGGACAGACTCGCCCGCAAACGCTACGATGACCAGCTCTCACAACAGGTGAGTTAGGGGCATAGTCTTACCTAGCAGGGCGTCTGGGCATCATTTGGGCACCCAGACCCTTAAAAATCACCCTCCAGGACACCTTTTTCTCAAAATGTCAATCTCAAGCATATTATTGAATATTTTTCTACTCAATATAACTTCCACAACTTTGTGTATAGATATTATGCTTATTTCATTTAGGAAATACATATTTATGGTTGAAATCTAAATGTAAAGGTAAAGGTATTCGTTTTTTAGTCTTGTATCCACCGTAGCGCTCACACAACCTTCCTCCCCTAGCAGGCCTGTACACACGGAGACCATTTCAATCCCCCAGGGGATATTCCAGAGCAACTGGCAGCATATAGTGCACACGCTCTAAGCACTGCCTTATTTATGCTAGGTACCCATTTTGCAGCTGGGTAGACTGAATCAATATGGAATAAACTGTCTTGCCCAAGGACAGACCAAAGTGCACCGGCCGGGAGTTGCACCAGCGACCCTCTGATTACTAGTCCGACACTTAACCAACTGAGCTACTTTGTCCCCTATCCAATGTATTGTGGTCTTCTTTGAAAAGTAAGATGCCCATAAATTTTACAAATTGCCAATTTTGGGCACCCCGTTCCCAAATCCTGGCCAAGGCCCTGGTTGTGGTAACCCAAAGAGATAGGGTTGGATACCCTTTATTAAGAGGTACTGGTATCATTTCAAAAAGAACCGTTTCATTCCTTAAAGGTACTATTAATGAAACTAACCACTGCAGCGCTCGGCAAATAACACACTCTCATCTCCCGGGGGACCTGAATTCCCAAAACAAATCAGTCGGGTAACCTAAAGTTGGATTCAGGTAGTCCCGCTGGACTACCTGAATCCTGGAGAAGTTCCCCACTAAAATGCTACAAAATGGTTGTAAAAAACTATGATAAAAAGAAAAGTATAGCATCCCTTAAGCATGCTACCTACAAAAAAGAAGAAAAATTCATGCTAAATAAGTACCATTACTAACATGAAAAGGGGGAAAAAGAAACATTTTGAAAAAAAAATGGCAGGGCTACCTAAAATGCTGGCGGGACTACCTTATTTTGGATTCAGGTAGCCCCGCCGGACTACCTGGTCATTCTGGGTACTGTCGAGCCCTGCACTGTAAAGTGATCACTTATTTATGCCTTTATTTTGTGTAATTTCAGGCCCAGATGCAGGCAGAGCAGCTGAAGCAACAGGAAGCCTCTGTGGCCAAACAGGAATCCATGAGACGATGTAAGTAATCCTCACCTTTCACTTATAATTTACTTCCTTTCAGGAGTTTTATATTCATTTCAAAATGCCAGTGACTTTGGGTTAGGTGGTGGTTTTTGTCAGATACTCCTTTTTCCTCCACCACTTACAATTGGGTAGTTATAACGTAGCAGCAATATGGCAGAAAATGTGGCTGAAAATTGAAATCCTTTCATAATATCGATAATGCTATCAGTAATACACATGTACAAAAAAGCCAATCCTCTTTAATGTCCGAGCCACCTTTAATCCCTGCTTACATGAAGTGGTCTTAACTGTCAGACTTACAAGGTGATCTCTCTTAAGGCTGAAAGTGTGGAAAAAGTGTCAACTCCTTTTTTTTATACAGAAATCCTATTCTTGTATTTTAAGGCCAGAAAAAGTGAAAGAAAAGTGGCTAAACTTCTATACAAAAATCCCATTATTAAATCTTAATGCCAGAAAGAGTGAAAAAAGGTGCAACATTTTATATAAAAACATTTTTTATGTAAACATCCCATTTTTGTTTCTAGCGACCGTTGAGCACGAGGCTGAGCTGCGACACAAGAATGAGATGCTAAAGTTGGAAGCAGAACTCAAAGGCAAAGCCAAGATCGACCGTGAAAACAGAGACGTCATTCTCGAGCAGATCAAAGCAAAGGCAGCTGAACAAAGACAAACAGTCTTAGAATCTATCAAGTAAGTATCTAACCCTCATGCTGCTGGTGGCTAATTTGGCTAATACAAAATGATGGGAAAACCTAAGAATGACTGAAACCCTGGCACATGGGTACTCATCTGAGAGTACTCAGCGACAGCTTTCCTGTGAATACCAACATGACAGGCTTTAGATTTAGTTTTCAAAAATCTTTGAATCCTTGTGCTTTGGACGAAAGTAGTCGTAGCACTGGAAGGGGAAATTATAAGGTAGTCATATTGCGCTCATAAGAAATAAGGCTCGTTCTTGCAGGGTCTGACCCTTAGATTTCAGGCTAGGGGCCCGAAAAGGTCTTATGATAAAAAAAAATAGTGGTCAAAAACAGGATTTCTGGTAATTGTACACACTATTTTGGGCCCTATTCTGAAAGATCTAAGGGCACACAGCAAAATTTTGGGGCACATGCCCCTGGGAAAGTCGAACCCTGTTGCCCACGCTGAGATCATAGATGTTTACAACACTTACTCCTATATTTTCTATGGTGTAAATGTTGCATTCTGGGCCTTGTGTAGCCTGGTGTTATTGGACCTAAATATTCTCAAGTGCAATAGGTCTTCAAGGGAATCACTAAACATCAATTAGTTAATCATAGGACCAGTGTTTTTCTGGCACAAAGTGGTGTTTATTTCTCTTTCTTTTCTAAATTATTTTGAAAGTGAACTTCTTAACTGAACCGTTTACTCGAAAACGATTAGATATGCATGTTACTTTATAATCAAATCTTAAAAGCTTTTGCATTTTCCCTATTGATATTTCATGTATGAAACTATAATGAACTATTATTTATATTTCATACATCTGCCTGTATATAATGAACTTTTATTTACCTCTTCAGGACTGCAGAGTCTATGTCAAAATCAAATGTTAAAAGCTTTTGCATTTTCTGTATTGACATTATTATTATTTTACCTTTTCAGGACTGCAGGGTCAGTGTTAGGGACTGGATTCCAAGCTTTCATCAGTGATTGGGACAAAGTCTCTGCAACGGTAATTTTGAAATTATATATTTTTCAATATTTTCCAGTCAAATGAGAAAACTTAGCGATCTTATAATAAGGCATGCATGCCTGTACTACCAAAAAAATGTCCTGATTCTTTTGGTATTTTCTTTTTATTAATACAATGTTATGGAGAAATATTTTGAAGGAAAATGTTGGCACTAGAATCTACCCACTATCCCTATATCAATTTTACTGTGAGTTTATGCTTAACTGGTAACTTGTTTTCATACATTTCATGGATACTCACGGGACATGAGGAGGAGATCGGTAGACATGACTCTACTTATAAATAATTATATAACAATGAACATGTATTTTAACATGTTTTTTTCTCTGCTTGCAGGCGGCAGGTTTAACCCTTGTAGCGCTGGGTGTGTATGCTGCCAAGTTTGGCACAGGTGTGGGAGCCAGGTATATTGAGGCCAGGTTAGGTAAACCATCGCTAGTCAGAGACACATCGAGAATGACAGTGCTACAAGCCGTCAGGCACCCTGTTAAGGTAAGAACAAACATGATTTGCTTTTCTTATGATCCTGAGATCACTTTCTGAATTGACAGAGACTGTTTTGTGAAAGATTTTATGCGGTAATGAATGTGTCATAAAATCAAAGATTGTAGTCTGTGTGTGTGTGTAATAAAAAATGAACAACCTCATGCGTAGACGTCCAGTTAGCAATTGAGTCAATTTATAATAAATTTTAAACCTTAAGGGGGCACGGGACCTTCGCACCTTTAAATAGGGCATTCTTTTGTTTTTTGATATGTGAAAGCTGAAAAGGTTTGCTACTTATTCTTTGGAATTAGAACTCTCTACTAGATCTACAAATGACAAAAAACAGGACTTTTGTAAAAGCTGACTGCTAGAGGAGAGAACATCCTCAGGCACCCAGCTGGGATGTTTATCTAAGATCTTAATATCCTTTCCTTATCTGATCTCCTGGGAGTGTGCTTTACTGGCTAATGGGTGTGAATTGGGGATTACAGTTCCTGGCCAGGACCACAATGTGTATTGTATCAAATGGGAGTATCCTGCTACCCAGGAAAGAGGCACTGAGCAATGATTGCATTGCAATTAGGGTATTGAATAAAAGGTGTAATTCTTGTGCATCAGCTGTCTTGCTTTACAGGTGAGGGTCAGACAGTTCAGGTAAAACCAATCAAATGCTCCTGATATATTCTGGTGTGTGATTGGCAGGATGTTTGGGATATCTTACCTAGGTGAAGAGGGTTTCCTGTATGGTTAGGAGAGAACATTTAGATGCTGATCCCTGGACAGTGCAGAGTCTTAATGTATTCTTACAATGGGAAATAGATCCAAAAGGAAGAGAAAGAGGGGGTTTGAATGGCATGAAAAATCTTCTGTACCAGAAGATTTGGATACATTAGAGGAAGAGGAATCTGAGAATTCACTAACCATTCATAGTGCAAGTTATAGAAAGCTTAGACTGCTGAGCACTAGTTCAGATGACAGTGGCATAGCAATTGAAGATGCAGACTCTGAGTACTTGTTATGGAGCGGATTTACTGCCAGACAGCCAATATGCAATTAGCAGTCAGTAATAGTCTCTTATCTTTCCTTATCAGCTGGGGGGAGGAGTGCTCACTAGGGGGTCCAGCCTCTACCAGTAGAAACCTCCAAATATTTGCTAAAAATCCCTTTTTATTCCAGTAATTGAGGTACCAAGTGAACTATCAAACATTCAAACTATTCTACCAATACATGCAAATCATATTCTTATTCCAAATTATCCTTAAAAGTTGCATAAAGGGGCAGAACATCATAATAGGCTGTAGGATATGCAGGGCTGGCTTTAACAGCTGGTTTGAAGGCTTTCTGAAATCACCATACTTCTCATTTTTAAAAGGCCCCCATTCATTCAATATTGATCTTAGAATGCTGAGATTTTAACACATGACCAAAAACATCCTTGGGCAAATTCTAGTTTTTCATTTTTTTTATATCTGCTCTAGTTGTTTCTTAATTCAACTTCAAAAATGAAGAAAGGTAAGATTCAACAAAAAAATATTGATCACAACTTTAACTTGCTGTAAATTCCTTTAGGAACAAAAATTTAAAAAAATGAAAAAGTAGAATTCGCTCAAGGATGTTTTCTATATGATATATGAATATCAACTGTGTTAAACTTTTATTGAAGCCAGGAGGTACTTTGCAAAAACATATGTATTAGAAATCCGCATCACTGTCTTTAGGCCCCACCCCCAGAGAACTGTGATGGTAACATAAACCATGTTTAGGATATTTGACCTCTCCAGATTCTCAGCTTTCATAAAATATATAGTTTATTGGGGTTTACTTGTACAATGACCAAGATATTGGTCAATCTTTACATGGAAGTCTCAATTAAAGAACGAAGGTCCCGAGCCCCCTTAAAGGATGTGGTACAATATTCATTTATTTCCCGTTCATTTTAGGTATTTGGAATTGTTTTGAGTACTGGTACCTAACCTCACTTCTCTATTTTGCATATCTTTTGCAGCTAGCTAAGAAAGTGTTCAAAGAACCAGGAGATGCTCTTCAGGGAATTATTCTCAAGGTGAGAATACACATTCTATGTCTATGTTATGATATAAGTATATGGTTTAACTTAGCAGGAAAAACAACTTTCAGTTAATTATTGCTTTGTTATCAAGGTCTTCCTTCCTTTATGTGTTTGCGTATGAGTTCGCACCAGATGTGAATGGGTTTATAGTACTCTATTTAACACATCAGTTGCCATGAACAATTTTCTCTATGAATGGCCTGCAAAATGTTCTGATACGTTCAAGATAATAAATTTGATTAACACTACCTTTTTTGTAATCTTGATATACCAGTTGTTATTGCAAAATAATGTTCTGATACGTCCAAGAAAATAAATTTGATTAACACTACCTTTTTTGTAATCTTGATATACCAGTTGTTATTGCAAAATAATGTTCTGATACGTCCAAGATAATGAATGTAATTTACATTAACTTTGTTGTAATCTTGGTACATCATTTATTATTGTAAGCACTATTTATATATTTTAGAAAATTATTTATTCTCTGAGGATCAGGTATTAGGACATAATGCTTCATCTTTAATTTTATTATTTTATCCTTTTAAACCAATTTTACTGTATACAAAAGGTATAACCTCTTAGACTAAGATGCTTGATTATTATAGTAGCAGTGCGTAAATACTTAGAGTAGTAATACTCATGGTTTTTCTTTCCTTTTCTTTTTCTGGAGTCTACATCTTCATCAATACATCTACTTTTGCTGTCTTTTTGTAGCCATCATTAGAAGAAAGATTAAGAGAAATCGCCATAGCAACAAGACACACCAAAAAGAATCGTGGTTACTATAGGAATATATTATTTTATGGCCCACCAGGTACTGGAAAAACAATGTTTGCAAAGGTAAGATTTCTTTTGCTTTATTAGTAAAGACTTAAACTATAGATCGGGAGAAAAGAACGCACTGAATTTATGTATTAACGCCTGTATCACCCAAGAAAGGCAGAACAATGGTGGTGGAAAATGTTGAATTTTTCTTTAGTCCAGCACAGCACTATTTAGTGGTGTCATTGATATGAAATTTTATCGATTCGATTAATTTATATATTTTTTGATTCGATTCGTTTCTATCTGCGTAACGTGCCCGTAGGGCACAAAATTTATAGGGATGTCATTGATATCCCTTTTTTTTGTTTTGATAAATTGCTATACTCTTTCTGAATATATCGATTTGATTCAATTCGGTTCAATACCCTGTGTCTTGGCATATGCCTGAGTAAAGTACACCATTCCTTCCAAATTTTCTTACAAAAGCCATAGAAAATACTTCAATGTTTAGTCATAGTTTCACTTTGCGTTAGTTAAACAGGAAAATGCCTGGGAAAAGTATATTTTTCATTAATAATCATATGCCGTTTTTGGGGTACAGAATATCGATTATTTCGATTCGATACCCAACCATTCGATTCGATTTAATTGACAAAGATAAATTGTCGATTTATCGATTTGTCGACTATCGATGACATCCCTAGCACTATTGATAAAGCTCTAATGATGGGAAGTTATGTGAAACACCCGGATAACTAAGCTGGGTCATTCCATGCCAACTCACTCACTTTTTTCCCGACCCATCTCCGATTTTGATGAAATTTGGCAGACTTGTTGACCCTCCAGAGAGACTAATACACACCAAGTTTCAGCTCAGTATCATCATTATTGATGAAGCTACAGCACTTCAAAGATTTCTGATAATTATCAAAATTTTCGACTTTGGGACACAAAATATACTTTAACTCGAAAAGTAACCAACTGATTTTTAAAACCGTGGTACCGTTGGAAAGAGGAGACAATTTCCTTTCCAACGATATGTTACTTGATGACCTCTTGAGACATTTGACCTTTCAAGGTCATTTTCTGTGACCTTGACCTTTGACCTACATTTTCCGAAATACCTATCCTTCAATTTTCCTGAATTTTGGGGAGGAGGTGCTTAATGATGTAGGTAAAAGGCATGTAAAGTTTGGTTTTGGAGAATTGGGTATTCCTTATTAAAAAGCAGGAAATAGTATTTGGTGTAAGGGTGCATCATACAAAAACGGACATTTCAATTTCATAATGCACATGGCATGGTAAACGAACTGCATATCAATAGCTATTTGTTTTCAGAGACAACCTCTGGCCATTGTACATGTATGTCAAACATATCTGACTCCATCACTGCCTTTTGCCATAAATTATGTAGCCAGTTGATGTCACTAAAATCCCTGGGCAAATTCACTTGTAATCAATTTTTGATCTATATGAAAATTTGTACAGCATATACCTTAATGCATTCTCAGTACAGTTTTGGTTTCTCTTCAAAGCTAACTTGACCTCATAATTATAAGTAACATCTTTTCATACCTAAGGCCAATATTTGTTAAGTATATCCAGGATGATTCTATATCTAAACAACCTTAACTTTTTGACATTCATCTGAGTTTGAAAAGCGAATATGGTGAAATGCACCCGTTTCCGGGTGCTGGCTACAGTTAAAGCATTTTCCAGTCTTGCTTTTATTTTTTCTCTATGTTTTGCGCGGTCTCAAGAATGAAATGGAGGAGGAGCAAGACATTGTACGCAGTGACATCAGTGTAAATTATAGTTTAGTGATTCAATCTCCAAGCAACCATTCATCCCTGTGTTGCATACTACTAGGAGAAAAACGAAATGTAAAGTGTAAGCTGTGTAAAGGTATTACAGATTGCTCAGTTCATGACAGTGTTGGCAGGCACCAACATAAAATTCAGAGCAAACTTACCATGCCGGGCAAGTAGTTAATGATTTATACTTGCCCAATGTAAATTTTGGCTTGCCCGAAATAAGTTATAACATGCTAGAATGGCATGTATTACTTGTCATGGATTTAATGATTTGAAAACCATTTTCTTTTAAATTGTGTGGCATTTTGTTGCATATTTCTGGGTATACAGGTGAACTTGGATATGACGGACTCAATGGGACCAGGAAAATTGGTCCGTCATATGCAAAATCCATCGTATACATATGACGAATACTTGATATGCATCGAATTGGGACCAAGCATATCGTCCGTCATATGGAAAAATCCGTCGTACAGTGTTCCGTCATATCCAAGTTCACCTGTATTTCTGCATATTTCTATTTGAAAATTGTGTAGTGTTCAGAAAATTTGCTTGACCTATGGGCAAGTGCAAACTTAAATGTACTTGCCCAAAAGTCCTATTTAAAAAAATCACTTGCCAGGGCAAGTGGGCAATTACCAATGCCTTGTTGCGGTAAGCTATTTACTAAACAGACTCCTCTCTTTGATCAAAACTAAATTGGAACCTACAAAGATCTTCTTCCTTTTCGTATGGTGCTGCTGTGCAGTATAAAAACCACAAAACTTTGCTAAGTTAGCTTACCACGCTAAAGATTATAATATACCTGCAAAGTGGCATTTCGTTGTTACATCACATATAAAAGTTAAAGGACCATGTGATGGAATTGGAGGCACCCTCCAGAGTTAGTTTGCAGCTACCAGCTGACCTTCAAATCCAGAATGCTTCACAACTGTATGAATGGGCAAAGCAAAATCTCACAAGGATCACAGCCATCTTCTGTTCAGCAGACGATATTACAAAACATGAGGAAATAATAAAAGCAAGACTGGAAAATTCTGTAACTGTAGCTGGCACCAAGAAACTGTTGCATTTCACCATATTCCTGGGGAACACAAGCTGTTAGTGAAACGCTTTTTAACAAACTCAGATGAAACTCAAAAGGTTTAGGTTGTTAAGGCAGAGAATCATACTGGATATACTCATCAAATGTTGGCCTTAGGTATGAAAAGATGTTACTTATAATGATGTGGTAAAGTTTGCTCTGTAGAGAAACCAAAACTGTACTGAGAATGCATTAAAGTGTAACTCCACCTTCAAAATTAAAAAAAGATATGTTTTAGAGCTCAGTGTCACCTTTCTCAGGACACCTTGATTACAATTGTACTCCGCAAATTGACTGAGATATTTAAGTTTGTATCTTGAGAAATACAGCAGATTTACTGCCTCAGCTGGTCCATGGGGGCACCATCTCGGAGCTTATCAGAAACAGGAAGTGACGTCATACTGCTACATCCAGGCTGCTCAGGGCCATTCAGAACTGAACACCCTAACACATTCTGTCATTAGTAAATGACTTGCAAAGAGGATAGTGGTGTATCAGACTCAGCAAACAGAGGCACTGTGTCTCAGTGTATACCTATATGGTGCAATTTTATTTTCTAGAGGTATACCAGGTTCTGTGTGGCAAAAGCAATGAGGGAAAAGAGACCTGCAGTAAAGGGGTTATGGATGAGCTTTAGGGCTCTAGAGATTCTACCAGTTTACAAATTAGCCTGGTATTTAGTACTCTTACAATGTCCTGACACTGTTATCTTGTGATGAAAGGAAGTTTACAATTAGTAAGCTGTGTGTATATTGTCATGTAGAGTGTGTCGGCTGCTCAGGAATTGACTGCAATACACATTAATCTCAAAGGAATTGCGTCTGCGATATAGTCTCATGCTTTACCCAGGAGGTTAACTGCAATAAACATCCTCCGGGCACAATTATTTCCAATTGCAGTCAGACTAGTTACTGTTAGGAAAACACAAGTATTTGAAGTACAATTGTGAAACCAGACAGCCTATAAACCATCTTCCAATTATATTGTGATGATGTTTAGTTCATATTAGCTATATAATACTTCTAAACTAATGCCTTCAATTTAAACAGAAATACGGCAAATATAACATATTTTTAATTTTGTCATTGTATGACAGAAAACTATTATTATTATTAGTGTATTCTTCCGATAGTCAGTGAACATCCTTTTCTGGCATTCAGAACTTCCCCCACTTAATCAAAATGTTCCTTGCCTTTAAATGTGGGGCTATCACAGACCATATATTGATCATATTTTTGGCAGTTCAGACCGTATATTGATTATGTTTTCACTTGTACATGCGCTTATTTCGAAAACCTTTGTTAAATGCATCCAAACTGGAAGCTTGACAATTCACCATCTCTGTGCTCAGTTTTTGAGCTGTCCACAGTCACGGTCTTAGGGTTCAACTTTCCTAGGGGCATATGCCCCTAGATTTTGCTGTGGACTCCAAGATTTTTCAAACTAGGGGCCCAAAATAGTATGTATCATAACCAGAAATCCAATTATTGGCCAATATTTTTTGCCAAAAGACCTTTTCGGGCCTCTGGCCTCAAATCTAAGTGTCAGACCCTGGCCACTAGAGCTAGCCCCTAAGCTCCCTCACTCTCTCCAGGAAGTCACAGCATGTCATCACATGCATCTAATTGACATCACTAATTAGGTTCCCTCTGAGCAAACATGGCAGCCCCCATAAAGTTACGTTTAAATGGTATTATCTCAGTTTATCTGCTGAGTACAATTGTAATCAAGGTGTCCTATGAAAGGTGAGATTGAGCTCTACAACATATCTTTTTTAATTTTGAAGGTGGAGTTACACTTTAAGGTATATGCTGTACAAATTTTCATATAGATCAAAGATTGATTACAAGTGAATTTGCCCAGGGATTTTAGTGACATCAACTGGCTACATAATTTATGGCAAAAGGCAGTGATGGAGTCAGATATGTTTGGCATACATGTAAAATGGCCTGAGGTTGTCTTTGAAAACAAATAGCTATTGATATGCAGTTCGTTTACCATGCCATGTGCATTATGAAATTGAAATGTCCGTTTTCGTATGATGCACCCTAACACCAAATACTATTTCCTGCTTTTTAATAAGAAATACCAAATTCTCCAAAACCAAACTTTACATGCCTTTTACCTACATCACTAAGCACCTCCTCCCCAAAATTCAGGAAAATTGAAGGATAGGTATTTAGGAAAATGTAGGTCAAAGGTCAAGGTCACAGAAAATGACCTTGAAAGGTCAAATGTCTCAAAAGGTCATCAAGTAACATATCGTTGGAAAGGAAATAGTCTCCTCTTTCCAACGGTACCATGGTTTTAAAAATCAGTTGATTAGTTTTCGAGTTAAAGTATATTTTGTGTCCCAAAGTCAAAAATTTTGAAAAAATCCAGAAATCTTTGAAGTGCTGTAGCTTCATCAATAATGATGATAATGAGCTGAAACTTGGTGTGTATTAGTCTCTCTGGAGGGTCAACAAGTCTGCCAAATTTCATCAAAATCGGAGATGGGTCGGTAAAAAAGTGAGTGAGTTGGCATGGAATGACCCAGCTACCATAATTGGTTGCGACTTGATATAACTATTAACCCTTCCAATGCTGAGGCTACTCTCATCCAAAACACAACGATGCAAATATTTTTGAAAAACAACTAAACCCTGTCATTGTTGTATTCCTTGGAAAGCTCAGATGAGTACCAGTATGCCAGGGTTTCAGTCATTTTTCAGGGTTTCTGCATCTTTTTGTATTGGCAAAATTAGCCAGCAGCAGCATAAGGGTTAACTGCTGCATAACTGGTATTTTTTACAGGCATTATTTACATATTTTTTTACAGGCATTTAATTTTTTTCGAGCTCCCCTGATAGCGCCAATATAACATCCCTCAAATAAATCCTGCTTTGTATTTGGTTTCATGTGAGTGCTTCAATCCACAGATTGAACACAGCACAAATACTCTCCAGCAGGGCTGTAAAGTGAACCTTTTAGCACTCCAAATAAAAGCCATAAACAATTTCTCTCAGGGTCTGACACTTACATTTCAGGCTAGGGGCCTGAAGAGTCCTTTTGATAAATTTAGTGGTCAAAAACCTGGTTTTCTGTACTATTATATTACTATTTCGGGCCCCTACTCTGAAAAGTCTAGGGGCCCACAGCAAAATCTAGGGGGCCACAGTAAAATCTATGGGCAGGGGGCCCCTGGGAAAGTCGAACCCTGTCTCTCGGTTCCATTGTATTTCTATTTGTGTATGTTTTCTATTTCAGAGTCTGGCCCAGCACTCGGGCATGGACTACGCTATCATGACAGGAGGTGACGTGGCTCCCATGGGGCGGGACGGTGTCACTGCTATGCATAAAGTATTCGACTGGGCACAGACCAGTAGAAAAGGGTAGGCATTCTCCTATTATGTCCAAATAGAATCATTTAATTGTGTCCAAATAGAATCTGTTAAAATGTTTAGGAACAATTTAGGTTTATTACAATTATGGTATTGATAACGCTATCTTAAATTTGATGTAGTACAAATTGTTACATTGAAGCTATTTGGCCTATTATAATGTGAAATGGAAAAAAAATCTATTTCTTATTAGCTTAATTTAGATAAATCAAATTTTATTTGTGTAGGTTTGATTGTGTAAGCTTTTGAAAAGATTTTTAAAAATCTAAAGCTAAGGGAAAATGATGTAGATGGTCTCATTCAGGTTTTTTATCTAATTATTTATCAATATTTTGAAAAGATATTTTTCCTCAAAACCACGTAGGAACTATGGGTCATTCATTGCCTTAGGTTAGATACTGAAACCTATCTTTTCTTGTTTGTCTAAACTTCTAACGTTGGATATGTTTTTGTATTTCAGGGTATTATTATTTGTAGATGAAGCAGATGCATTCCTTAGGAAAAGAGGTCAGGTAGGTCACTGGCATCTCATTTATTTGAACTTATTCCAAAATAAAAGTGAAGATCTAATCATATTTTTGTACCAACAGTTATGTAGAATTGACTAATACTACCACTAAATATTACTAATAGTACCTAAATTGTTACAAGTTAAGAGAAAACTTCCCTTTTTGACGAGTTTAGAAGATTGCTCATTGCCATGCTGAGTGAATTTATCTGATTGTGTACCTTTAATTCTAAAGCAAATGTAACAAACTCACCCTTCTAAGGAATTACTGTTTATATTCATTTAAAAACATTGTGCTCTTTTGCATTTCCAACTTTATTCATACAAATGATCATTTATTTTTGGAATGGATAGGCCTGTACTGTAATAGGGTGGTTTTTGTGTTTATTCCAGGAACAAATTAGTGAAGACCTGCGAGCAACATTAAATGCCTTTTTATATAGGACAGGAGAACAATCTAACAAGTAAGTATTGCATTCAACCAACGCTCACAATGTCAAATTAAGCTATAAGAAAACATTTACTTTAATTCATCAAATTATTTGATGTTAGTCTCAGATATTGATATCTGGGTAATACAGTAAAATAGGAAACTGATGGAATTTAAAGCAAGTTAGACACGTTTGTTTTTATTACTCTTTAAACTCATTATAACGTGTCTTAATAACAGTCTTAGCCAGCAGGTCTAATGCGTGTCATTGGGACACCCAGACCCTCAAAAATGACCCCTCAAGACACCCAAATATTATTGTAATAATTTCTAAAAATGTCAATTTGAATCAAGTTATAGAAGTTTGTCCTCTTGATATAATTCATATGACACCGAACAAGGATGTTATGCCTTATTTCAATGAGTAAAAATATGTATATGGTTATAATCTGAGATTATCGTGATGTCCCTTTAAAAAAAGGACGCCCACAAATTTTGAAATTGCCAATTTTGGACACCCAGTTTCTAAATCCTGGCTTAGACCATAGTCTTAATAATACCAAAACTTGCAACAAAAAAAACTCCTTGAAACAAGTCAAAATTCATATCAAGATTTGTCTCGTTGCTAGGTTTATGATGGTTTTGGCGAGTAACCAGCCGGAGCAGTTTGATTGGGCCATCAACGATCGTCTTGACGAGATGGTGGACTTTGACGTGCCAGGTCTGGAGGAGCGAGAGAGGATGGTCAGACAGTACTTTGACCTGTATGTACTCAAACCCGCAGCAGAAGGACTACAGAAACGGTAGGTGCAAATAAGTAGAAGTTTATGATAGTAGAAGTCAATACTATGTCTATAGCATAGCTGTGATGCTCAGCGAGCAGGAAAATAAACAAAAAAGGCCTGTTTCCTTTTTTAGGCTTCCAAAAATAAAAAAAAGTTTATGATAGATATTATTCCAAAAAGAATAGCCTGTGGTTTTCTGTTGGTACTCAACCCTTTCAATGCTAAGGCTACTTTCGTCCAAATCACAAAGACGCAAAGATTTTTAAAAACCATTGTAACCCTATCATGTTGGTATTCATTAGATAGCTCTTCCTGAGTACTTTCAGATGACTACCCATGTGCAAGGGTTTCAGTTATTTGTAAGGCTTTTTGCATCATTTTGTTTTGGCCAAATTAACCACCACCAGCATGAGGGTTAAGCTGCCACTATCAGTTACCTATGATTGAGTCTAGAATGATAGAAATGTTCACGGTAAGCAATATTCTAAAATAGATAGAAGTCAGTTTATTTTCTTTAGCTGTCACTACCATTTACCAATAAGCAGTCATAATCATTGAAGTTCATGAAAAAAGGTCTCTAAAGTACAAGTCAGTGGTATACTCTGGGTACTAAGAAAACCTACAACATTTGCTTAGGATTTGGGAATTATAATTATCTTCACTTCTGCCATATTTTGGCTAAGTTGTGACTAGCCAGTTGTAAGTGTTAGGTAAAACCGAAGTACTCGACGAAAAATATTGCCTCACCCCAAGTCACCAGTAACTTTCTCACATGCCCCAGCTGGGATTCAAATCTGGGCCTTGCTGAGAGACAGCTACCAGTCAAAGACAACACCTTAGACCGCTCGGCCATCAGGGCAGGCCCTTGCTGGTTAAGCCTTCAATGTTAGTAGACAAGGCCAAAAAAATCAAGCATTTACGTTCAAATTGACGTGACAAAATAACAAACCTTTACATTCAAATTGACGAGACAAAAAATAACACATTTACGTTCAAATTGACGAGACAAAAAAACAAACATTTCCATTGCCATTCATCAAGATTATGCTTCCATTCGATTTGATTTCTTTCTCTTGACAGGTGGTTCCAGTTTGACCGTCGGGGAGCTCGCCCGCTGAAAGTGGCTCAGTTTGACTACAGTGCCAAGTGCACGGAGATCGCAGCAAGAACTCAGGGCTTGTCCGGCAGAGAGATTGCCAAGCTGGGCGTGGCATGGCAGGTAAGCAGGGTTTATTTGTTCGATTACTATAGAACACACGTATGACGCTGGTCCCAAATATAGCGAATTGGGGAGTTTTCCCATCATAGCGTATCTTTATGTTAGCGACGGTAGCCACCGCTGCCAGCGCCAGTACAGTAAGAAGAAAGTACAGTGTTTTTATATATAGCGAAGGGGAACCACACACTATGTACGCTATTTATAAACAGACACGTTAATTGTGTGTTCTACAGTATATAAACAATAGAGGTTGCTATAGAAGAGAATGCGCAGAATAATTCTACCAGATGAGGCCAGATGTCCACTGATTTTTCTGCCTCTTAATAAAACACACACTCTTGTTTGGAATAGCAATAAAAGTTAGTATTGCATTTGAGTTATTTATCTTGCTCTTTTAACTGAAGTAGTTGTAGAAGATCGATGGAATTCTCATTGCATTTTAATTCTAATTTTCATTTTTATTTAAAAAAAAAGATTATCCCTGTAAAAATGAAAATAAAATCATCAATCTTGCAACTTAATTATTTTTATTTAATCTGCCCTTCTCAGATTCATAAGGCTGATAGGGGAGTTTGATGTCCAATAACCACGCCCTAAATAACATGCTAAACATTACAATCCCATACAGAGTCTTAGCCAGGATTTTGAAAGTGTGTGCCCCAAATGGGGTATCATTTTCTCATTAAGATTTGAACAATGCCTTCGAGTAATGTCCTAGCATCCACATTGAACTAAAAATTTCAAAACCATTTGCTTGAAATTGGCATTTCTAGAAGTGTCCAATTTTGGGATTTTTGAGGGTTTGGGTGTCCAAATGACACCCAAATGCCTACTGGCTTAGACTCTGACCCTATAGCAAAGCTGCTTAAGTTGTGTGTTTACTGATCTGTACGCTTTTCATTTTAGGCGAGCGGCTACGCGTCTGATGACGGTATCCTGACAGAGCGTATGATCGACGAGCGAATCGATGACGCCCTCCGCGGCCACCAGAAGAAAGTCATGTGGCAGCAGGAGCATCTCGGCACCGCTGCTAGCAGTGGTGCCACCTATAAATCGCTCAAAGACGCTTCCACCTTCTCACCACCCAGCAGCTCAGGGGCTTCCTCTTAATCATCGTCGCATCTTAGGAAATATGTTACGCATCTCTCATCATCCGATATTTTGCATGATTATGGTGGACCAAAATGTTATGAATTTGTCAAACATGAACGACCTGGAAGTGGAGTTTGGCCCCATTACAATTTGGCATCAGACAACTGTGGGTAAAATTAGAATTTTCGCATCTTAGGACATATGCTTTGCATTCCTTGTCTGATATGTCACATGATTATGGCGGACTTATGTTATAAGATTGTCAAATGTGAACAACCTGGAAGTGCATTTTGACCAATAATCCTTCCCATTACAATTTGACATCGGACATATGTGGTGAAAATTACAATTTGGATGCTCAAGGGTTAATGGTCTGGGATGGTTTATAAGATTATCAAACATGAACCACCTGGTATAGGATTTTGGCCAATAATCCTTCCCATTACAATTTGGCATCGAATATATGTGGGGGAAACTACAATTTGGGTGCTCAAGGGTTAATTGTCTGATGTTAAATCTTTAAGGGGTGTTTTTTTACAATGTTAACGTGTTTCTGATATGAGGAGAGAGCTTTTGTGTAGTAATACCTATCTGATTGCTACTGATATTTATGGGACCAAATATTGTTTTAATGTACCAATCAATCACCTGTTCAATTACCCTTTCTTATTTACATGGAATATCTCATCTATTCGACACCCCTCCTACTTAATAGTGTTAGTTTTTGTCATTTTTGCCCCATTCTTAAGACACTTCTCCTTGACTGTGATGTTGATACCAAAAAAAGTTTGACACGGCAAAAGCTTGCTCCTGTTTTCAAGCTTTCCGCTGAGAAGTATCATTTTTGAACAATTATGACGATACAAGCATAATATTAGCAATTTCAGTACCAGAATCTGTTTTATTATGGAAAAGCAAAGCAGTCTGAAGAAGTGTTTTACGAAAGTAGATGATTCAAACTCAAAATATGAATTTAGGAGTAGAACTATTTTTCTCTCAGAACCAGAAATTGGTTGATACTGTGAAAACACACCCCCTTGGTACAGACCGACCACATAAATGATAAGGTACACTCGCCAAGGGATTTCAGTACAAGAAATCATTTGATACTCGGATGACTGTCTCTGTTTTCAAGGATGATGTCAGGAATGAATGTTGTTTGACACGTTGATTTAATACTGTATTAAAAGAGGAGCTTATTTAGTGCTTATAGAAGGATTCATTGTCTAGAAATCATGTAATTTGTAGGACTTTTTATACATATTTTTGATCAGTCATGTGATCATGCAGTGGAAATGTACTAAAGTTGAATTTGTTTTCTGCAAAAAGAAAATTCTCTTGAAAGTATTTTTTTGGATACATCGATATGTACCACTTTTGAAACAAAGATGATTACAAAGTTTTTTTTTTATTGTATGTGAATATTTTTTTGTTTGTGTGAAAGAAAATAAAGCTATTAATATGATCCCCACTCTACACACACTGTCATTAATATGTGGTAGCTGAATGGCTACATACACAGTGCTTGTAAAGTTGTAAATAACCACAATTGAGTAGATAGAAATGTAGTTGGAAAAATTGATATAGTTAGGATGAAGTTGATATTGAAGTAAGTACATCAAAATAGTGCTTCTACAAGCAGAATAACAAAAGACCATTATTACATTCAGATTTTATGGCACTAGATGTGCAGATGTGCCTTTAAGCACTCATTCATTCATTCATTCTACGAGTAGACAAATTTAAACCCATGCAAACAGACATTTTGTGGAATTATGACAAAGACATTCATAAGATCAGTCTGGGAAATGTTCAATACGCAATGTTGATAAATTTACAACTCTATGGTGTAGTAAACTCACTTTAAGTAGATAACATTTTACCCCTTTGTCTCTACTGTTGCTAAAGAGTGCATCACATTTTTAAACTAAGGCATCTTTTGAACTATTTGAAAGAGACTATTGACTATTGAATACCGAAGTTTAACTATTGAAGTATAGTTTTCTATTCAGTTTCTAATTTTGAAAAAGACATACTTTGGACATTTTTAGTTTTTTCACTGAAATTCCAAATTGTCATACTAATTGAACCATAGATGACTGAATTGACGAGGTACATGAGGCTAAACACACTCTTATTCATGAATTAGAATAATTATGATAATGAAAGGTATGACTGCTGAATCTTACCACAATCATGTTTTTGGGAAAATGTAAATTTGCATTCCAGCACTGTGTTGGAAATTGTGAAAATGATTAAACTATTGATAACAAATCTACTCCTGCATTCGTTCTTTGATTATTGCTGTCAATGACAATATTGATGAATGTGGCGCTGATTTTGTAATTGGAAACTTGCAATATAGGAAAAAGTAATTGAAGTATTATAAATTAATTCAATGCTCTAATCTTGCTTGTACCCTATTGGTAAGAACCCATACCCTCAACTTTGCCAAATTAGTTCAAAGCCACGCCCTTGCCTGTCCGGTATTAGTCTAGAAACTTCTTTTCACTGCACCTATAGGGTATTAGTTTGAAAACCCTTGTCTATTCCATATTGGATAAAAAAATTATCATACCTCACCTTTATGAAATAAGTTCATAGAAACAACCCCACCTGTATCAAATTTGTTTTCAAAGAAACACCCTCAATTGTATCAAATTGGTTCAAAGAAACACTCACCTATATCAAATTGGCTCAAAGAAACACTCGCCTGTATTAAATTGGCTCAAAGAAACACTCACCTGTATTAAATTGGCTTGGAGAAACACACCTGTATTAAATTGGCATGCTGAAACACTCGCCTGTAGTAAATTGGCTCAAAGAAACACTCACCTGTATTAAATTGGCTCAAAGAAACACCCACCTGTATTTAATTGGCTTAAAGAAACACCCTCGTATGTATTAAATTGGCCTAAAGAAACACACTCATCTGTATCAAATTGGCTCAAAGAAACCCCTCACCTGTATCAAATAAATTGGTTCAAAGAAACACCCTCACATGAATCAAATTGGCTCAAAGGAACATCTTCATCAAAGTGGCTTAAACATGTCTTAAAGAAACCCTCACCTGTATCAAATTGGTTCAAAGGAACACCCTCACCTGTTTTAAATTGGCCTTAAGAAACACCCTCGCCTGTGTCAAATATATTGGTTCAAAGAAACACCCTCACCTGTATCAAATAAATTGGTTCAAAGAAACACCCTCCCCTGTATAAAATTGCCGTAGAGCAGCACCCTCGCCTGTATAAAATATAAAGGGCCACTCCAATTTAATCACTTGTCTTAAGAGCTTTTTTTGGAAAATTGTCAGACTCAAAAAAAAGAAGAAAAAAAAGTTGACTGGTGTCTTATGGACGAAAGTGGTTTAGAATTTTTCTGTCAGACTCCAAAAACAAAAAGAAAGAGTGCAAATTTTAAGAATATTCATTGTAAGGGTGATTCAATCAACTACAGGAATTCATCAATGCTGTAGTAGAACCTCAGATTTGAGGGTGTATATCTCCCACACTTCAGGTTACAGGGATTAATTGATTGATTGATTTTATTTTATTTAAGAATAGGCTGTTCGAAACATCTCGCTACCAATCCTAGTCAGTAGACTCTAAAAAATTCTTTTTTTAAAACCCCTTTTTTTAAAACTTTTTTTATTATTCCAAAATGGCTCATTTCCTGCCTCCTGAGCTCGTAAGACAAACAATTAAATTAGAGTGGCCTAGTCGTGAAAGAATGAGAGAGTCAATTGACTGAATTTTAATTTTTGAATTTTTTTTTTCGGAATAGGGGTGTCCAAGACCAAAGTACTGTATAACTGGTTAATTTGGCGTGGTTTTTGATTTGGCGTTTTTTTGGCGAATGCCCATCAACGCCAAATTAAAGATCGCATACAAATATGTCTACATAAAGATGGCGTTGTTCTGACTGCTCCAGACACCAAAATAAATACAGGGAAAATACTTTTTTGAAAAAAACGCCAACTTAAGTACACGCCAAATTAACGAGTTATACAGTACTTGAAGCAGAATTACATTCTCCTGTCCCAAATCGTTTTCCATTGATTACATAACATTACATTTATCCAACAGGCGCTACTTAGTACACACTAACAAATTAACCCATCAATACTCGCAGTGGCCAGAAATATCCTGATAGTTTTGCTGAAATCTTCTAAGAGAAAGCATAGCTGTGGAGATATTTGAAGGAGAAGTGTCAATCAAATCATTGCCACCCACCTCTTTTGAATACTAAGTAAGTATCTTATAAACTCATCTCATCAAGAGAAAGTCTGAAGCATGGACTGGTCAATCGTTATGCTGGTGGTGGCTAATTTGGCTGTGACAAAATGATGCAAAAAACTGAAAAATGACTGTAACATGGAACATGAGTATTCATCCGAGAGTACGCAACGAGAACTATCCAATGAATACCAATAGTATAGGGTTAAGACGATTATTCTTTGCGACCTTGTACTTTCGAAGAAAGTAGCCACAGCATTAGAAGGTTTATAAAAACACGTATATTCTGCATGTACATGCTTATCGGAGGGATTTATATTATAGGGCCCCGATCGGATTATGCCTTATTACAAAACACGACGTTCACTTTCAACTAGCGATATGTGTAGTTGAAAAGATTTATATTGGTGAGAGTATCATCTTGAAACAGTTTTGGCCACTCGTTTACTGTCCAATGAATATTTTATACGGTTTGATAACATGTTTCATTAAGGTTTTCGTGCCGTCCAGGATTGGGGAATTACAAGGTAGCCCCCGGGGTTGAAATATTCATAGGCGCGTGATCGCCTTGCTAGCGATACTCGTCGATTAAGGTTGTCGTATCGACCAGGATTTACTGTTACATAAGAGGACAGTTCTGTTCTGCCTGCTCCGACCGACACCACCCCTTGAGCCTTTCATACCCTGATTTACCTTGGATACTTATAACCCTTATGCTGATTGGTGCCCAATTTGGCCAATACGAAATGATGCAAAAAACCTAAAAATAATGAGTGAAACCCTGGCACATAAAGTAAGTCCTAAATGGGCTCAGCAGCCACCTTTGCCCTTATGCTGCTGGTGGCTGATTTGGCCAAAACAAAATGATGCAAAAAACCTAGAAAAAATGATTGAGTTCCTGGCAAATGGGTACTCATCTTAGAGTACTCGGTGAGAGCTATCTAATGAATACCAATATGACAGGTTTGAGATGGTTTTCAAAAATCTTTGTGCCCTTCTGTTTTGGATGAAAGTAGCCTCAGCAACGGAAAGGATAGCATTAATCTGGAATCATGATTGCTCCCAGGGATTCGAACGGAAATCTGGTCATATCAAATATCATTTCTGAAAGAGAGACAGAATTTGGTAAAGATTTTGAAACCATTTTGATTACGACAATACCTCCAAAAAATCATATTCAAGAACATACAACATTTGAGAGCCATTTATTTAAATCGACTTATAATTGAATTATTTATACATTTTGGATTTGATAAAAAGCATTCTGAGCAGGAAAATGACATGGATAAATTGGGTAAAACGGTTTGATCTTTGTAGAGATTGTCAGACTTGTTAAAATGTAAAAAAAAGTTGCCAAATTGCTGAAAAGGCCTACTTATAGATTTATGATAATCTGTGTAAAGTATACGTTTCCTGGAGTCAAACAAAAGCATGCTATACGTTAAAAAATCATTTTAGAGTTTTAGCAGTGTTCTGTATTAACCCGTTTGTCAGTCCAGCCCCGAAAGCCGAGTGGTCTAGGACATTGCGACTGACTGCTTGATGTCTCTCACCACTGAGGACCCCCAGCGATAAGAGAGGGTATGGGACATTGCAACAGACAGCTCACTGTCTCTCACCACTGAGGGCCTGCCACGATAGCCGAGTGGTCTAGGATACGGCCAACGTGTGCTCGCTGTCTCTCACCACTGAGGTCCTACCCGGATAGTCGAGTGGTCTAGGACATTGCCACTGACTGCTCGCACCACTGAGTTCCTGCCCCAAAAGTCGAGTGGTCTAGGACATTGCAACTGACTGTTCGCACCAGTGAGGTCCTGCCCCAAAAGTCGAGTGGTCTAGGACATTGCAACTGACTGCTCGCACCACTGAGTTCCTGCCCCAAAAGTCGAGTGGTCTAGGACATTGCAACTGACTGTTCGCACCAGTGAGGTCCTGCCCCAAAAGTCGAGTGGTCTAGGACATTGCAACTGACTGCTCGCACCACTGAGGTCCTGCCCCAAAAAGTCGAGCGGTCTAGGACATTGCAACTGACTGTTCGCACCACTGAGGTCCTGCCCCGATAGTCAAGTGGTCTAGGACATTGCAACTGACTGTTCGCACCACTGAGGTCCTGCCCAAAAAGTCGAGTGGTCTAGGACATTGCAACTGACTGCTCGCACCACTAACCGGCCCAATAGCCGAGTGGCATTGCCACTGACTGCTCGCTGTCAAGGTAGAGCTGAGATTTTTCCAATCCGTTGTAGCGTATTATATCATCTTGCTGTCAGCGGAAACTCCACCTCTCAATGCCTTGTAAATAATAGATGTCAACAGAGGTCGAGTTCTCCTAATCATCCAGACCATCTGCCCGCCGGAATAATACTCGCGCAGCTCTTAGATTCTTCTTCTTCCTTGCTACCACCTAACTTCTCGTAGAGGACTCCGGTGGGGATGAGAGCCTTGTCAGAGTAGAAAAGTAGAACGGTTGAGGTAAAAAGAGATTATTCTGTTAGATATTAAAAACCTTCTACTGATTTACATCGTGGTGTTACACCAGATTGCTAGATTATCTGCCCATTCACTCCTGTAGTGGCGTTTCTGCTTTTCATCATGGGACATTGAGGATATCATTCAAGAAATAATCCTGGATTTACCCATAATAGGCTAGCAACTTCAAGCATTCGGTTCCCTTACGGGAGCAATCACGGCTGCGTAAATCTCCTTGGATCAGATCCTGATGGATTAAAGGATTAACTCGGGAACCATCAGGGCTACATACCTCTCCTTGGATCTGATCCCGATTGGATTAAAGGATTAACTATGGAACCATCGCGGCTACATACCAGTCGTTGGATCTGATCCCGATTGGATTAAAGGATTATCTCTGGATCCATCACAGCTACATCATCTCCTTGTATCTGATCCTAACTGGATTAAAGAATTATCTCTGGAACCATCCCGGCTACGTGGACCTCCTTGGATCTGATCCGAATTGGATTGAAGGATTAACGATGGAACCATCGCGGCTATATACATCTCCTCGGATCTGATCCTGAATCAGCTGAACCAGCTTTATCCAAGGACGCGAGAGTGGAGTTTCAACAGTTTGATCAGCAACATTATGAGTAGGGCTCTCCTAAGGAGCGCTATTCAGACCGCTCAAAATCCTACACTATGCATATATGGGGCTTTCCCAAAACCAGCTACAAAATGAAATAATGCTCGCTTGAATGCAGTTAGATCAGCAACGCCATGCGTATGGCTCCTCGTTGAGCAAACTAATTATCTTGAGGAGGAAAAGGATGATTTAGTTTTTACGTCTCTTTCAACAGCCTAGGTCATAACGCGACGAGATAAAAACGAGGAACCAGGATAAAATTAGTTTCAAGGACCATAGACAGCCCTCCACAACGCCACACATTATATATAGCAAAGAGATAGAAACCTGTGCGCGGGGCAAGTAAATTCCCTCTTTGTTCAAACAGTCCTCGAGAGGTCTTTCAGTTGCAGGACAGCCCATCACAATGCCGGATATTTGTATAGCGACCAGACCAACCTGCTAATGAGGGTCAAGAGGAAAATCGAACTAGCGATTCGAACCTGGGCAGTGGTGAAAGACAGAGAGCAGACCGTGGCAACGCCTTAGACCACTCGGCTATCAGGGCAGACCCCTAAATCATGAAATTATTTTGGCTCGCTAGAGAAACACCCATTGCAGTTCTTGATTCTGTAATTCATACTTTCCAGTCAACGGTATAGTTAAACACCGAATATAATTCTCCAACAAAGATTCCATTGGATACGGGCCTTCTCTTAAGACTGTAGTATTGCACAAGAAAGGGGCTGATTTTTCCACAACTATTGTATACTGCTTTGGAGTGCTAAAGATTTCGCTTTACACCCCTGTTGGTATTTGTGCTACTTGAAATTCGCGCATCCAAGCACTCAAAAAAAAAACAAATACAAAGCAGATATTTTATTCAAAGGATGTCACTTTGGTGCTATTATGGGGAGCGCAAAATAGCGAAAATGAAGTGCCTGTAAAAAAAATACCAGTTATACAATATGGCAAGTTGTCGTTTCGTCCTCTCGTGTCTGATCGCTCTCTCCGTCTTCTTAGAACTTCTGCTTGTTCTGCAGACGAACTTGCACCTGCTCAGCGTCAACATCAAAGTGACCATCTTCTCCCAGGACTACCACTTTAGTTCCGGGGGTTCTCCGCTAGGTGGCAACGGCAGCGGTTGGTGCGGGGAGGATGTCGATGGCGGCCAGACGCGCGGCGCTGACACCAGCATGATAGCAGACCAAGTGGACTGCAACAACGAGCAGCTATCCACTCTCTGGTTTGAATCTCTGAGAACGGAGCGGGCCAAGCCGCTGTGTGCATGCATACCCCCTTGCCTTCGTAAGTAACGATTTGATGTATAATAACTTTATTTTTTCCACTCTCTGGTTTGACCCCCTTGCCTTCGTAAGTAATGATTTGATCTATATTCA
>OZ012697.1:20921715-20934215 GCA_963942565.1 Maea johnstoni | reverse complement strand
TGTCACCATGGCAACAAGAGAAAAGGTCAAAGGTCGTCCAAGGAAAATAATCGGACGAGAAAAATCTCAAAATTAATCTAATTATGAAGGACTTCTTGGAGACTTCTCGGTCAGTTTATCCAGTACAAAGCTTCAAAGTGATCTTGAGCAAACACAAAATAGTTAACCCCTACAATGCTGAGGCTACTTTTGTCCAAAACACAAGGATACAAAGCTATTTGAAAACCACCTTAATCCTGCCATGTTGGCATTCATTGGATACTAGCTTTCGCTTAGTAATCTCAGATGAGTACGCATGTGCCAGAGTTTCAGCCATTTTTCAGGTTTTTGGATAATTTTGTATTTGCCAAATTAGCCACCAACAGCATACAGGTTAATAATGTGTGTCTATTCTTTGCGATACACTTCTCCAGAAACTGAGCACTTTCTTGTAATTCCTGTAGAAACCCCCCAAACAGCAGCTCGTATCTGTGTTGCTAGATTTGTAATAAAGCATTATTTAGAAAAATACATGAACATTGTTGATTGTCTTGTAGAAACAGTTTCCAAATACAGACGAAAGTATATATCCATATAAGGTTGCCATATCCCAAATAGTCTCATAAAAGACTCAGCGGACAGTATAGGAAAGGATGAGTTAACGTTATTGACATCGACTCGGTACATAAATCCAGTGATTCTTTTCAGATCGGGAAGACTGTTACCCTAGAGGGAGTCCATGGAAACAGTCTTAAAATAGGCAATTTTAAGATTTTTGGATCTCAAGTGTCATACAATGATTTTTTGAAATTGAATGAAAGGCGATAATTTCGTTATTAATTGTTTTAATAATCATGGCCGTGCCCCTCATGTTGCCATACTAGGTGCATGTTTAGCTTGGTTTTAGATATTTTAGACAATGCTTATTGTATACAAAAGGGGATACTTTGCCTTATACAGATATCGAGAGTTCGTAATGCTTAGGATGGGTAGTAGGGTCAAACATGCTTATTACGATTACGATTTCTACAACTATTTGGCGACTCGGTTCTTTCAGAGGGGGGGGGGGGGGGTAACACATACATATACTCTCACAGTTTATTTGGCTGACCAATACCAACATATTACCCTAATGGCAAAGTAAGATGTATAGATTGTAAACATTTTTCAATGATCCAAGCACTGCATTTTCAATTCGTCATGCATGAAAACAGAAAAACCCACACATACTTTCTACAAAATATAAGTTCAACAACCAAATTGCATTTAATATGAGTGAAGTGAAATATTTCTGACAATAAACCATTCTTTTGTTTCAGATTTTCATCTATTCGTCAAGATATCAAAGTAAAAATGCAAAGTTTCAGTCGAAAAACATGGAAGTAGAATATATATTTATCTTCAAATATGTGGGTTTAATAAGAGATGCTTGATTTTTGTTCCAACAAAATGAAACTTCGCATCTGAAAGTTGCCTTTTTCTTGGTTGCAAATGAATGTATTTATTCCGACTGTTTACGTCTTCAAACTTCATCCTGGTTTGGAAAAGTTTGCCAACAGTCTGACAGATTTTTACGACTACGAGTGCGAATTTTCACTCTTAAACCGCCTTTTGCGGTACATAGAAGAAATACAATAATATAATTTGCATTACACGCGTGGCGCCACCTATATGAGTAAAATAAATAGTTCCAGTTCGGTGGCGGAGTAATATAACAACCGGATTTTGTGCTGTAAATCACATTTTTCAGTATAACAATTTATCCGATTCATGAATCATTTTTACGACGATAATGTATTGAGAACGGTTGGAAAAGTGTTCATTGGCAAAATCTTTGAAAAGTACCCGCATATCAAACGTATCAAAAAGTGTTTATTTTCACGTGAGAAATGATATACACGTCGTTTGGGAGTAAATCGTTCTGTTTACCTTGCGCCATTGACTTTGACACACGTGTTTTTTTGAGCTCCGTCAAAAAGCTGGTTTCTGCGGTGAACAACTCGAGAGAAAGACATTCAAAGAGTGTTCGACAGAATACAAATACATATTGCACCTTGAGAAATATTTATTTTTGCTTAAGAATATCAGTTTCTTGATATTTTAGCCAAAAAGAAATTGCAATGCATTCTCGTGTCGAACTTCAAGCTTTCCGCATTCAGGAAAATGCCGTGATGGCTACTACCCTGCCTAGGAATGATCGAAAAGAATTGCCCGAAAAGAGCAAACGGCGAAGAAGATGGGCACCAATTCTTTCTCAGATTGGGCTAGATTTCTTTAATCGCCATCCATTTCTAAAACGTTTCCAAAATGTAAATCTCGTTCAGGACGTCTTTGCAATTTTGTCAGGTTTTCAAAGAACTTTGAAAATTGCAGGGACAAAGAAGTAATGCATGACTGTTTTTTAGCGACAAGTATTATCTAAATGACATTTCTCATAGATAAAAAACTAAAAGACAATTAAAAAAACAGGTAGTATCTCAGATAGCTGTTTTTTTTAATTGTCTTTTACTTTTTAGTTTTTCGGTAATAGGTGGAGTGATAACTTAGTATCACATTTCGCCGTGTAGAAAACATTTTATGCATTTCATTTAGGTAGTCCTGACTCCTGACACACTTATATTTTTAAGAAATAGTAATTTATTTTTTTCTATACCAAAAAAATAGGAAAAAAAACGGTCAGCCAAGCTTGGGTCATGATCATGGTCATGATTATTGTTCCATTAGTTTCAATCCTCGCTTTATTACTCTCTTTCCTTTCAGACTTTGCTCCAACTTGCCCTGCTTAGGGTGGAAAAACTGTTAAACCTGTGACTCCCTTGAAATGAGACATAAAAATCAGCGACGCTGAAAAAGCACACCCCTGGACCCCCTGTACCCTATTTGATATTTTTCTGGTGTCATCCTTTTTGGCTGTACCTCAAGTGGTCTGATGCCGTGGCCACTATAGATGCTTGGTGTCTCTCACCACTACCTGGGTTCGGATATGGCTCAAGATATGCGAGAAAGTTCTCACTGACTTCAGGCTGGGCGTTGGTTTTCCCCACTATTAACGACCGTGTAATAATTAATCTTTAAAATAATAGGAAAATTGGTGATTAACTAAATTCCAAAACTAAATAGTGATATTCATGATCATTTAAAATGCAGTAACGCTTTCTTCAGCCCCCACTGTCGGGAAATTAAAATTTCGTATTCAACTTTATTTTCAATGTGTTAATTTACAATAAAAACTGTACATCCCCTTAAGTGATGGGTGAATCAATTTCGGCATTATGAAATAAATTGTTGACAATAAACCACAATATAAAATCGTAAACGTTAACATCTGTGTGATTGCTGGCAGAGAATACGTGTGCTACTGCTACATCATTCTAGCACGTACGTTCACTATGACTTTATTTCAATTGATCAAAATAATCTTGTGATTATAGTTAATTTCGCAATAAGAATTTCAAAGAAGCATTACACTGCGTACTTGTCACATATCTTAATCATCACATACATACATCATAGCTTTATTACAAGTGATCAAAATAGTTATTTTTGCAATAGGTGCAAACATTTCTGTGAAATTCATATTAAAATACTTGTTATGTACATTTGCATTACAGCTGAATACATTAAAACTATATCTAGAAATGTTTGAATTCTTTTGGGTTGTTGCAATATTTTTGACAATTTTGTGCAGACAATCATTTTATTTTCAATAAACTTTTTTGTTCACCTTATCTGCTGTCTTTTGTTTTATTTGTTCCGCTATATATATATATATATATATATATATATATATATATATATATATATATATATATATATATATATATATATATATATATATATATATAAAAAATATATATATATATATATATATATAAATGTATGTGTATATATATATATATATATATATATATATATATATATATATATATATATATATATATATATATATATATATATATATATATAAAGTGAATATAGATACATCCCCTAGGCTATAAATCTCATCAACTCGAACTGAAAGCGGCCATTAGATACATCAATTTCTCTTAATTCGTTCTTTGAGTGAGACTTCCGTGTCATTTCATTTCAGGGGAAAATAAACCTACGTCACACAACGTTAAATTGTAGAATAACTTATATTAAAATGCCTTACTTCACCATAAATACAGTCCACGGTACAAACCAACAATCCATCAAACCATCACATAAATCCACATCAATCTTAACCTAATAAACCAATCTCAAACCCATAACATAAAACAGTAAAAATCGGCACTAATGTCCAAGTTACAATATCCGGTTTGTGCCGGTTCAGTAGGCACAAACCGATGACGTCATCACAATACACTGGTGTGACTACAGATATTAATCTATAATTTGGGTCATGTACACGGATACCAAAATAAACTTCAGGTATATGTTTGATGAAAGCTGACACTCGATGTCCAAATTATTTTGTGGTATCTTCACACTTTCCTTTGGATGGGGCTGAAAGGTAGGAATGCAGATTTAGACAATTACATATCTTTTTACATAACAACCTCCTGGTTTAATTATATCAGCGTTGTCGTGTGTACGTTTCATATAAAATATCCCTGGTCACGTACTATTTTTTTTTTCAAATTTTTGCTCCTCAAGGAAATCACAGCAAGTTCAAGTTGTGATAAATATTTTTCAATAATTTCACTCTCCTCCATTTTTGATCGGACACCTATTACAAGATAACTATCGCAATCTTTAAAAAAAAAGGATTAAAAAGATACTACGCGCTTGAGAATGTTTTCAATCATGTAGCAAAAGTTTATTGCTGTAGGAAAAATACTGAATTCAGAAGATTGTTTCGAAAAAAAAGACGTAAGGTGATTTAGAAAGCTGTTAAATCTACGCGTCATTAATTCAGTCTCAGCTCCCTTAGCTCAATGTGCAACTTGCTCTCTATTAACACTTTAAGGACTTATTGCGACTAAAAGTATTGTTTACTTGTGATGGGTCAATGGTTTGAATGGTTGTACTTTTATTTGGTTCTGGAGTTATTGGAATACACGGAAAAAATTAATAATAATAACGTCATGTCTTGGTGAGTTGACACCTGGTTTAGTAGTGCTCCGGAAAATCTATAAAATCAACAAGAAAACACCAGAAGTTCCAAAGATGATGATATATAATATTTGAGATATATACAATTCCAAACCTTACACAGACGATTCTATACAAACAATTGTATTGTATTGTATGCTTTATTGACTGTACGTAGGTACAAAATCACACGATATACAAATTTCATCAGAATGCAGAACATAAATACAGAAAAATACAAATCATAAGGTAAATAGCATAACCAAAATGAACATAAGATGGATCGACTAAAAAGTTATAACTCATAACCATCGGTCATATACTACGGAAGCCTATTAGGACCACTGAAAAAAATTTTTTAATTTTTTTCCTTAGAAATCCGAAAATCAAAAAAAAAAAAATAAATAAAAAAAAAAAAATTATCTCAAGATCCTTGTTCGGAATTTTTTTTTTTTTAAATATTTTTTTGTGTTCTGCAAAGTTACTAAATAGATAGCCAATCACTGCCTCGCTCGTGTAGCCTTGTCAATCACACTACACGCGCGTGAGGCAGCGCCGGCAGTGGCATTCTTGTCTGAACAACGGATAGATCCACGTTTTAGCTACATAATTTTCCCTGTGTTACCTTTCATTATACTTTATTGAACAGGCATACAAACACACACACATGCACATACATTGCCGGGACTGTTTGCAAGCATCAGATAGTTCTGGTAGGGACGTAGGTGACATGTCAATATCCCTGCAACGCGCTGGGCGTGTGTGTGCGTGTGTGTTTGCATGTCTGTTCTATTAAGTAAAAACAATATTTCTAAGACCACTTACAAGGACCACAATTCTTTTTTAAATTTTTATTTTTTTCCTTAAAATCCGAAAATCTAAAAAAAAAAAAAAAAAAAAAAATACCGCCTATTAGGACCACTGGAAAAAAAAAATTATTTTTATTTCTTTAGAAATCCGAAAATCTAAAAAAAAAAAAAAAAAAAAAATTGTCTCAAGATCCTCGTTCGGAAATATATATTTTTTTGAATATTTTTTTTTGTGTTCTGCAATGTTACTAAAAATAGATAGCCAATCACTGCCTCGCTCGTGTAGCCTCGTCAATCACACTACACGCGCGTGAGGCAGCGCCGGCAGTGGCATTCTTGTCTGAACAACGGATAAATACACGTTCTATCTACATAATTTAGCCTGTGTTATTTTTCATTCATTTTTCACTCATCTGTATCTGTATCTGTATAGCTGATAATGCTCCTTAAGGAGAACTGTCACAGCTTGAACAGGCATACAAACACACACACACACGCACATACATTGCCGGGACTGTCTGCGAGCATCAGATCGTTCTGGTTAAGACGTAGGTGACATGTCAATCTGCGTGCAACGCGCTGGGCGTGTGTGTGCTATAGACCAGGAGAAGTTTTTTGAAAAAAGGTGGGGTATACTCACAGAACACTATGAAAATAGATAAGGTTTACTACTGAAAGTATTTAAGCACATGTATGCAAATTGACATGTGATCAACAATATTTGTATTTTTTTAAATTAATGACAACAAATCAGTTATCATATTGTGCATTGACTTGCATATGTGAAAAAAAACCTACAAGTGGTAGGTTTTTCAAAACAAAAGATTTTTGAAGAACGTATCGAGGTTTCTTTAGTGGATGAGGCTGACCCTACTGATGAATGCTCCAATCCCCAGAGGTTAAGGAGAGATAACGGCTGTTAGCATTTTCTTCTAAGTCATTCAGCATTGCTAATACGCTCTCTGGTGGCAAAAACCATCGCCTAACCCGAAGTCACATGCAACTTTTTCACATGCACCAGGTGGGATTCGAACTGGGCAGGCTCTTACTAGAAATTGAGAGGTTTGCGCGGTTAGGTACGGGGGAATACTAAATGAACTTTACTTCTAAAAGTGTAGGGTCAGCAAGTCAGTAGAACAACTATGACGAAGTGTCACACTATAGGTCTGAGCCAAGCAATCAGGGATGCCCTACTTTCTAGCGCTGTCAACGCCGAGATAAAACTGGTGTTAGGCCGTTAATATTCATACAACTGAGTATCTGACAGTCACATTTCGCCTGTACGTTATCAAGTGAAAATGCAGTTGAAGGGTGCCATCGCCATGGTTACAGGTGCGGCTCGTGAGAGGAGTATTGGTAGAGCATGCGCAGAGCTACTGCTTCAGGAAGGGGCATCGGTAAGGGTAGACGAATGCTTACACGTATGTGTGTATGTATATATGTGTGTAAGTGTTTGTATGTATATACAATACCGGGATACAATATATTCATGTATGTGTGTGTATGTGAGCGTATGTGATTGTATGTATGGTTGTGTGTTTATGTATGTATGTGTGTGTTCCTGTACGTGTGTTTATGTGTGTATGTATGTATGTATGTATGTATGTATGTATGTACCGGTATGTGTGTTCCTATCTTTATATGTGTGTTTGTTTCTTTGTATGTATGTGTGTGTTTGAATGTATGTGTGTGTATGTTTGTTTGTATTTATGTGTGTGTATGCATGTATGTGTGTGATTGTATATAGGTATTTGTGTTTGTATGTATGTATGTATGTATATATGTATTAACATTCCTAACACGCACACATATACCTCCAGTGTGGAGGTCGAGCATCTGGCATGGCCCTGAATACAAATCACATCTCATATCTAGTTCTGGGCTGAATGCATTGGCCATGTAGAGAGATCTACCACAGATGCATATGTTTTGAATACTATCCACAATTGCGTGGGGTAGTCAGTATTGCTATGGCATTTCGTTGATCTTCAGTTTTTCATGCTATATTGAGTCATGACTATCCTGTTGTCATGGCGGTGGAAACCGCAGTACCCGTGTAAAAGCAACACCGACTAACCCCTAGTAACTGGCAACTTTTCCATGTGCCTCGAGTCGAATTTGAGTGCGGTATCTATTAGTAGTGTTATGAAACATCAAACACTAATTAAAAGCAGTCAGTGGCAACGTCTTAACCCTTAGTTCTTTTGCGGACGGCGCTGCAGTCACTCAGCAGATACATGTTAGAAAAGGTGACTACAAACGAAATTGCATATTCCATATTTTTCTTGGTTGTCAATTAAACATATTCCTTTATCTAGGAAGCCAATTCGGGTGACCTCGCAATAGTCCCTAAAGTATGAGCCTCTAAACTATCTGGGGGCTGCCCCCATGGCTGAGTAAATAAAGTGTATATTTCAAAGGCACATCGGCACACATAGGCCAGATGATGCCATACAATTTTACCAAGAAGTGGTCCTTTGTAATTGTTGATAAACAATGACAAAGGATAATAATTATGGGTGAAATAAGAAAAAGAGGGAGAGTAAAGTGCAGGGCCTTCAGATCCTAATACCAAGGGATCCTTTACATAAAGGTATTCGGTGTATAGTCTTGTATCCACCGAAGCGCTCACACAACCTTCCTCCCCTAGCAGGCACTGTACACACGGAAACCATTTCAATCCCCCGGGGGATATTCCAGAGCAACTGGCAGCATATAGCGCACACGCTCTAAGCACTAACTTATTTATGCTAGGTACCCATTTTGCAGCTGGGTAGACTGAAGCAATATGGAATAAACTGTCTTGCCCAAGGACAGACCAAAGTGCCCCGGTCAGAAAATCAAACCAGCGACCCTCTGATTACTAGTCCGACACCTAACCAACTGAGCTACTTTGTCCCCATTTTGGATACATGCAGGATATCCACAAACAAGTAAAAAACAAAGCATATCGCCCGCTAACATGCTCTCTCAAGGACCCCTAGTTAGACAACCTTATATTATCAACAATTTTTCTATTAGTAGATGAATTACAATTATATTCTAGGTTTGTATTGTCGACATACTCCAAGACGAAGGATTAGAAGCAGTCAAAGACTTCGAGAAACAATTTGGGACCGGAAGAGTCATATTCTGTTCCTGTGACGTCACAGATGAGCAAGCTGTCAGAGGTAATATTCATTGGATCATATTTCCCCTTAACCTATTCATTTATACAGTCAAAGTGTTTAAGAGAGACCACGTGCGATTGGATGAATGAGGGTTTAAAGGCACATCGGCTCACAAGGGACATTCAGTGCCATAAAGTTTTATCAATTGTTGAAGAACAATGACAAAGCATAATAACTATAGATGAAATAAGAAAAAAGAGGCAATTAAGAGCAGAGCCTTCGGATCCGAAGAGGACCAAGTGATTCTATAGATGCATGGTATCCACAGACGGATCCTCACATAGTCTTTCTTTTATAATGCGAGTGGTGTGCCACACCAGCTTATGGTACCCCGGGAGATTCTAGTTAATATTGCACACCATTGAGCAAGCCAAGAGGTTGTGCCCCTTGCGGGTACCACATGTGAATTGAATACACCTGTATATTGAGATCAGTACCAAAAACTCCCCCCAATGAAGAAAACCATTACATTTCACCTATTTTTAGAGACCGCCATCAGAACTTTCCTGACTAAACAATATTTGTTTTAAGATAATCATACCGTAGTATTTTTCACTTTTTCACCAAAAATATAAGAACGGCCTACCGACTATCAAATATGGCGTCCAACTAAACACATTCACTAAGTATTCATGGGGGACTTGTGGAATGCCCATGGATTTATACAATTACTGTACAAGTCTTATTGTATACAGCGAAACCTCTCAACTTGAACGTCTCTACATGTATAAGTTGAATACCTAATCAAATTAGCCGTCTTCAGAATGCTCAATGAAATTAAGTTGACTTGTGGGGTTAATTTGTGAATATAAGGTTATTTTGAGATTTTTACATATGCTTACATCTTTTCACTAAAAATCGGATTTATTTTGAACACAAGCAGGAAATGTTTTTGGCCCTTTTCTCCATATCGAATTTCACCAAAACATGGTTGCTTCAAACATGCATCTTGGATATCAGATCCTAACGAATATGCTGGATACGTGGCATACTTGTAGCTAAGAGTTTTCTGGATGTATGGGAACAAGTTCTTACCAATTTTGACTTCATTCAAAAGGTATGGAACCTTAAATTGGAAAAATGCACTCTTGTCTCATTTTTTCTGAAAGAAATGGTTATAAAATTTGAACGGAGCCAGAATTCGACAAACTGTTATTCACATCCTTCTGTATTGATCTTTTTATACATTTATAGTGAAATTTGAATGTCGACGGTTCATAAATGATAGGAGCTCCATTTGAAGACGCTATGCATGTTTTTCAGTATTTTACTCAAAAAATCTTACACTCTGCTTTGAGGGTACTTTATGGAGTTTTTAATGTATGCCTCATCTGAGGACCTTTAAGGAAATATATGCCATGTATAGGCTAAATTGACAGATTAAAGCAGGGTAGAGGAAAATTGGGTCAAAGAAATTAACCCCACAAGCTACCTCAACTTTCTACATTTAAAATGCAGGCATGAAAATAAACAAATTGAAAATGATTTTGACATGGATTTTCTGATTGTTACTTCCATTAAACTTCTCATTTTTAGCTACCTTCCAAACCTGCAAGGATACCTTTGGGAGAATTGATATATTGATCAATAGTGCTGGGAGTCATGGCGAGCTTCCGTTGCAAGAAGTAGGCTTAAGAATCCTTGATATCAATCTGGTGAGTGAAGATTTCGTGTTGGTCCTGTCGTAATACAATTTCACGTCTTTGCAACAGAAATATTTTTTATGACTGTTCGAAAAATGGAGAGAAATTTCCTACGATTCGGTTTTATCTCTTGTCGCCATATGACCTAAACTACGATCAAACAAACAAACCTTTATCCATACATCCTTTTATAGTCCATGAGCCAGAGGTTTGGCTGGTACCATATTGGTGGGCAAATTCCAGCCAATGATTTTGAATTCCCCATAATCTCAGCTTTAATTTGATGTGTGATAGCTATGCAGGGGTGGCAGCTTAGTCAAAGATAGTATGCTTTTAGTGACACGTCCTCTTGTCTCCTGGTGGGTAACTTGCTGATCAACAAGGGAAATCTTTTAAGCAAATTATTATGATAGGTTGATGAAACTTAAGCATCCCCATACTTCTTTTTGTGCGTCAACAGACGTGTGTGAATAGATTTAAAACGATAGACTGTCCAAATCAAATATACTATGAGATATGCAGTTGGATATTTGCAGAAATCTGTATTATTTTATTAGGATTTTACGAAAAAGGTCCATACCTTTTTTCTGACCGCTAGAAATGAGAAACAAATTGAACAGTACTTAAGAATAAGCTGCATGTCTTAGGAGTATTTAAGACCACAATTGGCGCAGTATCATTATCCATTTTGAATACTACAGGCAACTCTGCTTAATCCGGACTGATGTTGACCATAGATTAGGTAAAATCCGGATCATGCATATAGGAATTATATGTATAGGAAGGGACTCGGACCTTCCAATCGGTCCGGTTTAGACAAAAATCCGGATTACACATGTCCGGATTAAGCAGAGTTGCCTGTACATGTACATGTTCAAGTACCCATACCCCCATTCCTGAAAAACAGATGAAAAAGGCCACTTAACATATTTTTATTTTACAGAAAGGCACTATTTTGATGGCAACAGTTGCTCGGGAGTTTATTGGGAAATTAGCCGGAAACTCTGACGGAGTTGTTATTAATGTCTCTTCCGTTCTAGGTAAGAATTTCCGACGTGCACAAAGTTAAAACAGTGTACCACTTCAAATGCAACTGAGGAAAGAAGGTTTACTCTCAAAATAGTCATACCGCCAACATCGTCACAAAAACACACACGCATACAAACATACGTACACACATTACACACACACGTGTATATATATATATATATATATATATATATATATATATATATATATATATATATATATATATATATATATATATATATATATATATATATATATATGTGTGTGTGTGTAGTAATAATAATAATAATAATACTAATAATAATGATAATACTAATTACTATTACTACTCCTACTACTACTACTACTACTACTACTACTACTACTACTACTACTACTACTACTCCTATTACTACTACTACTACTACTACTACTACTACTACTACTACTACTACTACTACTACTACTACTACTACTACTACTACTACTAATGATAATAATAACACTATTTGCAATAAGCTGCTGCTGCAATTAAACGACTGCTTCATTGTTTCGTATATTCTGTTTGATAGCGTTTGTTCCCATGGCTGGATATCCTGTCTACGTAGCTGGAAAAGCTGCCTTAGTTGCATACACGAGAAGCATGGCAGTAAGTATGACACTCTCTCGTTATATTAGAGAGAGATGAGGATAATTAAGATAACTGGGCATTTCGAAGTGATGGGTTGATTGGTCTACAGCATTGCGCTTTTGGGAGAGAGGTTAGGATAGGCCATCCGACTGATTTGGCCTCTTAACTAAGTGGTTTACAACAT
>OZ012697.1:20744429-20919429 GCA_963942565.1 Maea johnstoni | reverse complement strand
TATATGCAAAACATTATTTTTCAAGAACTGTCTATTTTCCTCCATTACAGTAGGAAACCTGTCCGTGAACACCGTGGAACCGGAGAGCTGGGATGAAATAGACTCTCTCTACCCTCAGTTATCAGCTGGGGGCAGGTGGTGGCCCTCACACTGCAGGGCCCGGCACAGGGTGGCGATAATCGTACCGTATCGCGATAGAGAGGCACACCTTAAGATATTCCTACGTCACATACATTCCTACGTGCAAGCGCAGCAGATAGAATACGCAATATTCGTTGTTGAACAGGTCTGTACGAATATACGAGGCAGCATACGTGCATAAAATTTCATTTTTTTTTGCAAAAAAAAAATAAAAAAATTTAAACTCTTTTTGGAAAACGTCAGAAAAAGGTTGATTTTCGGTAAAAAGTGTTTTTTTCCTTCCTGTCACGTATGCTCCTACTTACGAATGTTATCCATAAACATAAATTGTAGGCAAAATTAAAAACCTTCAAACCATTTCATTCCATGCCATGCTTGAATCCTCGTCTCTTAAAAAAATACTTGTAATACCTTGAAAAAACTATCAATAAGGTATTCATTTTGCTCCTATCTTATTAGTGAATTCCTTTGACTCATCTCTTAACTTCTAGATGGCATAACTTTGGAGCAAAAACTAAACTGAAAAGAATGATATTCTTCCTCTTGTTATACTCTTAACTATGAATTCGACAAATTTCCAGCAATTCCGTTCACATTCGATATCCAAAGCTGCATATCTGAAGAGACCACGTTTTGTGAAATACAATATCATATAGAGAAAAGACCTTTCCATTTATTGTGCAAAACTCTTTGGAAAACGCCAAATACAAATAACGCCTTTCTTTGACATTCAATAAGGCCCTAACCTAAAACCCCAGGCTGAAACATGAAACCTCCAATAACGCCCCGATAAAAAAGTCAATAAGGCCCAAACCTGAAGCCTTCAATAACGCCCTGATAAACAGTCAATAAGGCCCGAACCAGAAACCTTCAATAATGCACCGACAAACCGTCAAAAGCCCCAAGCCGAAACCTTCAATAAGACCCCGACGAACAGTCAATAAGGCCCAAGCTGAAACCTTCAGTAAGACCCCGACAAACAGTCAAACAGCCCCAAACCTGAAACCTTCAATAACACCCCGACAAACAGTCAAAAGCCCCAAGCTGAAAACTTCAATAACGCCCCGACAAACAATCAAAAGCCCCAAGCTGAAACCTTCAATAAGACCCCGACAAACAGTCAATAAGACCCCTAGCTGAAACCTTCAATAACGCCTTGACAAACAGTCAATAAGGCCCCAAGTTAAAACATTCAATAACGCCTTGACAAACAGTCAATAGGGCCTCAAGCGGAAACCTTCAATAATGCCCTGACAAACATTCAATAAGACCGCAAGCTGAAACCTTCAATAATGCCCTGACAAACAGTCAATAAGAGCCTTCAATAATGCCCTGACCACTAGTCAATAAGGCTCCAAGCTGAAACCTTCAATAATCCCCGACAAACAGGCAATATGGCCTCAAGCTGAAACCTTCAATAATACCCTAACAAAGAGTCAATAAGACCCCAAGCTGAAACCTTCAATAATGCCCTGACAAACAGTTGATAAGGCACTAAGCTGAAACCTTCAATAGCACCCCGCCAAACAGTCAATAAGGCCCAAGCTGAAACCTTCAATAACACCTCGACAAACAGTCAATAAGGCCCAAAGCTGTAACCTTAAATAAGGCGTTGAAAAACAATCAATAAGGCTCAAAGCCGAAGCCTTCTTTTTAACGCCCCGATGAACAGTCAATGAGGCCCCACGCTGAAACATTTAATATATAGCCCCGCCAAACAGCCATTAAGCCCCCAAGCTGAAACTTTCAATAACGCCCAGCGAAGCATTCAATAACGCCCTGACGAACAGTTAATAAGGTTTCTATATTGTCAATCCTCTGCTCATTTCAGGCGACGGACGTAGTGTTTAACAAGGCTATGATGATGAATATAGGCTTCAGGGAGGCCGTGCGACTGGGGCAGTTTGACTGTGCCATATTCCACGACGTGGACATGCTGCCTGAGAATGACCGGAACATGTACTCATGCCCCCAGTCGCCGCGCCACCTAGGGGCCTACGTAGACAAGTTCAACTACAGGTATGTACGAGTCAGGGAGCAGGTAGTGGTGGGGAGGGGGGTAGGTACTCGTTTCCCCAGTCACCGCGCCACCTAGGGGCCTACGTAGACAAGTTCAACTACAGGTATTTACGAGTCGGGCAGGTGGTGGTGGTGGTGGGGAGGGGGGCTGGTACTCGTGCCCCAGTCGCCGCGCCACCTAGGGGCCTACGTAGACAAGTTCAACCACAGGTATGTACGAGTGAACGAGGTGGTGCTGGGGAGGGGTATGGTCACTATGTTGTTGGTGCTGATGAAGATGGAGATGATGATGATGATGATGATGATGGACAGCTAAGAAAGGAGATGATGATGACGACGATAATGCTGTTGATATAAGATTTACTACTAGCATTACTACTACTACTACTACTACTACTACTACTACTACTACTACACAATCTACTGCTACTACAGCATATACTACTAAACAATCTACTACTACTACTACTACTATTACTGCTGCTGCTGCTGCTGCTGCTGCTACTGCTGTTGCTCCTGCTGCTGCTGCTCCTACTACTACTACTATACTACTACTACTACTACTACTACTACTACTACTACTACTACTACTACTACTACTACTACAACATTACTTCTTCAAATCTTTTTCTGTATACTAGTATGCTCTCGACAAAAAACACCAACATTCAGTGCAGGCTTGTTTTGCCGCTGCGAGCATTAATGAGTTAAGGCGTGAAATCATGTTCATGTATTCCAGATATAGGCAACTCTGCTTAATCCGGACATGTGTAATACGAATTTTCGTCTAAACCGGACAGATGGGAAGGTCCCTTTCCCTTCCTATACATATAATTCTTTTACGCATAATCCGGATTTTGCCTAATCCGGACAGAAATTTAGGGTCCACATCAGTCCGGATTCAGCAGAGTTGCCCGCACAGATATTGGGATAACATACATTGCTTTTTATGCAGGTTAGCCTATGAGAAACTGGTGGGAGGAGTTCTTGCCATGCCCGTGAAGGACTTCCGCTTGGTTAATGGATTTTCGAACAGCTATTACGGGTGGGGAGGAGAGGATGACGATATGTACCAAAGGTAAGCCTCAGCTTAGATGAATAAAACAAGTGGATATGAAACCAGCCGGTCAACGTAAACAACCAGGCTGCGGCGAATAGCCAAAAAGTTGCGTTCGGCTCATGTTGGTGTGAGGTTTTTCTGTAATGTAAACGATATAGGAGAGCACTCATTGGTCTTTGTCTCCTAGTGACGTCCCACCAAGGCCAGATTCGAGACCCCTAGGATAAGCCAGATCTTCATTATAGCGCATATAGTAATTGGTCTATCGCTACATATCCATTATTTTATTCATCTAAGGCCTCAGGAACATTAACACATTCACACTTAACCCTTACGCTGGTGATGGCTGATTTTGCCATCACAAAATGATGCAGAAAAACTGAAAAATGATTGAAACCCTGGCACATGGGTACCCATCTGAGAGTACTCAGTGAGAGCTATCCAATAGATACCAATATGACAGCGCTTAGATGGTTTTCAAAAATCGTTGCGCCCATACCCTTTTGACGAAAATCTCCTTAGAAACTTTGAACACATTCACACTTAAAGTTAGGAAGATTTATGACAATTTGGGCGAAATTGTGCAATACCAAAGTTCATGCTTTTAATACAAATTCCACGATTCTTCTCAGCTCTGTGGGGCTTTTAAAACATGAACAATCTGGCACGTGCTTTTGTCCAATAATCCCCATTATGACGGATTTGCCATCAGACTTGTGTGAGGAAAATTACTATTTGGATTCACGAGCGTTAAGGGCTCCTCTATAATTGTCGTCACGACTTAAAATACAATCTAAAATAACTAGGAAATTACATTGCTTTTGAAGGAGAGTTGTTGGGCTATACCGGTAGTTGTCGCCAGGATCTGTTATACATTTAACGGTAACTTGGAAATTAAGAATGGTTGCACTTGGACTTACGAACTTGTGTTAAAATATTAATAAGTAAATAATCCTTAATTAGTTTTTTGTTAATATGTTCATTTCTGCAATTTTGCGCTGCTGTTTGTGGTTTTCAAAATATATAACAACTTCTAATTTGTTACATGTAACCACACTTTCAGTCAAATTTATCGTTAGAATTTATTTTATTTTTCTCCCTATGTTCTCTTTGGTTTGTATTTTGCTGGAAAAAAGTTTTTGTATGTCTTGTAGATTTGTAACTTTACGTACAGTCAATAAAAGATACAATATATACTACATTTGGTGATGTTGGCATTTGGTGTAATCATCAGAGATTGAATCAAAAATACTTTATATTCAACCCAGTTATGCTTGGAATCGCTCTAGAAATTGCCGTCTGGACGTATGATACTTTTGATAATATCTTTGAAATTGAGAATGATTTTGCCAAATATTTGAAGGAGAGTTATTGATAGTTTTCCGAATTATATTTCTCTTTAATATATATGTATAACTGCTTTCACGTACAAGAATCAGTCAAAATTGACAGGCTGGTTTTGGCCGCTGTAAGTAGGAATGTCTAAAACCATCTTACCGATGATTGGCAAACGGCTTGACTGCTAAGGCGCTCTTTTCCTGACAAAAGGCATATTTTAGGAAATATTTGAAGGAAAAATGGCCATCAGAATTATACTAAAATTCTTCTTAAAATATGTTGTAATTGCATACGCCACTCCTATGTTATCATTCACCCATAAATGCTCACAGTAGCCAAAAGCAGCAAAATACAGCACCCCAATTCTGAAGAAAGCATAATTGGGAAATATATCAAGGAGAAAATGTTTATAAGAACATTATCAACAACTCTTCTTTAAATAGTTTGTGAAATAATTCTCAATTTCTAACTTATTATCAAAAGTACTATAGATCCAGACGACAATTTCCAAAAGTATTAATGGGTTAAAGCTTCAAAGATCCTGGTGAAATAATAAAAAAAAAACTAATGCAATTATGGTTTAGTAGAATCATTCTAAGCGGGTTTGACTATATAATATATTTTTTTGAATAAGAAATAAAGATGTGATACTATTTTTCCTATTTTCAGGATAAAATCAAAGCATCTACGAATAGTGCGTTATCCTAGCTGTATAGGTCGATACAAGATGCTGGTTCATGAGCATGACACACGCAATCCTACAAACAGCAAAAGGTATGAGATGATTGCATTCAATAGTTTAACATATAAATGCTTGAGAGTTCCTCAAGATATTTTCGTTCGTACAGGAATAATATTGGGCTCCTAACATTTACAATTTTTAAAAGTAATGTTAGAAGCCCAATGCTGTCCAGTAAAACAATTGACCAATCAGCTGCTAAAATCGGAGTGGAACTGATGATGATAGCTTGTGCACTCTTGTTTTATGTGTCTAGTATTTGTATTCATCACATTCTTTTTATGCATTGACTTGTCTTATGCCCTCAAATTTAATGGTTTCAACTTTGTTCATGCACTCTCCTGTTTCATGAGCTAAATAATTTTATGCCTTAAATTGTTTTATGCACTAGGTTGTTCAATACACTAAGGTTCTATGCACATAATTATGCACTAAATAGGTTATGTCCCGTCTGATATTTTTGCATTCCATCCCTTTATTCACTTAATAATTGTTTACACTCATTATATTTTATGCACTGAAAAGTGTTAATTGCTCAAGAGAAGAGTGCTGACATTTAATTCCTGCAGTAAATGCGTGGGCAGCCCGAGCATAAAATAGGACCGCACTACCAGTTGACTTCCAGTTTCCTGGACATGGATGCATGGATCACCTCACAACTGAATGTACTTTGATTCGCAAGCTATGAGGGTCATTGATGTGCTTGGCTTATTTTTTGACATCTTATCCATGGGTGTTTATACAACCAAGAAGTGACAGACGTCTGGTCGACTGGTGCAGAAATGAAATATCTGTACTGTATGCACCTCCTAAGTTATAGTAATTTTCTACTGACTCTCTTTCAGGTACCACGGTTTGCGGTTTACCGCACGTAAGTATGACAAGGATGGACTGGGCAGCCTGGATTATTCCTTGAGGACAATTAAGCACATGAGACTTTTCACCTGGATCTTTGCAGATATCCCTCCGCCAAAATTCTTTAAGGAAGAAAAACAAAAGGAAAAGAGAAAGGAAAAAAAGGTCACTCTTGGCCCAAAGGTCCACAAAATGCAGGTCTAAGAGATTAGGTTTTTCTTTAGTGCCTATATTCTTCCATATTGTGATTACTGCTGTACCATATGGGGTCATGCCAGGTCAGAAATAAAGACATGCATGCTTAAATGTGCAAGGTATATATTTGATGCTGATAATTCTCATGCTAGTATAGACCTCTAAAGGTGATGAGTACCATTGCAAGCCAGTTAAAAGCCCGATCCCAAAACACACCTCAAAGCAGCATCCTATAACTAGGTGTATCTCCAGGTTCCTGGGTGTCATTAGGTAGAGAATATCATCGCCAACTGTCATTATTCAATCCATATTCTGTTTTATTTCCAAATTTACAACTTTTCTTTCAAATGACATATTCTCATTACCTACGCAGGTGATGGTTACTGCAGGTTCAGAGTTACTTTAGGGATGTCATTGACTATGCCCAATAAGAAGTAATTTTTTGATTTTTAACTCTTGAAGATTTTTACAGGCCATAACATTGAAAATTTCAGTGAGAAATCATGACCCCAATTGCATTAAGGTCGTACAAATCATAGATTTTAAACTATTTATAGCATGCCAGGCTCTCGGCATTGTTTTGATACTGACGCGCGACCACTGAGGTGTGTCTTTGTACAACTGTCTTTTGTTCCTAGCCCACTTGGGATCAACCGACGCCTGTCCTTGCTCAACCACCATTGGGTTATATGCTCCACACACACGATATCTCACTAAAATTTTCAAATGTTATGGCCGTAAAAATCTTTAGCAGTAAAGAATCAAAAAATACTTTTTATTGGGCATAGTCAATGATATCCCTAAGGTATCTGTGAACCTGTAGTGACCATCACTTGCGTAAGAAATGAGATTATGTCATTTGAGTGAAAAGTTGTAAATATTGAAATGAAATAGAATATGGGTTGACTAAGGACGGTTGGCTATGATATTATCTACCTGACAACAATCAGGAACCTGGAGATACTCCTTGTTCTATGATTATGCTACAATGAGGTGTGTTTTTGGACAGGCCTTTTATCTAGCTTGCAATGGTACCCATCACCTTAAGTCATTTGAAATGGCTACTCGTTGAAAACAGTTTGCTTCAAAACTGCAATTATGATGCATAAAACAATATATGGACTTAACCCTAGATACATGAAAAGCCTGCTTTCTTTCGTACCAGGTCTAGCAGGTCCTTTTAGAATAGATGCATTTAAGAATTCTTTTACTTTTTCGAGGTGTATGTCTCTGGAACTCACTTAACTCGAGATTGAGAATGGCAAGCTCTCTTCAATCTTTTAAGACAAAGTACTGCAATGAACCGTATGTAAAGCTATTTTGTAACCCTGTGGCCTGAGGGCTGGGGTACCATAATGATGTTTTATACTGAGGGTCACAGGGAAGATCAATGTACCATTTGACTGTGTTACCCTATCGAAATAAAGATTATTATTATCATTATCATTATTATTACTTCTTTTGCTGCATTTTCTCATGGGCATTTGTTTGGAATTTAGAACACTGTTCATCAGCATTTTCTCTATATTATGAAGTCTGAATTGTGAAGAACCAATTAACCCATTTACACTCAGAGCAGCCAAAAGAGACCAGACTATTTTAGAAATATACTTACAAAAGCATTTTCTTGAAAACATTAGGAGAAATATTGATCAAAAGCCAAGCAACTGTACATCAAATATTTTGTGAACTTTCGCTTGATTCACAAAGTTAATTTAATAAGTATGAGAGTAGAAGGTATTGTCTAGAGAAACTTTATCTCATTTTTAGCCAAGATGTTACTCAGAACCTTTAAACCATTAGCAGCGAGAGCATACAACCTTGAACGTACATAAAATTGTGTCACATTTGAAAAATATTTGAGAAAGGATTGTTAAACCCAAAAAGAACAATTTCAAAACGAGAGAGAGAGAGAGCGAGAGAGAGAGAGAGAGAGAGAGAGAGAGAGAGAGAGAGAGAGAGAGAGAGAGAATTACCTAAATGGAAAATAATGAAGACTTTTCAAATATAAATGTACATTTTCAGTTTATTACAAAAATCTATTTACAACATATGCCTTCAATACTGATCATATACCATCAACTTAGACCCTGATAGTGCCTTTATTTTCTCATTATAATTAAGAATTCATTTTAAAATTCATCTTCTAGACATGGTGAAAAATATGTGTATTATTGTGCATTGGCCCATGCCTGGTAAGTACTTGTCATTCTGTGAAATTATATATGAACATTGCTTATTTTTTAACAATTTTTTCGTCAATTGTTGCAGAGGAGAGCAATGATCTCTGTGAAGGAGGTTGTTTTGTATGAAGGGGTTTGCTTTAAAAGAGGGGTTAATCGACCTCAATAATTTAAAGTTAATGTAGAGAAAAGTGACAACTGTTAGCAAGAAAATAAAACATTTTGCAAAGTATGGGTTGAGGGCATCAAAGCCCTAGAAAACCTTTAATTTTGGGCGACCATTTTGTTTTCCTGAGTTAAACGCAACAGTTCTCTTTCGATTAATTCCTGCCTAGTTCCTCAAACCCACTAAGTTTACTGGGAATATTTTCTGAATCCTCATGCTGCTGGTGGCCAATTTGGCCAATACAAAATGATGCAAAGTAACTGAAAACTGACTGAAACCGTGGCTTATGGGCGCTCATCTGACAGTACTCAGCGAGAGCCATCCAATGAATACCAACATGACAGGGTTTAGATGGTTTTCAAATATCTTTGCCCCTTGGACAAAAGTAGCCCCAGCATTGGAAAAGTTAAGTGACTGAAGGGCTTGTAAGCGGGATATAATCTGCAGCTTCTCTGGGCTGAGATTAGAACTTGAGGCTGAATCCGGGTCCCATGGCGGAGGCTCCTTTGGTGGCGCCCAGGAGATGGAATCCTCCGGAATTATCATCATCGTCAGCCTGAAAACGAACAATCATGACAAGTATTAGGATGATTCATTAAAATGTTTGGATTATGACTTTGCCTGATATGTTTCTTTCATAAGTTGTATCTCACACAACCTATCCTATTCTCTTTATCATTACCTGTCTGGAACTACCTTGTTGTTGTGATTTTTGTTCTCATACATTCACTTTTTGTTGTCTGGACCTGTGAGTTGTATGAAAATAACTTTAAGATTAAACACAAATTGGAATAATATTTGAAGGGGAGTTATTAGTTGGTTTCTGATTTATATTTCTTCTTCAAATATTTGCTGAAAATTACTTTTTTTAAGGACTAAAAAAAAGTTGTTTGTTTCCTGTAACCCTACCCTCACAAGTTTTTATTCAAAAAAATCCCTACCCTAAAGTTTTTTTCGCCCTCCCAACTCCCAATAAACAAAAAACATGCATAAAACACACGTTTTTGACCAAAAAAATAATGCAAAATTATTTTTTTTACCGACCTACCAACCCTATTTTTTTTCGGACTGTTAAGGAAACAAACAATTTCTCTTTTTAGGCCTAAAGAGATATCGCCAAAATAATCAAACAGTTTTGGGCGCTACAGGCATGAAAGGGTTAAACTGCTGTTGTCATGGCAACGCTTGAAGGGTACAATCATTTCAAGGACTACGATTTATCAAAAGCCTAAAGATAAGTCTAAGCTGGTCAGCACCTGGCCAGATTGATTTTGCTAAGATTCCACACAAAATCATGAAATTTGTAAGGAAATCCTGATAAATCAAGGGTCTGTGTATTTTCTGTTCTTTTTACCTGCCCTGCAATGAATTCACCCTATCCAAGGTAGGTGGGGGCAAGTCTTACTTCCATATCGCAGAGTTAAATGCACAGAACAGCTCATACACAACTTGACCACACACAAATAGGCCATACAAAAATCGATGAAACACTGTATAACTGTTTTTTTAAAAGCAGGGCACGACGTTAAGGCTAGCCCTGTAGCCCCGGGCTAGGTATTGAAAGTAAGGGCTAGTAAATTCTTCCTGTGAGTAGCCCTGAAGGGCTAGATAGAATGAGAATATCAGCGCTTAAAAAAGTATGAAGCACTCCTTTGGCTCTGCATACCTGGATAATAATATAACTCAATTTTACACAATACACTGTATTCTTTTCTTGTTATGAACAGAGGCTATGTTATCAACAGGGGTCACTATTTGAAAAGATTTGTCATTAATATCAGGGCTAGCAAAAATATTTCAGGGCTAGTAAAAGTTACAGTAACTAGCCCTGCTGGGCTTATGAAGTTTTTTCTTAATGTTGAGTCCTGAAAAGGCATTCAATTTACGTTATTTTCGCGCTCCCAATGATAGCACCAAAATTACATCCTCCAAATAAAATTATATAGTAATAAATATATAATTTGAGTGCTTGAATGCGCGAATTTAAAGTAGCACAAATACCCTCCAGCAGGGCTGTAATTGAAATTTTTAGCACTCCAAATTAAAGCTGTATACTGTACTCACCAGCAGTTTGGAATAAGCTTTGCCACCCGATGGTGGTTTAGGCGTGTTTCCGTGTTTTCTCGGCTGTTCGCTCTTGGCGGGCCAGGTCGGGAACATGGAGGGGTCGATCGGCTTCGGCGACTCGCTGAAAAACGCGTGCTTCAAGGCATCGTCCGCAGTGATACGCTTAGTAGGGTTATACGTCAGGAACCTGGAATAATAATCAAGCGAGTTAGACAGATATATGCTATCTTGATTTTCTAAATTAACCCTTATGCTGCTGGTGGCTAATTTTCCCAATACAAAATGATACAAAAAACCTAAAAATTACTGAAACCCAGGAACATGGGTGCCCATCTGAGAGTACTCATTGAGAGTTATCAAATGAATACCAACATGACAGGGTTAAGATGGTTTTCAAAAAGCTTTTCGTCCTTGTGCTTTGGATGGAAGTAGTCTCAGCATTGAAAAGGTTAAACTTGTAATAACAACCACACAAATTAGTGTAGAATCTGCTCACTAAGGCCTAAAAAATTGTTCATTTCATGTGTAAGTCCGAAAAAAATATGGTAGGTAGGTAGCAGCTGTAGTTGTAATGCAGTGTTCTAATCACATATTTATATTGATTGTTTGATTGGGAGTTTGGAGGGCAGAAACACTTGAGGGTCCTTTTTTTCAGTCTAAACTTAGTAGGGCCACATTACAGGAAACAATTTTGTTTTAGGTCTTAAACACCTTCTGCATGGGCTGTTTCTTAATTAATTGTAGGGATGTTTTGTAAATATTCATCTTTTCATAAGGTTTGCTTGTTGACCAATTCAAAGCCTACGCGAGTGAGATATGAGCCATTTCTGATTCTCACTTGATCTGAGGTATGGTCTATAGATATTTTCATCTTTTCATAAGCCTGACGTGTTGACCAATTCAAAGCCTACATCGGTTTGATATGAGCAACATCTGATTCTTAATCAATCATAGGAATGGTCTATGAAAGTTTATTTTTTCAAAAGACCTACTTGTTGACCAATTTAAGGTGGCCGTAAACGTTTCGTCCTCAGGGAAGGCCTGTTTTGAGATATATCTATTATGTTAATGAACCGGGTCTTACCCTCCATATGAAAAAAACTCCATACCTCTACCCCACTCCAAACTCCATGAATTGTGAAATTTGTTTGTGTGACAGCTGAGAATCAGAGAGCATGCTGCAATGTTTTGGTCATGTGACTAATTAGCTGATAAGCCCCTCCCACCTGCCAAGTGAAGATGAGGCAGGAAATGGAATGGCATCACAGATAATGATGTTTTGATTAATTCTAAAAATAGTGTATTGGGGGTTAGTCTTAATCAAAATGTGGCTCCGGCTGTCTGAGAAAAACAGGAAACATACCAGTTTTTGGGCAACAGGTAATACAATGTGTGTATTTGATGGGAAAACTTGGGCTTTGCATGCTGAGTAATTCCTTCTCATACCTCCATCTTGAACAGACACTCCATGCTCTTTGTGTAATTAACAATACTAAAATGGGACAATCACACCCATATAAGTACAATTACATCCATATAATTCAGCTATCAACTAATTGAAGCCTGGATTGTATTTTTCACAACAATGTTGTCAGTCAGTTAGAGAAACAAAAACGATTGGAATTACAGGTGAACAATTGGGTTAGGTGATTGATTAGCACTGTGGCTTCAGTTCTGTGGAAATAGATACAGGTATCTGTGTTGTGTCCATTGGACATAATCCCCTCAGGTCTCCGCTCAGTGTGTAGTGTCACACATAATCCCCTCAAGGGTTTTGGGAGTTGAGAGGAAGTACCAAACAATTGGACTTACTGCTCTCTGGGTAGAACAGGTCATTTGCCCTGAGCACTTCAAGCAGTAAAGACACAGGAATATATTGTGTGGGATCTTAAGGAAAGTGCCCATTCTTCTGTAAACTATCTTGGATCATAAGTTGCTCATCTAAGAAACTATGCAGCTATCTGATTCAGGATTATTCAACTTGGATCACTGGATTGTCTCTAGAGTAGAAGCAGATACAGCAAAATAGGTTTGTAAAATTATTTTACTTCATGACTCCATAGCATTAAGTTATTCTCAATAGCAGCACCCACATAAACAGATAGATTGATTAACTCAGGTACCAAGTGGAATATTGAAAGAGGTACATATCCCCTTCAACGAATAAGGCCCAAAAATATGAACAAAAACAAGCCAATTTGTTAGAAAACTATGCTTGTGATAGCCTCAAAGTATTAAGCTTTTGGCCCTGCAAAATGCTTATTTTAGACAAATGATAAAGTATTTCAAGCTTTTATTTGCAAAATTAGTAAACTTGCAGTCAAATAGGCTGCTAGCATAACAAACTAGATAGCCGAAAATTGATTTTGATGGCACAGTTCTTTGAATGATTAAGAAATCTAGAACTATGATGGATTACATTAGCATGCAAACAAGATTCCAGGGTGAGGTCACATGATGCCCATATATGGAAGGGACTCAACATTAGCATACCAACTATTTTGACAGGCTACAGGCAGTAGCAGAAATGTGCTTATTTATACTTATTTTTGAGGTAATTCAGAAGAAAAAAATGTTGACAGTTGTGAAATACAATGGAAGGTTACTTTATCTTTCCACTTGGACTAAAATAAACACATTAAAGTAGTAGCAAGTTATTGCACAGTTACAATTAATGTGTAAAACGCAAAACTGCCATTTTCTCAGCTTAGATTTCTATAGTTTTACTCTCACGGCTGACGTGAATTTAGACACAAATCTTAATCAATTAGCTTCAAACTTTGTATATAGATTCTAAAACATGTTCTCTACAAATCTAGACGGGGATATTGCAATATCTTATCTGGTTAATTTTTTATAGTGAGTCAAAAATCAAGAAACCAAAAAAGCATTTTTTTCCTAAAATGTTGTTAGATAAATGGCCATAAAAAAAGTTAGGGGCCATATTTTACAAAACCCTTGTCTAGATTTGTAGAGACAAAGTTTTTTTTCAATGTTTTAAAAAATCAGGTTATTATCTTAGATCCTGCTCTTAGATTTGCGTCAGCCGTGACATATGTACCGAAAATTGATTAGTCAAAGTTTTGACCCCAATTTCTTCAAAATGTTTGGAGCACACACAATCTATCCATATCCTATGTATTCCTTAGAATCTCAGCTTTCTAAAAATATATAGTTTGCTAGGGGTTTAGTGTACAAATAATGAGAAATCAGCCATTATTTGAGGGAAAGTCTGCTCTCCACCGGAAACGTTTACAGCCACCTTAAAGCCTCCAAGAGTGAGATATAACCCATATCTAATTATTAATTTTTTTGTTTTTAAAGAACTTTGGATAACCCAGAGTTTATTTATTTTATTTTCTGAATGTATAAAACATAAATAAAAATATAACAGAATACAAACATATATCTCGAGTCTACAGTATCTTACATAAATATCCAATCTTATTAATTATTAATTAATCACACAGGGATGGTCTATGAAAGTTTATTTTTTCAAAAGACTTACTTGTTGACCAGTTCAAAGCCTACGTCAGTCAGATACGAGCCAAATCTGTTTCTTAGTTGATTGTAGGGATGGTCTGTGAATGTACATTTCTTCATGGCTGGCAGTTCGCCAACACCTGGCCAAATCTTCTCCGTCGGCGTTCCCAGATCCTAAAACAAAACAACAACAATACGTAAACGATTGGCTTATGTAGATGTCTGTCTTAATCACAGTCCTGGACATTCTAACACTTCTGCTGCTGGTGGCTAATTTGGCCAATAAAAAATGATGCAAAAAACCCTGAAAATTGACTGAAATCCTGAGGGAGGGAAGTAACAATAATGTCGCTTTCAAATGAGGTGGGCAGTTAATTCCTTCCGTGCTGTGACTAATAGAATCCCTATCAAACTTCACCTTACTACGTAAAGCTCGTTTAATTGGGGGATTCTATTACGTCACATGCACTTCCGGAATTACCTGAGACTTTAAAGCAGTGCAATAAGACCATAAATGAAAAATACTAACCTTTATTAACTTAACACTGCAGTAGCAAACTGCCCAATTTCCGACTGTATTTCTTTGTCGTAAAATCTAGCAGCCTCAGCATTGGAAGCGTTAAATGCTGAAACCTGAACAGCAACTGGTAAATGCCCAATCTAATTTCACAGATTATGTCTGATCAGAAAATTTCTGCAAATTTAGATGTACTAGCAGGCCCCCGTGCACAGCACGGGTTTGGATTCTACGTCATATTCACTGATGTGCGGGTTTGGATTCTACGTCCTATTCACTGATGCGCAGGAAATTTAGAAATTAAGAAACAACTAAGTCAAGGTATACCTCCCCCCTAAATTACACAGTATTTTTAAGAAAGGGAATTTCAAATTGAACATCAAGTGGAAGATGAGAGGATAATTGATGAATCAAAGAGAGGAAGAATTGGAATAAAAGAGAGCAAGAATCAGCTTCCATTCAATTCACAGGATTTCTTTTCCCCCACCCTCCCTTTTTTTCCCCTCCTTCCATAACTCTAAAAAGTGATAAAAGTGTTAGTGAAATATAAATTGGACTCGCCACCAGCAGCTCTCGCCACATGACCTTTGGTATGGGCCACATATGGGGATCCACTGATATACCCTGCTTGTAGCCAATGGATCCAATATTTTTGAATAGCATAGCCGTTAATTGCCCAAGTGCAGCACTGATTACACAGCAGACAGGTAAGGCACACTTAGCAACACAGTGTGTGTGCAATGGGCCGTATGTGATTGTCACTGACTGCTCGCTGTCTCTCACCACTGCTGTGATTCAAATCCTAGCTTGGGCATGTGAGAAAGTTGCCAGTTGTGACTTCTGCTTAGGCAGTGGATTTTGCCAGAATTACAATAAAAACGTAAATATATACAATAAGGAGAGTGAGGAAAATATAATCTTAAAAAAGGAAAATGGGGTGCACAAACAAAGTGAAAAGAAATAAATTCATAGGATACAGAGATATATACTATACAAAAAGGAATATCGTAGAATGTAAACGATCATGCAAAGCAATACCAAAAATCCAAAAAAAAAGAAAAGTAAAAGGAGAGAGAAATATACAGAGCTGAAGTTTTGATATAGGCTTGAAACAGTTGAAAGGAATTCTTAATGTTGCGACAGGACTTTAAGGGATTACGGAATCAACTCAAAAAATTCAAATAAATAATAAAAAATGCTGTGCTAATTAAATATGATCACCCCCCCCCCCCCCCTATCAAAATATGGGACTTCAAAAGAATTTGTTGCAAAGAAAGAGAGAGAGAGAGAGAGATCAGTAAAGCAATAAAAAAAATGCTTCATAAATCAGGTAGCTCAAGCTAAGTGGAGAGAGATGACAAAAAGTAAATACAGAAGAAAGAAATTGAAAATTATGATAAAATGAACAAATCAGACTTCTAAATAGAATACAAAAATGGAAAAAAAATACAATTATTATGGGCAGAAAAAGCAAAGTAATGAGGTAAAGATATGATACACATACAATATATACACAATAAGCAATATATAGTATATCTCCCCAATTTTTTGAAAAATTGAGGTATTAATGCCAAAAATTCAAAAAAATAACCACCATCTACACACCCCTGGCAAAAGGTCCACAGGGGCAGTTTAGATAGGCATCGCGTATGTACCTCGGAGTCAGCATTTTAAAATTCCAAAACTGGAACAGGAATATCTGCCCCCACCCAAATCCAAACTTATGATGTGCATGTGCGGATTTCTTGAATTTAAGTATGTTCAAATTAACTTTGGAATCTTAACACCAGAGCCAGAGGAATAGAAGATTCTTAGTATTCCTCACCTGAATTCTTGAATTTCTTTATATTACCCCATAATTCCTATATAACAGCAAAAAAGAATGCAGTGGAGCAAAGGAGAATACAGAGATAATGGGTTAAAGAATGATGCAATAGATTTTTGCAACATTGTATTGTTTTATAGATCCAGTTGTATCATATTGTATGAAATACATTGTTGCTGCAATTGTATCATTTCAAATGTAGACAGTTGTCATTGCTCTGCTGTCCTTCGTACCCACCCAAGACTTTTTCCCAAATTAAAAAGTGCTCATAAATGCCCCCCGATGGGCAAATAAATGCTCCCACTCCCCCAAGCCCACCCCGCCCAAAGATCCACACACAGTGGGATCAGAGACAGAGAGATACGGAAATAATGGGTTAAAGAATGAAGCAGTAGATTTTTGCAACATTGTATTATTTTATAGATCCAGTTGTATCATATCATATGAAATACATTGTTGCAGCAATTGTATCATTACGCAGACAGTCATTGCTTTTCCATCCTCTTTACACACCCGGGACTTTTTTCTTTATAAAAAAGCAAATATGCCACCGATGGGCAAATAGATGTTCAAACAGCCCCCTTCCAACCCTCACCCAAAGATCCACAGCAGCAGTTGGGACCGGCGAGGCGCAGTCACTGAGCCTATTCCAAAAAACCACCTCCCAAAGTCGGTATTTATATAATGACTAGCAGGCCCCCGTGCACAGCACGGGATTGGATTCTAATTCATACTCAATGATGTGCAGGAAGTTTTTAGGCATAGAATAAAAAAACACAATCAAACTACCTTAACCACTTGAAGCAATGGAACCCTCACTGAACCATTGGCGTCACTCTTGTTTTTTTAGTTTCTAGTACTTAGTAGGAACTGTGAGAATTATTTCAAATTAGAGACTAAAATGTATCAATCAGAAAAAAATGAAAAGTTCAGGCCCACCTTAGTTAATATCAGAGAGATTTTAAATGACCAAAGAAAATAAATGACCGGATATTATTCTTTAAATTAACAGAAGTCTTTGTCAAATATGAAATGGACTGATCACTCGTCGCGACTTACCAGCAGACCTCCCCACCTGATTTGGGGTGTGGGTCATCACAGGGGATCAACTTATATGTACCCTGCTTGCAGTCAATAGGTGCAGCATAATAGTTTGTACTGCAAAGTGCAGACATGTTAGCCGCACATTGAAACACACTATGTGACCACTGCAAACTGGGCCTTATGTGATTGTGCGCTGACAGCTCCTTGTGGCTGACCACTACCCGTGTTCAAATCCCTGCCGGGGCATGTGAGAAAGTTGCCAGTGACATGGGGTTAGGTGATAGACTTTGTTGGGTACTCCAGTTTCTCTGCAACAAACAGCTGGCTAGTCACAACTTAATTGCACCATGGCAGAAATAGTGACGATAATCGAAATTCCAAATTTCTCTTAGAGTGTATGATAATTGGCCCCTCACTGCATCTCCCTGGTATACAGCCCTCTGCAGAAGTTGAAGAAAGGTTTAAATGAATTTTTTCAAAATTCAACTCAAGTGTGTATCTGTACCCCCCCCCCCCCCCCCCCTCAAGATTCTTAAACACCACATAAATATCAGAGAGAGAGAGAGAGAGAGAGAGAGAGAGAGAGAGAGAGAGAGAGAAAAACAATACAGAAATGAAATAAGCTAAAGTCATTCTGTGACTAAGAGCAGAGACTTCCGAGAAGGAAAGAGAGAATGAATCAGCAAGTATAAGGATGAGCAACAGTTCCAATTCAATAAACAATTTAGAAATTGTCCCCCCCCCCCCCCCCCCCCCCCCTCTTCTTAGAATCTGGCAGTATGAAGAACAGAGGACGCACACACTAAAAACAACGAAAATGCAAAAAAGTCTGGTCAATGTGAACAGAAAGAAAGAGAGAGAAAGAGCAATTCAAGGGACAATAAATAAGGTGAGAGAAATTAAAAAGATATGAGAACATGTATGTCATAAGGAGAGACAGAAAGAATGACAATACAAATCACGAAAGGTGAGAAAAGAGGAACGTAAAGTGAAAGGCAATACCAAAAAGAACTGCGCACTGGTCATGTATTTGTACACTCACTGCATGCTGTCTCTCACCACTACCCGGGTTCAAATCCTTGCCAGGGCATGTGAGAAAGTAAGCAGTGATTGAGGTTATGCGGTGGTCAGCAACAGGTACTCCGTTATCCTCCACCACATACAACTGGCTAATAACCTAATACCCCAAATCATTATGACATTGCTTAATAATTGGCCCCTCGCTGTCTACCCCTCTGCACAATTTCATTGAATGTCAAAAAACTGCTCATTAAACTAAATCACCCCCTCCCCCTCCTCAACAAAATGATATAGTAGGGAGCGGGTCAGATACTCTCACACCCAGAAACATACTTTAATCAAATAAACAGAGGTATGCAAAAATCAAAGTGAGAGGTACAGGTGGACTATTAACAGTTGAGAAATTTAAATTAAATGGACAAAAACACTATATCATTAAATATCTTTCAACATTCAATTGTGTGTGTGTGTGAGAGAGAGAGAGAGAGAGAGAGAGAGAGAGAGCACAACATAAAAGAATGCCATAAAGTGTAATAAAGGAGAACAATTGCAAAATATTGACAAAATGTACAAATCAAGGAGACAGTGAGAATGAAATAAGTATGCAAAAAAGTATGTATTTAATACAGGAAAGAAAGAAAGCAAAAAATGAGAATAAAAGGTAAAACAGGAAAGAAAGACAGCAACAAATTTGAATAAAAGGAAACACAGGAAAGGAAGAAAGCAAGAAATGAGAATTAAAGGAAATGTAAATAAAGCAAGTAGGTGCAAGAGTACGCAAAAATGATATATTTAAACAGCGATTTATCATTATTTTGAAGCACGTTATGATTCTTAAAGGGTTGGGTTTCTGCCGGCAGAAACCTGATAATAACCAGGGCATGTGAGAAAGATGCCAGTGGTTGGGATTAAGCGGTGGTCTCAAGTGGTACTCCAGCTTCCTCCACCACGTGCAACTGGCTGGTCATGACTGCATGCAAATATGTCAGAAAAAATGACAATACAGGTGAACTTGGATATGACGGACTCAGTGGGACCAGGAAAATTGGTCCGTCATATGCGAAATCCGTCATATGCATATGATGGACTTAGTCTGTGATATGCAAGTGTGTATCTTATTGCATTGGGGACCTCAGTTGATCTCTAAATAAAAGTCAAAACAGCGAAAGAATATGCCTGCCTGGACTTTTATTATACATTTATTTGTCTGCTGAGAAATACCAGACAATGTGTACTGAGTTCTGTCTGGCCAAACGTATCTCAGCACATGTGTTAGTCTCGGCGAGAATAAGCCGACTGCTAGACACGTGTTTGTCCGTCATACACAATGCTAATTACATAGTAAATAGCATAGTGTGTGCCGTGATATTGGTCTGTGGTAGCCGAGTTCCGGCATACGGAATCCGTCCTACACATGGTCCAATAAATGTAGTTAATATGCATGGGACTGGGACCAAGCATATCGTCCGTCATAGCCAAAAGTCCGTCGTACAATGGTCCGTCATATCCAAGTTCACCTGTAATTAAAATTCCCAATGATCCAAATTCCAATGTGATTCTATGAAAATTGTCTGTAAAGGGACAGTAGAGTGACAGGGGGCAGTTAATAAAGGGGTAGTATAGAGAGATAGGGGGCAGTCAATAAAGGGGCATTAGAGTGACAGGAGGAGGCAGTCGATAAATGGGCAGTACAATGACAGGGGGCAGTTGGGATACAGGGGGCAGTCAATAAAGGGACAGTAGAGACACGGGGCAGTTAATAAAGGGGCAGTAGAGAGATAGGGGGCAGTTAATAAATGGGGCAGTAGAGAGACAGGGGGCAGTCAATAAAGGGGCAGTAGAGAGATAGGGGCAGTCAATAAAGGGGCAGTAGAGAGACAGGGGGCAGTCAATGAAGGGGCAGTAGAGAGACAGGGGGCTGTTAATAAAGGGGCAGTAGAGAGATAGGGGGCAGTCAATAGAGGGGCAGTTGGGATACAGGGGGCAGTCAATAAAGGGGCAGTTGTGATACAGGGGGCAATTTATAAAGGGGCAGTAGAGAGAGAGGGGGCAGTTAACAAAGGGGCAGTAGAGAGACAGGGGGGCAGTTAATGAAGGGGCAGTTGGGATACAGGGGGCAGTCAATAAAGGGGCAGTAGAGGGATAGGGGGCAGTCAATAAAGGGGTAGTAGAGGGATAGGGGGCAGTCAATAAAATTTGAGAATGAGTGGGAGGGGGGGAAGGAAATGCAGGAGAAATGAAATATATATACAAAGAAATGATTACACAGAAGAAATACAGAAAGAGACAAAATCATTGTTGATGTGAAATGAGAGAGAGAGGATGTTTGACACAACAGACGTCACTCTTGTTTTGAAGTTAAATTACGATCGCTTAATTCGTGAACCTGAGGACGACATAGGGCAGTACAAAGTCAAACGGCCACAAAAGTGAAGTGGCAGAAAGATATATAACCACTGCCAGTAACACGACAAATGCTGTGGCAATTTTAGAACACATCAGTCAAATGGATTGCCGTAGCTGACTGCCGTTCCAACAGTTCACCCATTATCGCCCGTTCAAATCTTTATTCAAAATACGGCATTAAACTCCTGCCTGATGAAACATTTAAGTCATTTAAGATTCTTAACTAAGTTAAAACAAACTTCATTTTATATTTGTGTATATATTTACGTTAACTTCCGATTGAAGACGGCCAAACAACCTCAAGCGAGATCGTAAAAATCGTCTGCTTGATGGAGCTTATTGGAACTCTTCAGCGCAAGTTTACGGCTCCGTAATAGATGGCGCTGCAAATTGCAAAGCACGGCGATCTCGCTCTTCCATCCTCCTCACCCACCCAGGACGTTTTTCCAAATTAAAAAACACAATTGCCACAGACGGGCAAATAAATGGTTAAACGCCAAATAACTAATCCTCGCCCAAAGATCCACCGTGGCAGTTGGGACCGGCGAGGCGCAGTGGCCGAGCCTATTCCCAAAAACTGCTGCAAAAACTGTGTATTAAGATATAAGATGATGGCAGATTTGAATATGTAGATATGACACACACCAGACAGGTGCAACTTCATGCAAAGTAGCGCCATTTTTAACTTTCAATTTTGTCGAATTGTACCTTATGGAAAAATTTGTGGACAATTAACTGTTGGCAAAATTGCCTGTATTACAGTATATCGAATGGCATACTGTATGCACACATTAACATTGCAGTATTACCACACAAAAGTCAAAATTGAAAATTCTTCATATACATTTTTGCCTGTCCAAACACAGGGTTTTTAGGAAAATACCTGTCCAAAAGACAGGCAAGACGGGTCCCGGCTAATTCCCTGTATTGAATGACATGCATGAGAAATAAAGGGCTTACCTTAAATATACGGTTGAGCTGGTCTATCTCTGATTTGCCGGGGAAGAGGGGTTTCATCGTGAGCAGCTCAGCAAAGATACAACCCACCGACCACATGTCAACTGGACAGCTATACTCCTGGAAGCAACAAAAGAAACAATTCATATTGAACCTAAGCTTTAAGCACAGATCCAACCCACCAACCAGCTGTACTCATGAAATAAACAGGGGAGACAGTTTATGCTAAATTTGAAGAGGTTGATTGGGTACATTGTGAATTCCATCAATTATCTTATAACAGTTAGGGAAGTTTGAAACTGTTAACCATCAAATATCTTCCGAAAATTCCTTTTATTAGAGATGATCATCCAAATAGTCGACTGGGTTAACGCTTACAATACTAAGGCTAATTTCGTCCAAAGCACAAGGACACAAATATTCTTGAAAACCATCTAAACCATGTAAAGTTGGTATTCATTGGAAAGCTCTCGCGGAGTACTCTCAGATGAGTATTCATGTGCCAGCATTTCCCTCATTATTCAAGTTTTTTGCATCATTTTGTATTGGTCATATTAGCCACCAGCAGCATAAAGGTCAAGGCGTGTTGATTCTTACCTTTGCTCCCAGTAGGAGGTCTGGGGGGCGGTACCATAGGGTGACTACTATAGGTGTGTACTGCTTCAACGGTGAACCGTACTCTCTGGCCAGACCAAAATCTCCTACCTACAAAGGAAACAACCATTTAACTACAGGAACTCAATAGTACATGTATATGACAAAGTCTCAATCAGCACCACTATTATTATAATTATCATTATCAACCTCATTATGATGACAACTCATAATTATCACAATTATACATTATAAATACAATTAATATTAACATCATTATCATTTTTATTATTTTTATTAATATCATTATTATTATTTTCATCATCCTACTCCTTGTCACTACTATTATTATTATCGTCATTTTTATCATTACTACTACTGCTATTAGTAGTAGTAGTAGTAGTAGTAGTAGTAGTAGTAGTAGTAGTAGTGGTGGTAGTAGTAGTAGTAGTAGTAGTATTAGTAGTAGTAGTAGTAGTAGTAGTAGTAGTACTACTACTACTACTACTACTTATATCATCATCATTATTATATCTATTATTGTTAATATAATGAGGCATATTTTTTAATATTAAAAAGCATCGATAATATCAAAGTAAGCCAATGTATGTGATGATGATAACTTACTTTAAGAATTCCTTTATGGCTTAATAAGAGATTTGACGTTTTCAGATCCCTGTGTAGGATCCAGTTGTCATGGAGATGGGCCACTGCCCGTAGCAACTGGATCATAAGGGTCTTCACCTCACCTGAAAAAAAACAGAAAATATAGCAATTAAAACAAAGAACTAAATACAATATATTGGGTCCATAGAAACTTGTTTAACCCTTTATCACTCAATGACGCAATAACGCGTTACATGAGTGCAGCTGCACTTCCTCAGTAGCGAATTATTGTGTCATTGCATTTGTGCACTTATTCCTACGAAGCGAGTTTTGGCGTATTTTGGGTACCACAATCTTAGATCTCTGGTACACAAATGATTGTTAAATAAAGATACAAAATTATTGCCCTTACCTTTTAATCGTAATCTATAGTTATTTAATGCTTATTTTCGGACTCTAAGTCCGTGATTTTCGGTGGGAAAACTACAGGAAAACCCCCTCCAAATATGAAAGTCATGGGGAATTCCCGCCAGTGACGTCGTCGTGTTGTGGCGTACTTAGCAACACACAAAACCATTGATATTCTCTCTTGTTTTTTCGTTGTTTCTGCCATCAAATGGCTAGTTTAAACCAGGAAAATTCCGATGAAGAGTGGAAGAGGATCGACTTTTGTCCCCTTCACGATCCATGGGAATCAGACGATGATATCCCACTCATTTAACCACTCAACGAAGACGAACTTGCCGAGGTGCGTTATTGACAGTGCGTCAAGCGCAAAATCAGACAAGAAATCAACTTTTAAGTTGATATATTGTAAACACAAATAATATCATATTTAACGAAATGAAAGATACAAATAAAAAATGGAAATTACTCGTTTAACTTGTTTAAAGCACTGCTCCCTATGCACTGCAGTGCACTACGCACTGCGCAACAATGTCTCTGAGGAGTAACCCCTCATGCAGTGCAGGGGACATGGCAACATTGTTGCGTTGAGTGATATAGGGTTAAGGTAACCAATTATTAAATAACTTCTATATATAGTGCCCAGTAGGCTTGCTGATTGTGAATTTTGTTTATCTTCCCTTTTTCAACAATGCTGCAGTGAAGTTTTGACAAGCCAAATGTAAGCCATTAAGGATCATTGAGTACCTGGGGAAAACCACTGCCCAACCCCTCAGTCACTGGCAACTTCTAACATGCCCATACTGGGATTTGAAACCCAGGCAAAGGTGAGAGACAGTGAGCAGACAATGCTCTTAGAATATCAGGCCATCATGCAGGATAGGCCGATAAAAAAACCCCAAATATTTCTCAACTGAGTTGTACTGACCGACAAGGAACTGTTGTTTCATGGTCTCCATCAGGCTCTTGAGGTCGTGCTCCACGTAGTCCATGACGATGTAGATCTTGTCCATGTTGCTACCGACGACGATCTCCCTGACGGTGACGATGTTGGGATGCTGCGCCTTCAGCAGCGTGTTGATCTCCCGTAGCGACGTGATCGGGAAGCCCTCCTTCTCCTTCTCCATCTTCAGCCGCTTCAGCGCAACAATCTCATCTGAAACAATCACAACAATCATGACAATGCCAACAATCTCATCAGAAACAATCACAACAATGCCATCTGAAACAATCACAACAATGCCATCTGAAACAATCACAACAATGCCAATATTAACAACAATGGGACGGGATGGGGAAGCCCTCCTTCTCCATCTTCAGACGCTTTGCCAGCGCAACTATCTCATCTGAAACAATCACAATGCCATCTGAAACAATCACAACAATGCCAATATTCACAACAATGGGACAGGATGGAGAAGCCCTCCTTCTCCTTCTTCAGACGCTTCAGCGCAACAATCTCATCTGAAACAATCACAACAATGCCATCTGAAACAAGCACAACAATGCCAATATTCACAACAATGGGACAGGATGGAGAAGCCCTCCTTCTCCTTCTTCAGACGCTTCAGCGCAACAATCTCATCTGAAACAATCACAACAATGCCATCTGAAACAACCACAACAATGCCAACATTCAACATAATGCAGATACATCATTGCGATGGGTATTATATTGATGTGAAAAATACTCAATTATATTAGAATATGGTATTAGAATATGTTTTGGTGAAAATGTATAAAAGAAGATTTTTGGAGTCTAATCGTACTGAAAAGGTGACCATTTCATTATCAAAATATAATAGTATACATAAAAGCAGTTCATAATTGTAGTTTAATTTACCATTTTGAAGTACCTTTATTTCTGAGCAACTACATAGCACATCATTCTTCATCACTTTCCCACTCTTGTATCCTTCCACATTTCGATTACCTCCCAGCCTTTACAACCTATGATACACTGTACATTGCATCTAGCACAGAAAATCAGCTAGATCATGCTGGCCAAGTGCATGAAAAAAGATCTTACTGGGCTTACCAGGGACTTAAGGATCCAGGCGTCTCAACCAATCTATTCTGTCTTTTGACGGGTATGTCAGCATCAGACAGAGATCGAGAATCAAACCCAGGAATCCCAGCATGTTTGTCATGCTTTGGAGGATGTCCATCTTGAATTTGGCTGAGTCACCACCTCCTTCACTTCGACATAGGTTGGGGGTGGGACGTCATACATCTGAGCACTTCTCCACTAGGTAAACAGAGTAGAACCCTGATCTGAGAGAAGAAGGATCAAGATATGGATGTCATTGATATCCCTTTTTTTTCGATTCAATCAAATGCTATACTCTTTCTGATATATCGATCTGATTCGTTTTGATACCCCATATAATAATCATATGGCAGAGTTGGGGTAGAGATTATCGATTATTTCGATTCTATACCCAACCTTTTTATTCGTATTAATTGACAAAGTGAAAATGTCGATTTATCGACTATCGATGACATTCCTAGATCAATAGGAAGAATTGCATTTTTCCGTAGCATTTAGGTTAGGCCCTCTTCCAGAGCCAGATAATGGGATTGCTCCTTCAGGATTTGAGTCCACAAGGGAGTTTTGGTTAGACTCATGCTCCCCGTGAACTCTATCAGGTAGCCTAACATGACGGTCAGGAGGACCAAATTGTCGGAGGTCAACTTCGGCAAACTCTCGCAGCCCTGGTAGTGCCCTGACCAGGTGGGCCTGGTCTTATAGTACAGTGATCCTGGAAATCTGGCATGACTAGGGTTCAATCTTTCTATTGCTGAGGCTACTTTTATCAAAAAGGACAAGGACATAATTTGTTTTGAAAACTATCTATGCCCTGTCAGGTTGGTACTCATTGGATAGTTTTCGCTGAGTACTCTCAGATGAGTACCAATGTGCCAGGGCATTTTTCAGGGCTTTAGCATAATTTTGTATTGGCCAAATTAACCACCACCAGCATAAGGGTTAATATCCCCCAAACCAGACCCCACCTCATTGCGGTTGGAAGCCTGTCGGACCCTTAGTATAATAACTGCGCCCCTGCAACCAGCTAAAATCGCCAAAAGATTTCTGAGGTTGCTCCTTAGCAGAGGTTTTCACTTGCAGCTTCAGAGACTGCTTATTAATCTCGGAGGCAGATTTACCCTTGTTCTGTTTCTCCCTCGATGGCCTCATTCCTTTAGATGCGGTGGCCAGCCCACTAGGGATCCAGTCCAGTGGCGGAGAACCCCAGGCAATCTGGGCAGTATGGGCTGCCTGGACCAGTAGTTTCCTTCTGAACTTGCTTGAATTGCCACACAAACATTAGGTTTGAGTCTAGGGGCAACTCGCGGAGGGCCTCCTTTTGGTAAAGGAGCCTCCTCCCTGGCTATGGTTAGGTCAGAGATGATTGACCAACCGGTCACGCTGGTCTGGTCTCACCACTCCATCACATCCATAACCATGGCCGGGGAGAAATCCTCGTTCAGACCCAGGATTGGTGTGGCACGACCCTCATGCAATCGCTCTAAGATCTTGGCCTGTTTGGTCTGGCATGCTAGATGTGCGCCTCAATCTAAATCAGCAATGCGGATAACCAGTTAGCGCACACCAGACGTTCGTCCAGGCATTCGGATAGCCAATCTGCCCATATCAGGGGAGATGACTTATCGATGCCGAACGGCAGAAGGGGCGTGATGAGGAACTCCCTCAAAGAATGACCTAGCCTGGGTAGGTGGAGCAGCCAGGGCTGACTCTTTCTGTGGGGCCAAGTAAAACCAATGGGCCCTCTTTTTGGTAGTTAGGGTCTTGTGGAAGTGGGTGGGTAAGCAGAATTTATCTGACGGATAGTTCCTCCTCCGGAGGGATCTGTCATGCCTCTGAGGTAATCAAAGTCTTTAGTGAAGGACAAAGATGAGCTTGAGACAGAAGCCAATGAACGAGAAGCATCCACCGGCAGGGCAGGATGAGCTGGGGTTCCGATAGAGCTCTATCCAGCTCCGCCTGGGATGGCACGGAGCTCCCAACTAGTCTTCATGCTCAGAGAGCATGTCATCAGACTATGTACTTGCCAGAGAGTGGGCACTGGACCCAGCCACCTCCCCCTCATCACTGGATGACCTCCCACTCATCAGAGGAGAGGCCCGGAGGAGGAGCAGCCCGACTGGACCGAGGTCCTCACTGGGCAGAGAAGGCTGCACCAGATGTGGCGCGACGGCTGTAGGCTAAGGGGTTTGGGCAGGACCCTGGACCAACCCACCCTGGAGGCTGAGAGGGATGCTTACCGGGGAACTTGTACTGCATGTTGCCCATAGCAGCCTGTAGAGCTTGAAGCAGTATTTGCTACAGCTGCCATTAACGTAGTATCAGCACCTGCCAAGGATCTGGGTCGAGAACTGAGTCTGGCGCCAGAGTGGCCTGAGCCAAAGCCTGAGCTGGAACCATGGATGTCCTGTGACCAGAGGCCGACTCTCCAACCTCTTACAAAAGCCACGAGATGAGGTGAACCACTGCTTCTTAATGTGGCGGTCACCCTTGCCACTATCTCTTGAACCCTTGTGGTCCGAACCATGTGAGCTTGAGGAAGTGGTCTTTGAATGGGAATGAGATGATGATCGCGAGGAGTAATGCTTGGCACTCCACCCTAGCTCCCTCAAGCCCTCCTTCTAAGGCATGTGGCGCCTAGATGGCTGGGAAACTCCTTCCGAGGAAGATCTCTCCGAACTGGAGGGAAAATTGACCTGGCACACGGCAAGCAGACAAGGTGCCCGAGCTTGAGAGGAGGCCAGAACCACCACTTCCAGTGCTTCAACACTGTCAGTGTGTCAGTAATTTGTAGTAGTTCATTCCCACATGATTTGCTACTACTATGAGTTGATGTTACTAGATAAGGATTGCTCCCTTTAGAAAATGTAAATTTGGCGTAATTGTTATTGTAATTATGTTATTATATTTTGATTATGAAATGGTCACTTTTTCAGTATGATCCTCCAAAAATCTACTTATATCCATTTTTACCAACACATATTCCAGTGATAAAGAAGTACATGTGGTCGCCCTATAACAAATTTTTAATTGAGTGTTATATCTACAGTGAGTATTGTAGTTAATTTCTATGTTGTGAAAACATGAAATAAATCTAATTTTGGAATTGTAAAACACTTTTTACAAGTCAGAATTCATAGAAAATATGCGTTTTTCAACATTTTTTGTTAAAAAATGGCCAAATTTGAACCTCTGCTTCAATATTTTTAAATCATTATATAACAGTGACAAGGAGCATCCCAAAGTGATTATCTGTGGCAAGTTTCAAGTTCCTACTCTAAAAAATGTATTTTCTATGAGCAAATCCCTAAAAATGCACATTTTTGCTCAAAAATGCAGTAAAATGCCCCAAAAAGCACTTTCGCGATGAATGCTGAAAGTCCAACAAGCAGTTTCATGAAGTGTAGAATATGTCCTAACTTATAACCTATGTCCAAAAAGTATATCTTTTGGTTAAAGCTTTTCTGATTTTTGAGGTGCTGGGTCCCTGACTACATGCTTTGTTAGGCAACTTCCAATCATCACTTTATATATTTGATGGCAACATTAACTCTTTCAATGCTGAGGCTACTTTCGTCCAATGCAAATAACGCAATGACTTTTGAAAAAAATCTAAACCCTGTCATGTTGGTAGTCATTGGATAGCCCTCACAGAGTACTCTCAGATGAGTCCCGGGCAGTACCCACATGCCAGGGTTACTGTCATTTTTCAGGATTTGTGCATTATTTTGTATTGGCCAACTTAGCCATCTGCAGAATAAAGGTAGAGCTGTCTCAATGCTGTGGTCCAGACCAAATGACCATCAAGATAAGCTGATTTAACATTCATTTAATACCCTGCTGGCTAAGACTATGCTCTACCTTTTTTCTTGTCCCTAGCCCTGTAGACGACACCGTACGTGCCCTCCTCTATACGGTTGAGGCAGGTGAATTCCTCTACGCTCCGGCAGCCCTGGATGGCCGGGAAGTACGGCGGCAGGTCCGGCTTCAGCTCGATCGGGGACTGCGGCGGCGTGTCGTCCAGGTAGTCTTCGTTATCGTCAGGCGGGGGGAGGGCGTCGGAGTGATGGTCAGATTCTACCTCGCTCTCTTGCTCCGACTCCTCGTCAAACTTGGACTTGACTTTCACTGCAAGTTAGAAGAGAATAAATGATAAGGTACAAATACTTTTTTCTAATTCGCTGTGAAGAGCTGTTTTTTTATTGTCTCCATAAGGTACAAATACTTAGTGAGCAAGAAAAAAATCTTTGGACTTGACTTTCACGGCAATTTAGAAGAGGATAAATGATAAGGTTCAAATAGTTGAGTATGTTCACCCTCATGCTGCTGGTGGCTAATTTGTATGCAAACATCTGAAACTCAGGCACACAGGGTACTCATCTGACAGTACTCAGTGAGAGCTTTCCAATGAATACCAACATGACAGGATTTAGATGGTTTTCAAAATTCATTGTGTCATTGTTGTATCTTGGATGAAAGTAGCCTTAGCATTGGAAGGTAATTAAAAAAAAAGTAAAGAATTTGGATTGTGCTGTTGTCTATATTTTATTACATCAATTTTCTATAAGCTTGTGTATGTACACAGATTTTATTGATGCATATCATATATTCAAATATTCAATCCTTCATTCTGCATTTCAATTCAATTCAAATTACAGAAATTCTTAAAATTAAGATTGTCGATCAAGTTATGTATCATTCTTATTTGCCACTTTTTTCTTGTCCTAACAGACAGGCATACGCTAGTATCACATATAATGTATTAATATTGCGGCTGTTTAATAAATGTGTACTTTACCCACTCCATGGAGTCCGCATACATTAAACTGTGGACCACTTTTACTTGGACATCCGATTTCTACGCTAGTATCATACAACAAACTGACATGATAGCGCATCATTCAAAAGCAGTAGGCAAAAATTAAACTACGCATCATAGGCAGCTGTGGGCAGAGTGCACTATTTTATAAACGCAAAAATAACACTGAAAACAACAGTTGGATCTTACCTGAGTGATTTTTATCCTCACTGCTTGCAATGCTTGGACTACTCTCTGCTGCACTTTCATTCTCTGTAAAAATAATGAGAAAACTTGTCTTTTATTGTCTATATGGTGTGACACATGTTAAAATGATAAATACTTCATGCTTTGTGCAGTTCTCCAAATTTGAATCAGTTATTGGAATCAAAAGAAATAATGTCAATAACCTAACCGAAAAAAAGAAAAAATGGATGTCAACGAAAGCCCTAGCCAGGATTTAGAAACTAAGTGCCCAAAATTGGCGATTATTGACTTTTTGGCTGTCCTATTTTTCAAGGGAAACCACATTATACTCATATTAAAACCATTAACATGTATTTATTTTTTGAAATAAGGCATAATATCCTTATCATGGGAATCATATTGGGGTGAAAGAAATTCAATTGTATGTTTGAAATTGAAATTTTGAAAAATTGCTCCCAAAAATATTTGGGTGACCTGAGGGATGATTTTTGAGGGTTTGGGTGTCCAAATTGTGCCCAGACACCCTGCCGGCTAAGACTATGGTAGGAGAAGAAGCACCAATAACACCAGGTTACCATAGACACAGAATGCACTAATCAATCACTAAAATGAAGGAATATGAACATATGAACACTAATCTGAACACCTAGACTAACATATGAACACTAATCTGAACACTTGCCCTAGCACATCTCTTACCTGATGCGGAGTCGGAGGCGGACTCCTCCGATGCGCTGGCTGCGCTGACGTCTTCCTCCACCTCGCTAACGCTCTTCTCAGACACCTCCTCTTCCTCCTCCTCCTCGGACATCTCCGATGCACTCTCCTCCTCCTCCTTCCTCCTCTGTAGCACCTCCTCATCTTCCTTCCGCAAATCTAGCAAAGACAATAACATGGCCCTATGAATACTGCATACAGTGATAACCCTTATGCTGGTGGTGGCTAGATGTGAACACCTTGGAATGGTCCGAACAAAAGCGTTCACATCAGGGGGTGTTCATATCTCAGAGGTCCTTTCATGATGTAAAAGATACAAATGGGACCGGGAAATTGTGTTCACATTAGAAGGTGTTCATCTCTGGTGTGTTCACAATAAGAGGTTTCACTGTACTCATCCTCCTTCCGCAAATCTAGCAAAGACAATAACATGGACCTATGAATATTCTTTACAGTGATAACCCTTATGCTGCTGGTGGTTAATTTTTATCAATACAAAATGATGCAAAAAAAAGCTGGAAAATGACTTAAACCCTGGCATATGGTAATCATCTGAGAGTACTCATTTGAAAGTTTCTCCTTCAACATGAACAAAATATTGTAATAATTCTTAAATAACAAATATCCTCTGAAACTACTGTTCTTAATCTTTTTGAAAATGTTTACTGGTCCAGTAGGACCAGTTGAGGTCTGTTTTTACTGGCCCAAAGCTGTTTTGGGGAATTTTCACTGGCCTGGGGCCAGCTGTTCACCGTTAGTGTTGAGCCCTGAATTTATCATAGATCAAGATAATTTCTGGAGGGACTCTTACGCATGAATGAGTTTTTACTTTATAATAATGCAGAATCCGAAGAAAAAGTATGCAAAGTTCTTACCTATATTCTTTGGTGTATTTCGCCTGCTGTTTGATTTGCGTTCGCCCCGGTCTCCCTTGGATTCTTTCCTGCGATCAGTGCTCCTGCTACGAGATCTGTGCTTTCTTTCCTCTTCCTTCTGCTTTGCCCGGTCTCGACGGACTCGTTCTTGCTCTGCAAAAAAACAAAAAATCCCAGCCTGGGCATGTGAGAAAGTTGCCAATTGTAACATGGGACTGTGCTGCAGTGTAGTACAGAGTTAAATGGTATGAAACAACAGGAAATTGTAAATGTTCATACTAATTATTCTTTTATATTAGTTATTTTGTCCAAAGGCAGAACATATAAAGTGGTCAAAAAGTTAATAAATACTGTTGTCTCATCTAAATGAAATTAATAAGACTGTCCTGCAAAACACTGGTATCTGTAAAGGATAATAGTGATTATATCAAAATATAAAGACGCCACTAAGCCTGGAGAAAAGAAAGGTAGTTGACATACTAGTTGACACCCTGGTACAAATCCACATGTAGACTCGAACTCCTTTTGCTATATAAATGACAAGCTAGCATGTCAGTGTATTTCACGTTACTAGCAGAGGGAAGGGATGTCTAAATAATGGTATGCAGTTTAATACATACAGACTTCAGGGATGCGCAAAGTACGGATCAATCAAACTGCTGCAATGTTTACATGGTATACATATATAGTTCAGCAAGTTACCTTCTCTATATGCCAGTTCTCTCCTCCGCTCTTCCTCTCTCTTCTGTCGTTTTTCTCGCTCTCGTCTCTCCCTCTCTCGCATGATGCGGTCACGCTGCCTATTGCGCTCCAACTGCTCCAGTCTCTCTCTGAATAAAAGAGTTTGTTAAGGTATGGTTACAGGAAACAAACAACTTTTAAAGGCTGTATACAATGTAATAGAATTTATTTTGGGGTAAAATTTATCAATTATCTGTTTGCAAATGATATTTGAGAAATTACTTACAAAAAATATTTGGGTGTCCTGAGGCATGAATTTTCAGGGTTTTGGTGTCCAAATGATGCCAAGACGCTAAGACTATGATAGGAAATGAGGCACCAATAACACCAGGCTACACTAGACATAGAATGCACTACGTACTTAAAGAATATTAAGGAGAATGAAAAAATGAACTGACAGGGTCTTAGCCAGGATTTAGAAAGTGGGTGCCCAAAATTGGCAATTCTTAAATTTTTGGGCATCCAAATTTTTAAGGGGGACCACAATATACTCAGATTTCAACCATAAACATGTATAAAATAAGGCATGATATCCTTATACAATGTCATAGGAATAATATGGAGAAGAAAAAAATTCAATTTTATGCTTGAGATTGGCATTTTAAGAAAAATCCTCACAAAAATTGTGGGTGTCCTGGGGGGAGCTTTTTAACCCATTCATACCTGTATCAACCAAAACTGCTACTAGTCAAGTAGATCTCCAGGACCGGTATGAAAGGGTTAAGGGTTTGGCCGTTTGGGTGACATCCAAAAAGACACCCAGACGCCCTGCTGGCTAAGACCATGAATGAATAGTAATCTGAACACTTGGACTAACATCGGAACACTAATCTGAACACTTAGACTAACATATGAACACTAATCTGAACACTTAGACTAACACATGAACACTAATCTGAACACCTGGACTAACATATGAACACTAATCTGAACACTTAGACTAACATATGAACGCTAATCTGAACACTTAGACTAACATATGAATGCTAATCTGAACACTTAGACTAACACATGAACACTAATCTGAACACTTGGACTAGCACATGGACACTAATCTGAACACCTGGACTAACATATGGACACTTATCTGAAGAGATAGACTAACATATGAACACTAATCTGAAAACTTAAGACTAACAAATGAACGCTAATCTGAACACTTAGACTAGCACATGAACACTAATCTGAACACTTGGACTAGCACATGGACACTAATCTGAACACTTGGACTAGCACATGGACACTTATCTGAACACTTGGACTAACCCACTCACCGTTCTCTTCGTGAATGTTCACGTTTCCGGGCTTCTTTGTCTAGATGACTGAGGTCATCATCGCTGTCGAAAAGGTCGAGAACGTCTTGCTGCTGCTCGCGAGGTTCCCGCACCTCTCTCACTTCCGGCTCCGGGGGAGGTGGCGCCCTCTCCATTCGCTCCACTCTTTCAGGTTGCCTCTTGGGGGGTCTTTCTTGACGCGGGGCACTTCGCTCTGCGGATCGCTCGTGGAGCCGTTCTGCTGAGCGATCCGTAGAACGTTCTGCCGAGCGATCGGTGGAACGTTCTGTTGAGCGATCGGTGGAACGTTCTGCTGAGCGATCGGTAGCACGTTCTGCCGAGCGATCGGTGGAACGTTCTGCTACACGCTCGGGTGGTCGCTGTGCCTGCTGTCGGGAACTACGGGACTCTTTCTTTGGTCGGTCTTTGTAGCGCTCACGCCCTCGATCGTGATCCCGGTCTCTGTATTTTTCACGTTCTCTATGCTTCCCTAAAATTGAAAATGCAAATAGATTTTCAGAGAGGATAGAAATAAGAGTAATCAGAATTGAAATACTACTATCCTCCCAATGGCTTTATCATTGAACATGCTAATTGTGTCTTGAAACGGGAAACGTCAAAAGTATTTCTATCAATAAAAAGAAAATAATCACATTTAAAAAAACAGGTTCATTTAAGAGCATTTCTAACTGAGATTCAGATGCTGGAAATAAAACTAATATTTGTTCAGTCATTTTTATTTTATTTCTTAGCATGCTTTTTGGATAGTAGAAAGAAAGAGGCAGTTCCAAGACCTTTTGACAATGTAAGATGTGCAGATGATTACACCACACCATGCAGCCTTTAGATAAGGCCAGCTGGCATACTTAATTCTGACTCACTTTATATAGTTCTAAGGGAAGCTGTCAGCAGGTGGTGTATTCACAGCGTACAACATGACCACTTGCCTCTTTGCAAGTGAATTCAGCACAAAATGACAATCGGACAAGCAGAACAAGACTCTAACTTGCCCCACTCGGCAAATAATGTTTTGGGCAGTGTCCTCACAATGTAACTCACGTTTGTTTTAACACAGTGGCGTAGCAAGTGGAAGTGCTGGCGGGAAAAGTATAAACTTTAGGGCCATCTTATCCTGCTCGGTAAGTAAAGTTTTGGAGTCTATGTTGCACCCTGATTCAGTTGTGCATGTGCTACACATTTATACATTTTGAGAATCAATCGATAGGTTACCTACTGTCCAGGCTGAGATAATTATTAATAAACACTAATTTGCTCTGAAAGTGACTTTTAATATCACTAACTAAGACCACTACGGAAGCAGGGACTTAGCCAGGTCCCGTCCTACCTGTCTTTTGGACAGGTATTTTCCTAAAAAAACAACTCCTTTTTGGTCAGGCAAAAATTTCTATGAAGATTTTTCAATTTTGACTTTTGGGGTATAATAACCAAATTCTTTCCTAACAAACCATCTTCTTGGACATAGATGAAGTGTAAATTGCCCTTTTTGACACACTTGGCTATTAATTGCAGCTGATATAAGGATTTGAAGTAGATTAGTAGCTAAATCTGGACGGGCAGAAATTTTGAAATTGCTGTTTTGGACAGGCACTTTAGAAATCCTGGCTAAGACCCTGTACTAAAGTCATTCTCTATGCTTGACCCACCGTCCCTATCTCTGTCCTTGTCTCGCCGACGGTCGTCCTTGTGTTTGTGCTTGTGGGACTTCTCTTTTTTGGTGGCTGCCTGTGGGGGCTTGATATCCAGAGCATCTTCATCCTCATGTCTGAAAAACAATGGCAAAACTCTTATCACATCATAAGATATCATAAGAGAGAAATTATAAATTTTCACATAACATAACTCAAAGGTGTTTTACTTTTTCCTAGTAAATATATCCTTACAATAAAATAATGTGAATATTATGGCCTTCCTTAAAACATAGACCAGATGCCCAAAATAATCCTGTCATGATGCCCCATTTGGAGCACAACTGTAAAGATCCTGGCTAAGATCCTAATTTGGGACAATTTCTTATTTCAGGGCTCGAAATTAAGTTTTTTTTCCAGGGAGCCCAATTACATTTTCAAAAGCAATCTGAAGGTGTTGTGTATAGAAACTAGTACATCTTTTGGCTCCCTGCAGAAATGTGGGGAATTCAAGGGAGCCCTGGGATTCTGGTGCCCATGGTCTTAGCCAGCAGGACATCTGGGTGTCTTTTGGACATCCAAACCCGTAAAAAGCACCCCCCAGGACACCTAAAATTTGTTGTGAGGAATTTCCTAAAATGTCAATCAAAAGCATACAATTGATATTTTTTCATCTTCATATAATTCCAATGACATTGTGTTAAGATATCATGCCTTATTTTGATAAATTTATACATGTTAATGGTTGAAATCTGAGTATATTCAGTTCCCCCTTAAAAATTTGGACGTCCAAAAATTTTACAATTGCCAATTTTGGGCACCCAGTTTCCAAATCCTGGCTAAGAGCCTGTTGGTGCCTACTTATTTTGAGCCCTGTATTTAATAAACTTACTTGTCAGAGTGATGCGCATCTACATCCATAGCTGTCACATGCTCCTCTCCACTCCCATAGTGAGGACTCAGATCCAGCACCCCATCTGATGAGTGTGAATCTGTCATGATCTGAAGGAAAAAGGGAAAATTAAAATACAGTAAAACATGGGCCATTTCAAACATGTATGTTTATACAAGAGGAAGCTGCCAGGAAAGCACATTCATGATAGTGGTTCTCTTCTGCACTTTGCGCCAAGGAAGTCTGAATCTGGGTTGCATTAAGGACCTGTTGTCAAGCATATCAGTAGAACCCTTGCTAGGAGTGTGGAGGGTGTCACGCAGAATCTGCCAACTTCAAAATCAATGAGAGTCCATGTTTGAGGTTGAAAAGAAACAGGCCCCTGCCTTGGCCTGGTTCAAACCAGGTGAAGCTCGGAAAGGCCAGAGGCCTTTCGTGATGCGCGCAATCACGCAGTACTTAGCGTAAGTGTGACAAACCTAGAAATCCCTACAAGGAGCCCATAAGTTTTGATGATGCTGCATGCGGACCGCTTCCAGTTTTGTAAGTTTAAGTAATGACCGATTTGATTGGTCGGCAATGAGGCCATATGACAAAACCGCTGTTATTGGATGAATGTGAAATGATTTACGTGCATGAATGAACGTGCATTGTTGTGGGTAAATTCACTCGCACTGTCAGCTTGGCTCGCCCTCGAAGCAATGCTTCCCTTATAGCGAGTGAAGCTAGCGTGCTGCACGAAGTGCAGTGAGCGCAAGCTCGCAGTCATACAATAGCGACAGTGTATCACGTCACCTAGAAATCCATACAGGGATCCAAAAAGTCGTCGTGACGAACGTGCTAACCGATTCTGCTTTTGAATGTAGTTTAACTTTAAGTAACAACCGATATGATTGGTCGGCAATTACGTAATATAACAAAGTCACTTTCATTGGATGAAATGTGAAATCATTCACGTGCATAATTGAACGCACATTGTTATGGATAAATTACCACGTAATGTCATCTAACTTTGCTCGCCCTCGAAGCCATGGCCCATGCTTCCTCATATTAGTGTACAAAGCAAAAGTGGGAAAGTAAACCCCTTCGTTTCATAGACCCATGCCTGCAAGGGTCTATGGCTCATAGACCGTTTGCGCACATGGGTCTATGTACTAAGGCAGCCTCATAGACCCATGTTGGACATGGGTCTATGAACTTTGTCAGCCTCATAGACCCATTGCGCACATGGGTCTATGGACACAAGGCAAACAGAGCATAGAAAATACACTGCAAAAACATTTTTGAACTAAAATAGACATAAAATAGATCCCAAAACCAAAGGTGTGTATAATCAGGCAAATGTCTGTAGGATGGAGCAGTAACACAATACGTTATTTGATTTCTTCTGTAGTTAATCATTTTAACGGGGATTAAAACCTGCCTTAAAAACAACTAAGTTTTTTGACAAGAAAAAAAATTGAACAGACCTTCGGTGTGTGTGACAGCAATCTCGTTCGTTAGAATGAGATCCCATCACTGCTTTTGATCATCCCCCCTTCCCACCACCATATCAAGGGCAGGGGCAAGAAACATGCATTATTTTTAAACCCATGTTATTTTTGATAAAATATATTGACCCCCCTGGTGGCATCCCAGGTTAGTGGTTTGAACAACAAATAACCTTACCTGATGGCTCAGGTTAGACAAAGAAGTAAACTTCAAAGTCTGAGAGAGAGGATGCAAAAATAAATACACAATACGGGAGAGAAAAAAAGAAATGTGTAGAGAATAAATAAATAAGCAAGTCAGAAAGAAAGAGCTGGAAGAAAAATCTAAAATCCATATGGAGAACAGAACATTGGATAAATGTCTGACTATGACAGAATATTCATTACAGACCTCTGCCTACATGGTGACACTCAACTTCCTTTTCTAGTTAAGTGCATCGACCCATGTCCAACATGGGTCGATGCAGGGGCTTAGCCGTAATGCGTCCAGCGTGTCATTTGGACACGTAGAACACTGTTTTTTGACAGTTTGGACACCCAAAATTTTATGACAGAATTTGCTGAAGATGACTTTTCTTAGAAGATAGAAGATGTAGAAGCTGTAGTGTCACTTTTATAAGACACACAAAGCAGTATCTGGCCTAAAAAAGCAAAATCTGTAAAGGTATAGGGTCTATCTTATTAGTAGTATGTTTTTTGTACCACACTTTGGACACGCAAAAGTCTATGAAACCTCTATTTGGACACCCTGTTTCCAAATATCGGCTAAGACCCTGGGTCGATGTGAGAGAGATTTCTTGTTTGAGGTTTTCAAATTACAACGACCCTTGACCAACAAGGGTCGATGGCAGCAAGTTTCCTGCTAGACCCTTGACGGACACGGGTCATTGACTTCGTAGACCCATGCATGCAAGCGTCGGTGGGGGTTTACTTTCACCCATCGACGCTTATGGTCGATGAGCTAGAGCCATAGACCCATGACTGACAAGCGTCTATGATGGCCATCGACCCATCTGAGATGTGGTCGATGGTCCTCGACCCTTGCCTGCATGCGTCGACAAAAGCATAGACGCTGTCCTACAAGGGTCGACGAAAGCATAGACGCTGTCCTACAAGGGTCGATGGAGTTAACATCGATTTCACAAAAAGGGTCGACGGGGGTTTACTTTGATCCACTTGCGTGTACAAATGCTCCTACAGTACCGGGACAACAAATGTGTTGGCATGAGTTAAGATCCAAATAATTTAAAAATAAAATGCATTGAGATTCTTGTAAACTGTAAGTGTCAAGACTTAGTATCACACGTTCTAGATTTAAATTGAATACGTATTTGTACACTCAAGCTGAGCGATAATAGGGAATAATTGGACATGTCGTTCTTTTGTGTAAAACTAAGTTGTGTGATTATCTGGATCATTTCCGTATTTTCAGATTCCAACTTAAGTGAGACAGTATTTCAATTCAAAAGCGTTATTTTGATTCATTTATCAAAACTTAACATACCTTTGATCACCAAAAGCTGCATCCAAAATACGTTTAGTTAGGACGTCGTTCGTGCGCCGATTTTACAAACCGCAATCGAAACTAGGTCAAAATGGCGCAATGTAATAATCTCAAAGAAGTCACTTGTAAATCTACTATGAAAATTGAAGATATACTTCTTCAATTGGAGAAATTGACCAAATACAATAATATATTTTGATGTATTTAAATACGTAATTAAGCTTAGATACCTTTTGAAAAATAATATGGCAGGAAAGTTTTGAATAGTCGATGACGTCACTAAATCATAGGAAGGGAATTCCCTCTCATCATCATGATCATGCTGACAGACTCACCTCAGTTTCCATCATTTCAATTCATTCATCATAATATGTCATGTAAACATTGAGAGATAAAAAGGTGAAGGTAAAGAAAAGGGTGTTGTGATATGCATGGCATGATTGTATGCTTTTGTGCATAAATAGTACCTAAGATGACATAATTGCCCCACTCAATGTACACTGGTGTATTTATGGAGATGCACATGGAAAGAGATCAAACCAGAGAGTGGAAGCCAAATCTCAGGCCAGAGGGGTGTCCAAATTTTGAACTCATGGAACGCAGACAACTGGTTGTGGAGCACAAACAATTTGGTGGGCATGTGAGAATCAGGGTATTATTGGTCATGTCTCTTCCTCTGTCTCTAGCTGTCTCACTTCACTATCTGTCAAAGCGTGTGAAGAAGTACCCAGTGACTTTGGGTCAGTCTAATAGTTATATCAAGATATTTTCACTTCGATATCGTCAGAGTCCAAAACCATGAATGTCGATCACCAGATACGCAACCAGCAGATCTCGCTCAACAGCCTCGGCAAGACTCCTAGCCCAGGTGTTGATGACAACCACTCAAAATGTGCATTCTGCACAAGTGGATGAGCAATCTCTCACTATAATGTAAACATACAAGAGCCCTCATTGGTCTTTCTCTCTTAGTGACCTCACACTGAGACTAGATTCAGCGAGATTAGGTGTGCCTAGGGCTTTATAATGAGTCCTATAGTCATTGATCTGTGGCGATGAGTTGTGTCTAGGGCTTTATAATGAGTCCTATAGAAATTTGTCCTGGCGACCAATCCATTATCTATTCATCTAAGTTCAAAACACACCTTTAACCCATTAATGCTTTTAAAAAGACGTAGCCTCATTATTTCTTTTTTCAGATAAATTGACAATGGATGAGACCACAAAGGAAGCGTTCCGCATTCTGCGGCCAGTCTGTGTGGAACTGACAAAGGACCAAAGCCGAGAGAATGTGAAAAAGCTCTCCACTCTCATCCAGGAAGTGAAGAAAAGTGATCTTCAGGAGTTGCAGGAGTACATCCTCTTTCCACTAAGGATCATTCTTAAACAGTCCAAGTCACGGTGGGTGAAACTAGGACTGTCATTGGTAATGCCCGTATCGATGAATCAACAAAAAAACCTTATTGATTATCGATATCGAAGAAGGCGCAACATATCGCTTCATATGCAAATTAGGTCAATAAACTATTTTTCAGGAAAACACAGCTTGAACAACACATAAACTCCCCACTACAACTGTGTGCGTCAATTCAATTTATCCTTGAATTCACACAGATAATTGTGTGTGTGTTAGGGCTCCTGGCTGTGATCAATAGGTCAAAAAATCACCCCACAGGCGAACAACAACCATTCCTCATAAGCACAGTGTTTTTTTTATTCATTTTGAATTTGATTCGCTGAATCGAATCGAAGTAGCGTATCGGTAATAATTTTGTCAATTGTCGAATCGATAAATATTTCTTATCAATGACAGCCCTAGGTGAAACAGGGTTTTAGCCAGGATGTAGAAACTAGGTGCCAAAATTTTGGCAAATTTTATAAAATTTTTGGTCATCCTACTTTTCAAGAGAGACCACACTATACCATAAATACATTTATAAATAAACAAGGCTTTAGCAAAGTTAGCTATCAGTTAGCCCTTATATTCCCTGACAGCTTACCACCCCCCCCCCCTCAACTCTGACTTAGAATAAGATATATTATTATATGCCCACTGCTCATTCTCTGCTGTGATTGGTCAGATCATGGTCACATGACCACAATACAAAATTGATATTGGGGTGCAATATTACTTTCCAACCTTCAGACTCGGAACTTTCAGGTCCATGTGCTCAATTCTCAACTTGAACTCTTGAAAAGGAACGCGCAACAGAAGTGAATTGAGACAAGGAACTCAGACAAGTTTGGGCTTCTTTTAAAATCCTGATTCGGAATGGCCCTTGCAAATATACAAACTGTATGATCTTTTTTGAAGACACAACAATTTTTCAAATTAAATAGACAAATCATTAAATTTCTGAAACTAATGCATGTGACTTTTAATAAAAATTGATATTGCACTTAGTGATGTCATTGATATGAAATTTTATCGATTCGATTCATTGATATATTTTTCGATTCGATTCGATTCGATAAGCCGTAACGTGCTCGTAGGGCACAATTATTTATAGGGATGTCATTGATATTCCTTTATTTTGGTTGGATACCCTGTGTCTTGGCCATATGCCTGAGTAAAGCATACCATTCCTTCCAATTTCTCTTCCAAAAGCCATAGAAAATACTTCAATATTTTATCAGAGTTTCACTTTGCATTAGTTTAACAGGAAAATGTCAGTGAAAATTGTATTTTTTATTAATAATTATACGCCATTATTGGGGTACAGAATATTGATTATTTCAATTCGATACCCAACCATTCGATTCGATTTAATTGACAAAGTGAAAATGTCGATTTATTGATTTGTCGACTATCGATGACATCCCTAATTGCACTCACCAAAGTGCCGTAAAGCAGCTCCACTATAAACACCCCCCTTAGACCTTCATTTTGATATATGGCAAGTTGGGGGGTAACTCTTCAAAATTCAAGTTGTGCCCCTAAAACTCTTATGGTCAATTTTGTCTCCGGGCACGAAAAAACAAAGCAGTTTTCAGGGTAGGTTCCATTCAACAATTCAGCAGGACAAGGGTTTAAGATCCTAACTTTGATGTTTGCAGGTCTGAGGAGCTGTATACAGATGTAGTTAATTGCCTGGCTGCTGTCATCTCACTGACGGCTATCAGGACCTGGGAGATGTTTCAGGACATGTTCAACTCCCTCTCTCTGCTCCTGGCCTCTCCAGTCAACCAAGGCAAAGGTAAGAATCCAACACACTGAAAAACTGCTACTATACTATAAATTCTCAGAAATTTAGACCACCGTAAGAATTTTGGCCACTTTAAAAAAATATTTTGCAAAGTAATTAATGGGAAATCTGGGCCAGTTGCCATTTCACAATTCCTGAAACTAACTATAAATCTTGCTGATACAGCAGCAAGGTATTTTCAGAAAACATGGGCAACCCTAAACCCATAAAAATCGTAATTATTAAAAAGTGTTCCAAATTACTGTATTGTGTATGGCAGGCAGCTGCCTTTGACGAACACACTAATTTTTGCATACGGGTGTTGAATGACAAGCTATCATGTCAGTGCATTGTGAAATACACATACTAGCATAGGGATCATACATCCTAATAATGGTGCGCATTCAATAAATGCGGACTTCAAGTGCGCACAAAATACACATTTATTAAACTGCTACAATATTAACACAGTATCCAGTATATTGAAAATAATTTATATTCATATTAAACCCATTCCTACATAGGGCTGCATACCGCTAAGGGTGAAGCGGTACGGTACCATAACCGGTACCAACGAAACGATACAGTATTTTAACGGTACTGCTATCGGTATCTTGAACTATGCTAAGTACGCACTTAGCCTAGTTCTTGACATACATAGATAACATATCAATCTCTGTTAAGTATGTTGATAACATCATATGAAAAGTTGTACTTACCGCGTGCCGAAAACTTGTTAACATGAGAGGTACGCTATAGCGAAGCGAGTACCATATCACTGCCGCCATAGTGTATGTTGTGATTGTTATCTCCACCGGGTAGTGGCGCTGTAGTAGCGATATGCAGCGCCACTATGCGGTGGCGATAACAATCACAATGAACACTATGCATATGGCAGCAGCGATATGGTACTCGCTTTGCTATAGCGTACATTCGAAGTAAACAAGTTCGGCACCTGTAAGTACAACTTTTCATTTGATATTAACTATGTACTTAACAGAGATTGATATGTTATCTATGTATGTCAAGAACTAGGCTAAGTGCGTGCTTTGGTTGTTGTGTTTTGCAAAATACCGATAAGCATACCGTTAAATATTGAAACGAGTATTCACCGGTATTTTACGAAGCGGTATTCGGTACGGTGCTGGTAAAGGGTACCGGTGTACAGCCCTTTTCCTACATGGAATTCTTTTTGACAAGGATCGACTGCATCTATAGCACTTTTGCAAGTAACTTTGAATATCAGCATAAATTTGAAAAATATTAACTTTTCCCACACTAAACTCATGTGTGTTTTGAGGTAGGTGAGAAAGTTGCCAGTGACTTGTTGTCAGGAGGTGGTTTTTCCAGTTGCTCCATTTTCCTCCTCCACCAATAACAACTGGCAAGTCATGACAAAGTTTGGCAGAAAAAGTGACACAAAAATCTCAATTCAGAGAAATGTATGTGATTAAAGAAATTCGAACAATCAAAGAAGCGTATGTTTCTTTAACCTATAAACACTCAGAGTTTCTCTGGAAGGTATCGTTTGCTACTTTCATACTTTTGAAAATAACTTGTGAACAAAGCAGAATTTCGTAAAATATTTGAAGGAGAGTTGTTGTTTGACTTCTGATCAACATTCCTCCTTCAAATGTTTTCAAGAAAATGCTTTTGTAAGTAAAATATTTCAAAATTTGTCAGGCCTCTTTTTGGCCGCTCCGAGTGTGAATGGGTTAATGAAGCTGTCTGAGCTGAGACCACAGCATCACCAATATGGGGGGCCTGCCCTGGTGGCCGTATGGTCTAAGGCGTTGCCACTGACTACTACCTGTCTCTCACCACTGCCATGGTTCGAATCCCGGTTTGGGCATGTGAGAAAGTTGCCAGTGACTTGGGGTTAAGCAGTGATTTTTGCCGGGTCCTCCCCTCCGGTTTTACAAATGGCTGGACACAACTTAGCAGTAAATGGGATGGCGAGGACGCCGTCCACATATCCTTTTGACGCATAGTCAAGTGGTATGGACGCAGAGATGTGTAGTGTCTGCATCCAGAGAGGACGCATAAAATTCCTATTAAGAACCCATAAATGTCCTGTTCACAATAGTTCTATGAGCTGTAAGCAGTACCACAGTCAACTCAACTTCACAAGCTGGATAAAGAAATCTACCCATTTAACCCCTTACCCCCCTAAATGACCATACTTGTTCCAGCATAGATAGTCAACACTTATCTGTGGCCCATGATCAGGACGCAGGATTTTCTGGACATTGGTATTGGCGTGGATGCAACCTTTTTTGAACCTATCGCTAACACTGTACAATATGGCTGAAAAATGATGAAAAATCAAAATTTCAATTCCAAATCACCAATATGTTGACCATGTTTTATTTTCTGGTCTTCACAGCCCACAGCTTGTCTGAGGAACTGAAGAGTGCTACAGTGAGATGCCTAAAGGTCCTAACTAAACAGACCCGTGCCAAGTAAGTACCCAGGTACCTATTAATAATGATAATAATAATAATGATAATAATAATAATAGCGTAGTGGCGCTGTATATCGCTACAGCAGCGCCACTACACGGTAACAAAAAGAATCACAACACTAATGGCAGTGGCGATGGTACTAGCTTCGCCGCTATATTGTACCTTCCAAGTTAACATGTTCGGCATCCGTAAGTACAACTTCTCACTGAATTATTTTGTAGTATTAGACGTTTGACAGGGGTTTGAGTTTTGCAAAATACCGATAAGCATACCGTTAAAAATTGAAACTATGCACCGGTATTTTGCGAGACGGTATTTGGTACAGTGCTAGTCCGGGTACCGGTGTACAGTCCTAGGCCCTCAGATTTAAGGATTGCACAGTCGATTCTTCAGGCCACAGAGTTAAAAATTGTTCTTCAAGGTATAGTTTCTTGAATGATGAGAGAGATGGTGCCAATTTCATATTTAAAGATAAGGAATTCCATATTACTATGCCTTGGTAAGTGAATGAGTGTTTAAATAGCTGGATTTTGATTGGTGGAGGAACCAAATTATGTGATGTATTTGATCTTGTAAGGTGACCGTGTTGATCTGAGCAGAACTGAAACATATTTTTTCAGGTATATTGGACTCTGTCCATTGAAAGATTTATACATTAGAATAGCAGTATTGAATTGAACTCTGTTAAGGAAAGGTAACCATTTTAGTGTTTTGAATAGACTGCTGCTTGGATAAGAGTAATCCACATCAAGTTTATATCTTGCAGCTTTCTTCTGGAGCTTAAGCGTTCTTGTCTGAATTTCGGAGCTAGAATGGCCCCAAACGGTATTACAGTAATCAAAGTGAGGAAGTATGTAAGCAATGAAAAAAAATTGCTTGTTTTAAGATCCATGTACAATTTCAGTTTTTATAGCGAAAATAATTTAAAGTATTAGTCAATAATATACCCAAAAGTTTTTGTTCAGTGACAAGTTCTAATTTTTAGTTATTCATAAAGAGGTTGAGATTAAAATTATCAATAGATCTTGTTTGTTTCTGTGTGGTGGATATCACCATAGCTTTTGTTTCCTCCACATCTATAATCATTTTGTTTACTTGGCATCATTTCTCAATTTTCTTAAGATCATTTTGCAAGCTTGATTCAATAGTTGACAGTTTGTGACCCACAAGTGATATTGTCGAATCGTCTGCAAAAAAGCCAATATCCTTTTTTATAACCAGAAAAATAAAAAGGTTAACCTTGTTATGCTACCGATACAGAGAAAATTACGTAAAAGGAATTCCAAATTAAACCCAATAATGCTCATAGCAACCAAAAGCAGCCAGACAATTTTGTAGAAATCTTTGAAGTAAAAGTAAAATTGTGAAAATATTTGGAGGAGGAATGTAAACCAGATACCTAATCTCTCTGTCAAATATTTTGTAAAATCTTCATTAATTTCCAAATTGCAATACATAGTTTGGTTAAAAATAAACTTCCAACAGGGTCTTAACCAGCAGGGCATGTGGGTGTCTTTTTGGACACCCAAACCCTTAAAAAGCACCCCTCAGGACACCCCCCCAAAATTCTGAGGAATTTCTTAAAATGTCAATTTCAAGCCTTTAATTGAAGTTTTTCATCTCCATATAATTCCCATGACATTGTATAAGGATATCATGCCTTGTTTTGATAATTCATACATGTTTATGGTTGAAATCTGAGTATATTGTGGTCCCCCTTAAAAATTTGGGCGCCCAAAAACTTTACAATTGCCAATTTTAGGCACCCAGTTTCTAAATCCTGGCTAAGACCCTGCCTTCCAATCCTTTATAATGTGAACAACTTAACTTACATTTTGAGACACTGTAGATAACATTGTATACAATGATATGTTACTTTATTTTTACAACTATGTACCACTGTATTTATTGACATGTGGGGAAATGAATAAAAAACTATTAAAAACATGTGGGGAAATGAATAAAAAACTATTAAAAAAAGTTTTTTGTAAAAAGTAGCAAGGATCCAGATAACTAGGGTTGCATACCGTTAACACGAAACGGTACGATACCGGTACCGGTACTGCCGAAACGGTACCAATGGTATCAGTATCGTTAACAGTGAAACGGTACCTCTGATCTCCGAGGCCTGATCGGCTTTTTACGAAACTCATGTCGCTAACAAGTGTGGTTCCATTACTAAATTCTATGACAACAATCAATAGTAGAATTGGGGAATAGAACCAACGATTAAGACGGACATTGACGAAGTTAACCGAAAAAAATGATCGCCACAACACACTGCGAACGTGCGTGGGATGTTACATCGTATTGTGTTTCCCGCCGAATGCTATTCCAGACAGCGTGTCTATAACTCTTTCGGCGGGAATCAGCACACAATGCATCATCGCCGCATATGATTGGCAGTAACAAATCGTTTAATCTGTTGAAACGAAGCGGTACTCAAAAACGAAACGGTGCCTTTTAGTACCGGTTCTCAACAAAACGGGTAAATACCGTTTCTTTTCGAAATGAATCTCGGTTCCTTTCGGTACCCGAGTACCGGTATGCAACCCTACAGATAACACTTTTAAAAGTTACTCCTAAGCAGTAACATTTGTTTATTGTTATGGCAGTGTGTAGTTGTTTTTTCTATTGTTCTTTTGGACTTATCTATTGTTGTTTTAGTGTGTTGGAGCATCTGTATGATGTGAGCTCCTTGCCTAACAGAACAGTCACGTACCTGATGCCAATGGCGTCACTCTTGTTTTACTTTTCTTTTGTTCTTTTGGACTTATCTATTGTTATTTTAGTGTGTTGAAGCATCTGTATGATGTAAGCTTACTGACTAACAGAACAGGCACATACCTGACCCCATTGGTGTCTCTTTTGTTTTAGTTTTCTTTTGTTCTTTTGGATGTATCTATTGTTATTTTAGTGTGTTGGAGCATCTGTATGATATGAGCTTTCTGATACATGATGCCATTGGTGTCTCTCTTGTTTTAATTTTCTTTTGGACTTATCTATTGTTATTTAAGTGTGTTGAAACTAGGGATGGGGACTGGGGACCGGTTCATATGTGATACCGGCCTGAGCATTGCGGTTAACCAGTCTGAAACCGGACCTCCCTCTACACGGTTCAGTTTTCTATGCATGCACAGGCTTCCTAGAGGCGTAATAAAACTGTCAGCACCTACCTCCTCGCTGGCCTCACAATGTCTGCCAAGCGCGACGATCAAACAGCCATTTCAAAGTCACGATGAATGCGCGCTTCCTGAACTCTCAAGTCTGGTACCCTGCCCATTTTCACTATGCTCAGAAGCCTTCTGAGCGTAGAGAAAGTGGCCAGGGAGCTAGTATATAGGAACTTTCCAGAACTTTCCAGTTCAGGCAAGTTCAGCCACGCATTCCATTGCGTAGTTTCGTATCCAGGAAATGTCATTAATAAACCGTTTAGGAAACCGTGATAATAGTCCGGCAGAAGTTCGGCTGAACCTAGAAAATTTTTATAAAGTATTTTTCTCAACTGATATTATTAGCTTAGGTTGTGTCCTCTTAGAATCTGCCGGGTGAACTTAGTTCACCCTTGAGCATTTTGAGAAATTCAAGATGGCGTCCAAGATGGCTGCCATTCTAGTGTTTCAGCCATAACTTCCCTTGTATTCGGGCTAGGATTGTAATTCTGGTGTCTAAACATATGTTTTGTGACCAAGGAATACATTGAAACCATCCTTGAGGTTGAGCTGAATTTGCATTTTGAGGAAATCAAAGATGGCTTCCAAAAATGTCACGTTCTAGGGTTTCAGCCATAACTTCCATTGTATTCTGGCTAGGAAGGTAATTCTGGTGTCTAAACATATATTTTGGGGCCAAGGAATGCATTGCAGCCACCCCTAAGATCTGGTTAAGTTTACCCCCTGCTGTAAGAAAATCCAAGATGGCGTCTTAAGTGATCACCACTACAGAGTATTAGCCACAACTGCCATTGTACTCAGCCCAGGATGATGATTTTGGTGTCTCACTATATGTTTTTAGGGTTATGGATTTCGTTAAAACCATTCATATAATGGCGTTGGGTTTTACCTCTTAAGAAAATGCAAGATGGCTGCCATTTCAGGGGTTAAGCATTACAAAACATTTTGTGTTTGGTCAAGTATGAGAACATATGTGTCTTAGGATATATTGTTAGGACCAAGATAATCAATTACATTAGTTTAATGCTGTTCAGTGGTTATATAGTAGAAGATGGCATTTGTGACTAGATACTTATATACTTATGAATTATTTGTGGGTCATTCATGTATATATATATATATATATATATATATATATATATATATATATATATATATATATATATATATATATATATATATATATATATATGTGTGTGTGTGTGTGTATAGTTTACATATTAATATAATGCCAATTAATCTAATACCCAATATCAATTGTTTTTCTATGATCCTATTTCAAGATCTTTGAGCCTGTCAGCTGTAGTATGTGCTTGACGTACAGACGCGCGTGAAAATTCTGTACCATCATGGAAGGGAATCAGTAATAATGTTTTCAACTTGGTGTCCTAACCCAGCCATTCAATTCTGGATCTAGTTCTAGTAGATTTATTTCTACAAGCAAATGATCCATAATATTTCCAATGGGCTCTATTTATATCTTTGTATGCCTAGAATTGATGGAGGTGGGCTTAACAATTTAGGCATTCATTGCCATGTTTTTTAAACAAACTATGTATGTTTTTCTACTGCTTTGCCAATGTCATTGACATGAAATTACTACATCCATGGATCATATCACTCTACATTTGCATTCACTCTTCCTGAATATTTTAATGGGATAATACTGTGACTAGGTAACTTTGATGGCACTTCATTGATTTGGTACAATGCCTGGACCTGAATACCTGTGAAAAAGTAAACACTTATTGCATTGGCATCCCCACCTATTATGGGTTGAATATAAATATATATGCATATAGGAAAATTGCAAATTGGACAGGACAGCTGGAAATAATCTACTGGAAGAATATGAATAAAACTGGGGTAGTCTAATAATCTATTGATTACGGGGTTAATAGATTGAATACTAGTATGTCCCTAAATCACATAATTAACATAATGCAATGCAGAAATATGAGTGTCAAAATCGCTTATCAAAGACATAGTTACCATCCAAATAATGTTTTGCTGGGTGTGCTGGATAAAAGCCTTTGTAATTATACTAAACTTCTTTTCCGCCAACATTCTTTTGTCAATTTACATTATGGGTATCATTTTAAAAATGTTAATGTAAGGAATCAACGTTTGATCTGAGTGGCATCCCCCTTAATTTAAAAGGAGGGGATTTAGGATATACAGAGAGCTCCTCCATATCCAAAGGCTTTATAATTTGGCTGTGCCTTCCATTTTATTTTGAGTTTACCACTGAGTAGGTAACATCAACTCAGATAGACACAACAAATACAGTAGGTAACATCAGCTTAGTAGGAAACAACAAATACCATCATTGCTGTGGTCGTACTCTAAATGAAAGGAGAAGCATAGTACATCTCACTTTGTATACCATTTTTGGTAGGTACTCATTGTATCATGATTCCAACTGACATGGTCACAAAGGGCAATTTAGGTACGCAGCGTACTCTTTTATCATTTAAATTTCAGACAGGGCTGCTCAAAGAGTTTGTTATTGATGGTTATTCAGAGATCATGGAGGATGGCCAAATGAATAATTGATAACATAATCAAATTAAAAATGACTATGGTTTGAATATATGTGCATTCTAATTAGGTTGGTATACTGTTAAGAGGTACCGGTAATGGTACTGGTATCTTTTCAAAAAGTACCATATCATACCATTTCATTCCTTAAAGATACTCTTAAAAATACTATCCACTGGGAAGTTATTATTTTGATTGTCCAGGATCCTAAATCTTGGATGACTATTCAAAACATTATTTATAAGGTAAAAATGCAATAAAGTACCTTTAAACGTACTGTTACAATACCATACTGTCCCATTGGTACCGACACCAGTACCATACCATTTCATTCTTAGCTGTATCCATCCCTAATCCTAACACAATTTAGTGACAAATCCTTGGTATTTAATAAGTCTCATGTCACATTATCATCTGCCATCATGGGTTTCCCTACTATGCAATTCCTCAACAACCTTATGATGCCTCCAATGTATGCTATGGCCCCTTAACATATTGTTTGGCCACAATATTACCATTTTTGATGCAACACAATACATGTTATGGCTTTTACCATGAAACAGTGGCCCTCCTAAATTTCCTTAAAAGTAAATTGAAATACATCTCCTGGATTGTTCTGTGAATTTTGTCGCCAAATGCCCATCAGTTTCGATACCAAGGTTATCATTCCAGAGCAAAGAAAATGAAATTTATGGCTAATACCCTAAAATGGTAGCCATATTGTACACCATATTGGTGTACAATGAGAATTATCATTATAGACCTAGTATAAAGGAAGTTATGGCTGAAACTATAGTATGGCGACATTTTTGGACGCCATCTTGGATTTCTTCAAAAAGCAAACTCAACCCAACCTCGTGGATGGTTTCAATGTATTCCTTGGTCCCAGAAACATATGATTAGACACGATAAGTATCATCCTAGGGCAAACGCAAGTGGAGTTATAGCTTAAACCCTGAATTGGCAGCCATCTTGGACGCCATCTTGAATTTCTCAAAATGCTCAAGGGTTACCGAGGTTCACCCGGCAGATTCTGAAAGAGGACACTCTAAACTATCAATATCAGTTGAGAAAAAAACTTTATGAAAAATTTCTAGGTTCACCCAAAATATTGGGTTTGGCTACCGGACTATAAAACCGAACCGTAGAAGCATAACCGAGAACCAAACCGAACCGTAGAATTCTCAAAGATCCCCATCCCTAGTTGAAACGTCTGTATAATGTGAGCTGCCTCATGCCATTGGCATATCTTCTGTTTTAGTTTTCTTTTGTTCTTTTGGACGTATCTATTGTTATTTCAGCGTTTTGGAGCGCCTGTATGATGTGAGTTTCCTGCCCGCCCTGGGCCACTGTGTGTCCGTGCTGCTGCAGCTCGCCAGGATGGAGAAATTACGCACCCTGCAGGTGGACGCCATGGAATGTCTACTGGAACTCGCTACTTCGTCACGCAAAGGTAAACTATAGCGCAGACTGAGGATGAGGGGAGTAATAATTATGATAATAGTAGTAATAATGATTATTTGTATAATAACGATGATGATGATAATGATGATGATGTTATTTATGATGATGATGATGATGATGATAAAATGATAATTATAATGATGATACTACTACTACTACTACTACTACTACTACTACTACTACTACTACTACTACTACTACTACTACTACTACTACTACTACTAATAATAATAATAACAATAATAACAATAATAACAATAACAATAATGATGATAAAGATAATGATGATAAAGATAATGATGATAATGATTATGATGATAATAATAATAGTAATAAATATGATAATAATAATAATAATAATAATAATAATAATAATAATAACAATAATGATAATAATAATAATAATAATAATAATAATAATGATAATAATAATAATGATAAAAATAGTAATAATAATAATAATAATAATTATAACAAAAATAATATTAATAATAGTAATAATAGTAATGATAATAATAATAATGATAATAATGATAGTAATAATAATAATAATAATAATAATAATAATAATAATAATAATAATAATAATGATGAAAATAATGATGATGATAATAATATCAATAATAATTATGATGATGATGATGATGATGATGATAATGATAATAATGATAATGATGATGATAATAATAATAATAATACTACTAATAATAATAATAATAGTAATTATAATAATAATTATAATGATAATATTGATAATAATAATAATAATAGAAATAATAATAATAATAATAATAATAATAATAATAATAATAGTGATAATGATAATGATAATAATAATAATAATGATAATAATAATATAGTAACAATGGTAATAGTAATGATAATAATAATGATAGTAATGATTATGATAATGATAATAGTGATTAAAATAATGATAATGATAATGATAATGATGATAATACTTCTAAAAGGATGATGATAGTAAAGATTCAAATGATCTTTTCTTATCTATCAATTTAAAGGGATGTGTATTTCAACAAGGTTATACCTTGTATTTTTCAGTTGGCCAAAGTTTATTACTCAGGGTAGGTGACCGGTTTGCCTCATTTCTCCCTGGGATCTCCATGACCCTTTGTAAGATCATCACCGGAGATGTGAAACAGGGAACTACTGTAATTGTTGTAAGTATCCTGTTTTATACAGATTTAGAACGCAGCCATACCTGGAGGGACCAATGACACTTTCGAAAATAAAATTTAGCATAAATTCAAAATTTGAAAGAAAATAGTTGGCTAGGATTCTCATAAAAACTTTAGTGGACATCTGTGCAATTGACTATTTATAAGCAAAATTTTGGATGCATATAATGCTTAATTTAAAATAATTAGGTCTCTTGGATGCAGGCACTAATCATTGATATACTGTTTAACCCATTCATACCCATATCAGCCAAAACTGCTACTAGTCAAGTAGATCTCCAGGTATGAAAGGGTTAAAAGAATTGTTTTGTTGAAGAAATTTTGATAATGTATCATAATGTGAAATTTTGAAAGGTGCCAATCTCTGACCTTTGTTAGTACAATTATTGGTAGAATTCCTTATCAAACAGTTGATATTGTTAAGTGTTGGTTTAACCTGATCCCCAAATACCATGTACAGGTGTCACTATTTTCATTGCTGGATAATATTTCACTTCCTTAATATTGAGACAGCTCTCATTAAGGTTCTTTTAGAAGTAATTTCGAAGTTAGGGCAGGTGATTCTGAATATGTTTCATATGATAGTATCCATAAATTGCGTAGGTGATTCTGAATTGATTTGAAAATTTAAGTTTTCATATACCATCAATCTGGAGCTGCACTCACCGCTCACAAACTCGAGTGGCTCGAGTACTAGAGGTAGGCGGGCCAAGTTCGAGCAGGAGTGGTCAAGTCTTCGACTCATCTATGTAGGGAGCACAAACCTAACACAGACCTTTTTATCACTGCTTATCGCTGTCATGTCTTGTTTAATATCCCCAACCAGTGGTTGTTAGGAAACATTCGCCAGCACAGTTTAAAATGAAATAAACATGTAGATGCTAATAAATATCCATCATTAAGTATTTATTTCTTAATTGCTGGGCTGAACAATAAATACCTATTTAAAAAAATGTGCGTCAGTGAGCTCATGAGTCAAAATGGTGGTGAGCTTATGAGTTGATCTCCCTCCGTGAGTGCAGCTCTACATGAACCAGAAAAAGAGGATCACCAGTCACCATTTATTATAGAAAAATATTATAACTTCAGTGTGCCTTGCAAGCCTGGAGCAAAGTGGTGGCCTTGGTGATGAGTGACAAACAATTGGAAAAAGTGCCGTTAAAGACGGAGGAGAAAGATTCAGCATCGCGAAGCCTCAGTGTGGCACGAACAGAGGATTGGGTGAAAACCACGGCCGGGCGCCTTCACATACTGGTGCAAAGGATTGTGGGATTGGTCAACCACGTTAGCTGGAAAGTGCGCCTGAACCTGGTGGAATGCGCAGAGAGAGTGCTTTTGAACTGTGCAAGGTACGCTTAACTATAGTCTTAACCAGCCTTTTGGGCACCCAAACCATAGTCTTAGCTAGCAGGGCGTCTGGGTGCCCTTTTAGACACCCAAACCCTTAAAAAGCCCCCCTCAAGACACCCAAAAAATTTGTGAGAAATGTTTTAAAATGTCAATCTTAAGCATATAATTGATTTTTGTCATCTCCATGCAATTCCCATGAGATTTTATAAGGATATCATGCCTTATTTTGATAAATTTATACATGTATATGGTTGAAATCTGAGTATATTGTGGTCCCCCTTAAAAATTTGGACACCCAAAAATTTAGCAATTGCCAATTTTTGAATCCTGGCTAAGTCCCTGACCCAAACACTTAAAAATCACCGCTCAGGAGTCCCAATTTCTTTGTGAGGAATTTCTTAAAATGTCAATCTCAAACATACAATTGAATTTTTTCATCATAATATAATTCCCATGGCATTGTATAAGAATATTATGCCTTATTTCACTAAGTTTATACATGCCTATGGTTGAAGTCTGAGTATTTTGTGGTCCCACTTGAAAAATTGGTTGCCCAAAACATTAAAAATTGCCAATTTTGGGCACCCTGTTTGTAATTCCTGGCTAAGACCTTGCACTTAACCCTTTCATGCAGGGAGATCTCCTTGACAAGATGGGAATTGGTTAAACATTGTCAATGTATTCCATTTTGCTATTTTGTTTTCGACAGGTCTCTGGAGGGATGTGTGCCACAGTTACTGGAGGTACTGGTAGGAGGAGCGGCGGATGAATACGCGAGTGTGAGCAGGCAGAGTGAAGCGGCCCTGGCGAGGTTTCGGGAGCGCCACCTTGGGGGCAGCAACAAGACTATGATGGAGATGCTGGAGGATAATCTGCACTCGCTGGCCACAGTCTTACCCAGGGTCATGAGGGCATCAGGTACAAAAAAGGGTCACCAGTTGGCACAGCCATATTTAACCCTGGTCCTGATGAACCCAGAAATATCTGGGGTACACTAACTTACCTGCCATGCATATCCAGAAAATATCCAGATGCAATTGCTGACCTGCTAATGACCATTCATATGAATTAGTCTATAGGACCCTCCGCCGAGCCTATACATGACCCATGCAGCTCCATTTTGAAGACCCTCACTAGACTTTCATTTTGCAATATGGCAAGTTGGGGGTAATTCCTCAGAATTCAAATTGTTCCCCTAAAACCTCCAGTCGTCAATTCGTCCCTCTACCGATAACAATGCAGTTGACTTGTAAGGTTACATCCAGCAATTTCTCAGGACAATTCATTTTGACTTATGGCGGGTAACTCCTCAGAATTCAGAATGTATCCCTAGAACCCCCAACCGTCAATTTGTCCTTGGGTACCTAAACAATGCAGTTGGCAGGGAAGGTTACATCCACCAATTCAGCAGGACAAGGGTTAACAAGAAAGTCTCAGGTCAATTACCTTTCTTCCCATTCATGCCTGTAGCCTGTACATCTTGAAAAGTGACGTTTGATACTTTTCAAAATAACTGGGGAGTGATTCGTAAATTCATATGATATTTGAAGGAGATTTTTGGATTGATTTATGATCTGAACTTTTAGTTCAAAATATTTTCTGAAAATTGCCTTTGTTAGAGTGATATATAACTAAAATCTTCTGGTGGTTTGGGGCGCTACAGGCATGAGTACGCTAAAAGTTTCTCAAGATATTGTCATCTGGAGCTATGATTCTTTTTACTTGACTTTAGAATTGAGAAGGATTTTTATGAACTATTTGAAGGAGGGATTTTGGTAATGTTCTAAATCACATTCCTCCTTCAATTATTTGCTCAACTTGACTTTTGCATGCAAGATTTAGTCAAAATTGCCAGTCTGCGTTTAGCCGCTCTGAACATCAATAGGTCAACGGATGATACCGTATTTTCGCGCGTATAGGACGCACCCGTGTATAAGACGCATGGCGAATTCAAAGCTAGTTTTCCATGTATAGAGCCTAGCTTTGTATATAGGACGCATGCTGACATCATGAGGTTGCCTGCCTGCGGGAGTGGAGGGATTGGATGCTTAATGACGTCATGAGGTTGCCTGACTGCGGGCTGCGAACGGTGGGGATCAGACAAACAACAACAGCAACAAGAAATTGATTGATTGCTTGTATTGTTTATTGTAATCAGTGCGACTAAAATAGAACTGGCCATGCTGATAAGACAAAGAACTAAAGTACTGGCCTGTTAAACAGAAAACAGCTAGCCAGGGTACACTGGTAACACAAATAAACACAGATAAAATGAATATAAAAACCCACCAGTGCCTGTATTCGGACATGTGTTGCAGTCACAGCATTGCAGCCATTTTGGCATTCTTCAATCCAGGCAAATAATTTCTTTTCCAACTCTGGGAAGCGAGGTTTGGTACCCCGGCTAGCACGTCTCTGGCGGTTCATTTTTAATAAACGTTCCTCTTGTTGTCTCCATTTACGGATGTTACACTAGTTTACTATGCAATCGAGAGATGGCGCTCCGGCATCGCCTACATCGATGTAAGAGACCTCTTATTTCTACACTCGTATATTGGACGCACCCCCTTTTCATACCCCTGCGTCCTCTGTAAAAAAGTGCGTCCTATACTCGCGAAAATACGGTAATTGCTGCATCCCTTTTGTTGCATGATCCATACTTCAATTTGTCTAATTTTACCTGGGAAAACCTTCACTATATTGACATCTTGATCTTGATCTTTCAGATGATGAGAAGAAACTCTCAACTCTATATCTTGTCAATGGCTACTTAAAATTGTTGGGTAGGTCTGATGGAATTTCAACTCTTTTAACCCTTCCAATGCTGAGGCTTCTTTTGTACAAAGCACAAGAACGCAAAGATTCTTGAAAAACATCTAAACCCTATCATGTTGGTATTCATTGGAAAGCTCTCACTGAGTACCCATTTGCCAGGGTTTCGGTCATTTTTCAGGTTTTTTGCATCATTGTGTATTGGCCAAATAAGCCAACAGCAGTGTAAGGGTTAAACACATTCATGCATATGAGTTCCTCCTGACATTGTCATCTGGATCTATGACAATTTTGACAATAACTTGGAAATTAAGAATATTTTCACAAAATATATCCAGGAGAGTTGTTTGTAATATTCTGCTTGGTTATGTTCTGACTCACATTTCTCTATCAAATGTTTCCTAACTATGTTTTTGCTTGCACAATTTCATCAAAATTGTCAGGCTGCTTTTGACCGCTGTGAGCGCTCATATGCATATTTCTGGTGCGCCTCACATTTTCTTTGGGCAGTCGGCCTGTGGCCTATATTAGGCACTGCTGACATGATTCCATGATGGTAGGACTCCATGTTGAGTGCAGAAGCTAAAGTATGAAACTTAATTGGAATTCTTGCAATGTAATATATAATGTCCCTCTGTGCCAGAGATCCGCCTAAAGTATGAAACTTAATTGGAATTCTTGCAATGTAATATATAATGTCCCTCTGTGCCAGAGATCCGCCTAAAGTATGAAACTTAATTGAAATTCTTGCATTGTAATATATAATGTCCCTCTGTGCCAGAGATCCGCCTAAAGTATGAAACTTAATTGGAATTCTTGCAATGTAATATATAATGTCCCTCTGTGCCAGAGATCCGCCTAAAGTATGAAACTTAATTGGAATTCTTGCAATGTAATATATAATGTCCCTCTGTGCCAGAGATCCGCCTAAAGTATGAAACTTAATTGGAATTCTTGCAATGTAATATATAATGTCCCTCTGTGCCAATAGATCCGCCTAAAGTATGAAACTTAATTGGAATTCTTGCAATGAAATAAATAATGTCCCTCTGTGCCAGAGATCCGCCATGGCCTAGTGGTTTCGATGAGTGGCCCCCAAGCCTTATGTTGCGGGTTCGAGCCTCCACTGGATCCCCATTAGCTGGTTGGCATGGCTGCTGTATAAATGTGTAGCATTGTGGAGTGCTGTCTATGGTGCTTCTGCAGCTGAAAGACCCCTTGGAACTACTCATGAAGAGAAGGATATTTCTTTCCAAGTTCCGGGTTTCTATCTTGTTGCGATATGACCTCATCTTTTGAAAGATATGTAAAAACTAATTCCTTTCTTCTTTCCTCTCTGTGTGCCTTCCCTGATGGCCTGGTGGTTTAAGGCATTTTCACTGACCGGTAGCTGTCTCACCACAGCATAGGTTCCAATCTTTGCCGAAGCATGTGGGAAAATTGCCAGTGACTTTGGGTTAGGCGGGTTTTTTTCGCCAGGTACTCCCGGTCCCTCCACCATTTACAACTAGCTAGTCAAGAAAAAACAAAATATTTGAAGGAGACTTGTTGGTAATGTTCTGATCAACATTTCTCATTTTGCCAATTGTCATAAAGCCTGAAAGATTTTCTCAAAATTGTCGGGCTGGTTTTGGCCGCTTTGTGCCGGCTAAGACTATGCTGCCTTGCTGGCTAAGAATATGCTTGAATTAATTTATGGCAAAAATGGTGAAAGTAGAATTTATTTTTCTGCAGGTGAGGGTGTGTCAGGACTGGTGTATTCCTTCGCTCACCTGAGGCGTCTCTCGTTAGCCCTCCTTCAGGTGTTAGAGCTGGACTGTGGCGACATCAAGATCATAGAGGAGAGATCCATAGGTAAGTGCCAGGGAAATATAGAAATTATATACTATGTATATATGTATATATAAATACATATTTATATATAAATATATATATATATATGTATATATATATATATATATATATATATATATATATATATATATATATATATATATATATATATATATATATATATATATATATATATATATATATATATATATATATATATATATATATATATATATATATATATATATATATATATATATATATATATATATATATATATATATATATATATATATATATATATATATATATATATATATATATATATATATATATATATATATATATATATATATATATATATATATATATATATATATATATATATATATATATATATATATATATATATATATATATATATATATATATATATATATATATATATATATATATATATATATATATATATATATATATATATATATATATATATATATATATATATATATATATATATATATATATATATATATATATATATATATATATATATATATATACAGGCCTCAACGCTAACTCAAAATCATACTGGCCCTGTAGGACCAGTAACACCTAGCATCTGCTGGTCCTGCAAATTTTTTACTGGTCCTACATTTTTTCTTTAAAATAACAAGAACGAACATTGCATAAAATTCACCATTATCTTTATAGATTTTATCTTCATTTATTTCAAAAACATTTGGGGACATTCTCGGTGGGAAACTTTTTAACAAGAATGTCTCCTGGCCCGAAGCTGTTTTGGGGAATTTTTACTGGCCTGGGGCCATAGGTTTACCCTTAGCGTCGAGCCCTGATATATATATATATATATATATAAATATATATATACACACACACACACACACACACACACACACACACACACACACACATACAAGACTCTAAACCGAATACCTTTACCTTTACACACACACACACACACACACATACACATATATATATATATATTCAGGGTCTGACACTTAGTTTTCAGGCTAGGGGCCCGAAAAGGTCTTTTAATAAAAAATAACTGGTCAAAAACAGGATTTCTGGTTATTATGCATACTATTTTGGGCCCCTAGCCTGAACAATCTAGGGGCCCACAGCAAAATCTAGGGTCATATGCCCCTGGGCCTCGTGGAAAGTTGAACCCTGCATATATATATATATGTATATATATATATATATATATATATATATATATATATATATATATATATATATATATATATATATATATATATAAATATATATATAATTATTTATATATATATAATTATTTATATATGTATATATACATATATGTATATATATATATATATATATATATATATATATATATATATATATATATATATATATATATATATATATATATATATATATATATATATATATATATATATATATATATATCATCAGACAAGTATAATGTATGTCTTATTCCTAGGTCCTGGATCTTCCTCACTAGGGGGCAGCACTCACCAGACACCGTTGCCAGCAAGAAAATTCTTCAAGCATTTTACAGATGAGCGCATCCACACGCAGGTTATTCTGGTCTGTCGAACATTAGGATATTACGGTGAGTTTAGATTATGAGGATATCACATGGCTCTTGTCATAGAATGATGATAGGGTTCAGAAAGAGCATTATATTTGCTGTTACAGGAGATATAGATTTCATTGTGGAGCATTTTCTGGACATATTAGGCATCATTGTAGTCGCTCTTATTAAAGATATATGATACAGTAGAGATGGAGCATCATTTTTATTGTTTCAGGTGATAATTTTGGAGCACTTTTGGATATGTTTTGAGCCATTATAAAAGCTCCTTTCATTGGGTGATGATGGAGATGGAGTAGGGAGTAGGGATGGAGGATTATATCTGGACATGTCTGGCACCAATGGCATCGATCCAGTTATAGCATGATTATGGAGTATAAATATAAGGATACGTTTATTGTTTCAGGAGATATAGACATACTTGTGGAGCACTTTCTGGACATGTTTGGTGCCTCTGGCATCTCTCCGGTTATAGCATGATTATGGAGTATAAATATAAGGATACGTTTATTGTTTCAGGAGGTGTAGATGTACTTGTGGAGCACTTTCTGGACATGTTTGGTGCCTCTGGCATCTCTTCGGTTATAGCATGATTATGGAGTATAAATATAAGGATATGTTTATTGTTTCAGGAGATATAGACATACTTGTGGAGCACTTTCTGGACATGTTTGGTGCCTCTGGCATCTCTTCGGTTATAGCATGATTATGGAGTATAAATATAAGGATATGTTTATTGTTTCAGGAGATATAGACATACTTGTGGAGCACTTTCTGGACATGTTTGGTGCCTCTGGCATCGCTCCGGTTATAGCATGATTATGGAGTATACTGTATAACGGGTAATGTTAACGTGTGCTTAATCTTCCCGAATTTACCGAATGGGTTTGAGACGGGAACAATAAAAACGTTATCTTTAATCATTTTTGTTGGTATGGTGTGGCAGACGATGTTCGCAGATGACGATGTGTCTGAGTCTGCATTCTCAGTGTGTAAGATATGAATTTGTTACGTTATATATACTAGTTTTTTGTAAATAAATGAATCTTTGAACTGAATGAAAATGTAATTATCTATATATGAATTATTATGAAATAACTCCCATCTCCGTTTACCTTTTCCTTCCAACGAACTTGCCATGCTTTTTGTGGCATTTATTTATACCGGCCTTGGCAGGTTTGGGGATTATGCCTCATGTTTGCAGTACTCACAGTCTCTCACAGACAGTTGCCAACCTACCCACGAACCGGTCCTCAATGGATAAATTCAGGCGGACTGATAATTTGAGTGTATTCTAGTACTGTTTGCAGTACTCACAAAGTTTCTCAACCTGCCCACGAACCGGTCCGACTTGGATTTATGCTGCTCTAATTGCTATTAATGCGCAGAACAATAGTGCCAGCCATGTCAGCTCAATTGAGCTATCATGGCTTTGTTGTTCTGCACACCACGGCACATTCAGTGCATACAACATTCGTCTGCACTAATAGATTCAGAAGCGAAAACACACACTTTCGGTTAATTTAATATCAGTGCAGCCATGTGCAGGACGGGAAATTAAAAAACGGGAAAAAGTAGAAAACATCATTTTTCGGGAAATAAAAGTCCCGGGAAATATACCCGTTATACAGTAAATATAAGGATACGTTCATTGTTTCAGGAGATATAGACATACTTGTGGACCCTTTTCTGGACATGTTTGATGCCTCTGGCATCGCTCCGGTTATAGCATGATTATGGAGTATACATATAAGGATACGTTCATTGTTTCAGGAGATATAGATGAACTTGTGGAGCACTTTCTGGACATGTTTGGTGCCTCTGGCATCTCTGCAGTTATAGCATGATTATGGAGTATTAATGGAGATAGGTTTGTTGCTTCGGAGATATAGATGCACTTTCTGGACATATTTGGTGCCTCTGGCATAGCTCAGGTTATAGCATGATTATGGAGTATAAATGGAGATATGATTATTGTTTCAGGAGATATAGATGCACTTTCTGGACATATTTGGTGCCTCTGGCATCGCTCCGGTTATAGCATGATTATGGAGTATACTGTAGAACAGAAAATTTCCGCGTGTGTTTATATATAGCGTACATAGCGTCTGGTGCCGCTTCGCTATATATAAAAACGTTGTACTTTTGTCTTTTTTTTTAGCCACTGGTGGCGCTGACGTCAATTTTCGTTTTAGTGGTGGCCGCTAGATAGCGGCACTAGTAAATCTAATAGAAGATATGTAGCCCTGCTGAAACCCTAGCGCCACTAGTACAAACATGAAGCATACGTAGCCCTTCTTGAACCATTCATTTTTTGTGTTTTTCTGGCCTAAATTCATTTTGATAAAAGTGCTTAAAATCTAGCTTTAAATGATGTTAAAAGTTACAGTATCTAAAAGTCACAGTCCAGGTTGACTGAAGCCAGAATACTGAGTGAGTGTTGCACATAGCAACCAGAAGGATAAGTGCTCAGATATTGTTCCGGCGGCCTTGTTTACACACAAACAAATGCCAAATTTAGAAAGTCTATCTGGTTGCTTCACTCTGGCAGCATTAGATTAAGAGCTCAGTATTCTGGCTTCTGTCAACCTGGACTGTGACTTTTAAATACTGTAACTTTTAACATCATTTAAAGCTAGATTTTAAACACTTTTATCAAAATGAATTTAGATTGAGAAGACTGCCAAATGATAACTGTAATGTGCCAAAGTGAATTTGGAATTTAGTTTGAGAAGACTGGTGAGATAAATGATATGACATGATGATTTTTTAAAGCTAAAGAATGTATTCAATGTATGTTAATGATATGAGCTGTGACATTTTTTAAACTGATTGAAATTAAGGGCGACGGTCTACTATCATCCCCCCCCCCCCCCTTCAATAATCCCGGTCCAGAAAACAAAGTATATACGGGCGCCCCCTTTTGAGAGAATGCTCAATCAAACTGCATTCTCTGCTCAAATTAGTTCGTGTTTTTTGCGACAGATGGCGCTGTCAGCGGCGGTGGCTACGGTAAAGAGACGCTAATATAAAGATACGCTATGATGCAAAACTCCCCAATTCGCTATACTTGGGACACGCGTGAATTTCGTGTTCTACCGTACATGGAGATATGTTTATTGTTTCAGGAGGTGTAGATGTACTTGTGGAGCATTTTCTGGACATGTTTCATCAGAGTTCTATGTACAGAAAGCAAAGCATCATGGCGCTGAACGAGATCGTCATGGGAACAACAGGAAAAGGTAGGTGGCAGCACTAGGGATTGGCACCTTTAAATTTTTCTGGATTTGATCCCTATTTCCATAAAGATACAATATCTTAACAATATTTTTAATGATGGACCTAAATTTGTTATATTCATCACTGCCAACTTAAGAAATTTTGCAAATGCATAGCGTACTTCTTTGTGCAGTTACAATAATTTCGTGTGTATTAGATGCACCCGTACATAGTATGCAACCCTTGTTGAGGCCGTTAAAATGATGTATAGACCTTAGATTTATGTATAGTGCGTCCCCCCTTTTTCGGCTTCATGGAGCGCCCTGGTGGTTGGGTGCATATTGTCAGGTTCAACCTTTTGCGGGGCGGAATAGCGTAAATAGGTCAAGATTGGCATAATTCTGATGACCCTTCACCTGCTAAAAGCCTTGGTTTTTACATTTTTAGATCACTTTATTTAAAGAAAACATTCATAATAAACTTAATCATGCCATCTTGGTCTATTGCATGCATCGTCTAAACCGGCAACCATTTTGGCACTGCTCCGAGGCTCTGCACAGCCATAATGCATTGCGCGTGGAAGTCAACATCGATTTTGGATCTCTGTGTGGCCGGGTGACTTGATGTAAAACACCCTAGATTTCTGGCTTTGTTTATAAAACACAACCCAGATTTGAGAGTAAAAATTCATGTAAAAAAGTGTCTTCTACACGCAAAATTATGGTACGTCAATTCTATACAATGTTACAGGCCTTGATATGGCAGAAAAAGGGACAATAAAGTAAATTCCAGATCCCAAACTTCTGTAGGAGTTAGCCCCTCACACCTTTATTTGTGAAACATAAAACATACTTTTCAGATGCAGGGTGGATTGACAATGTTTACTGTAGAACACACATATGACGAGTGTCCCAAATATAGCAAATTGGGGAGTTTTAGCATCATAGCATATCTTTATGTTAGCGACATTAGCCGCCGCTGACAGCACCAAAGTACAGAAATAAAAGTAAAGCGTTTTTATATATAGCGAAGTGGAACCACTCGCTATGTACGCTATATATAAACAGAAGGGTACATTGTGTGTTCTACAGTATTCTATAATTTTTTAACGTCGGTATCACATTTTTTATGTTTCAGGATTGAATAACCAGGACACAATATTGAAAGCAGCGTCTTCTGATATGGAAGGTGTGGTCAGGTAAGTACAGGGGGCGCTAGGGATTGGCAACTTTAAATTTTTCAGTATGTTGCGTTATCGATATTTCCTTAACAATACAATATCTTAACAATATTTTTAATGCCTCTCATGGAACTAATTTTGTTAAATTTGGAACTCTTAGCCTCAGGAATTCTGCTAATAAATAACGAAATACTTTCATGCAGAGAGGTCCAGGTAGCAATTTACTGTATTCGCCCGATTAAGTGCACTGTCTTAAATAAGCACACCCCCTCAATTTTTTTGCAGATTTTGGGTGACCAGCAAGCGCCAAAGATCGTCTGCTCATGTTTAATTGCTACTGTTTTAGTAGAACGAGAAGGTATATAGATGGCGAATGTAAATGCCATCTGTCAGCCATTTCTTGTTGCGGTACGTAACACCCTGATCGGCACTCATTGGGGGGTGCGGTTATACGAATGTTTGACAAAACCCCTGCTACAGAAAAATTTCCCAACTTGAATCCGCACGGTGCGCTTAATTGGGCGAATACGGTAGTCAATTTTAGTCAATCCAGGGTATTGAACAGTATTGATGACGGTCCTAGGTAGGTCATTATGATGCAAAAGACCTGAAAACATGACTGAAAGCTTGCAAATAAAAACCAACATGACAGGCCAGACATGGTTTATATGGTTTTCAAAAATCTTTGCGTCCTTGTGCTTTCGACAAAAGTAATCTTAGCATTGGAAGGGTTAAGCATAGAAATGCTGCACTAATTATGAATAAATATTACGAAAATGTTTGTGAAATATACATTTTAGGAATCTGGTAAGCGAATACCTCAGCCCTGCCCACTGGAACCTACCAACCAGTAACCAGCCAATCACAGACAAGCCAGTCAAAGGGAAGCAATCTGATTGGCTGATGATCACGTCAGCATCAGAACCCTCTGGTGTCAATCAGCTAAACAGCAACATCCTCCAAATCTGCCTTTTACTGGAAGGAATAGGCATATTTTCACAGGTAGGTTAACTCATTCATGCCCGTGTGTTGCCTGAACCTAAAAATAACCTATGAATTATGTATATATTCGCAAAATATTTGAAGGAGAGTCGTAGATAGATTGAGCAACTCCCCTTCAAATATTTTCTAAAGATTGCATTTTCTGATATTGGCTCATTAAAAGAGTACTTGTATGTAGGGTTGCATACCGTTAAGAGGTACAGGAACTGCTGTCGGTGCCATTTCAAAAAGTACCGTATCGTACAGTTTCATTCCTGAAAGCTACTCTTGATAATATTAACCAAGGTAAAATTATCATTTATAAGGATCCTAAACATGACTATTCACGACTATCTATAAGATGATAATACCAAAAGGTACTGTTAATAGTACTGTTAAAATACCGTAACGTTCCATCGATACCGATACAGTACCGATAATGTACCTATACCGCTCAGTACCATTTCACTTTCATTGGTACCCAACCCTACTTGTATCGAGTACTTTCACAAAATGTTACACAAATCATTATACATATCGACTTTAATTGATCTAAATAACAGTTAATCAGTTCCATATTTAATCACTGTGTGTGATATGGGAGGTATCTTTTAAGCTTACCGTGTCCTTTTCCTTGCTATAGGTGCTAGGTGAGAATTTTCGGCCTTTGCTTATGGACGTCCTCTATCCTGTTCTCGAGAGACTGGGCGACGAGACTGACATCATACGACAGACCGCAGAGATCACGGCTCTACAGATAGCCCAGAGTTGTGGCTACAAGTATGTGGAACTATTTGACCCTTCCAATGCTAAGGCTTCTTTCGTCCAAAACACAAGGACGCAAAGGTTTTAGAAAACCATCTAAACCCTGTCATGTTGGTATTCATTGGATAGCTCTTGCTGAGTACTACCAGATGAGTACCCATTTGATAGGGGTTCAGTGTTGTCTGGATCTATGTTACTTTTGTAAATAACTTTGGAGTTATGCAAATTGGAAAAGTATTTGAAAAAGAGCTTTTAGTATGTTTCGGATCTACATTTCTCCTTCAAATATTTTTCTGAAAATTGCCTTGCAAGAGAGATATCATCAAAATTGTCAGGCTGTTTTGGCCATTACAGGCATGAATGGGTCAATTCATAAATGTCTTAACCCTTCCATTTGAGTCAGGATACTGTAAATTGTGTAATGTTAATGAGGAATCAATCTTCCAAATTTACTTAATGGGTTTCAAGACTGTAAAATTAAAAACGGTATCTTACACCAGTGTCCTAGCCAGGATTTCAAAAATGCCTGTCCAAAACAGCAATTTCAAAACTTTTGCCCCTCCAGATTTAGTGACTTATCTACTTCAAATCCGTATACCAGCTACATTTAATAGCCTAGTGTATCAAAAAGGGCAATTTACAATTCAACTATGTCATAGAAGATGGTTTCTTAGGAAAATGTTTGGTTATTACACCCTAAAAGTCAAAATTGAAAAATCATCATGGAAATTTTTGCCTGTCCAAACAGGAGGTATTTAGGAAACTACATGTCCAAAAGACAGGTAGGACAGGTCCTCGCTAAGTCCCTGTCTTACACCGTTTTTGTTGATATAGTACAGGTGGCCACTCCCTGTGTATATAGATCTCTGATACAGCATAACAAGTCAAGTTGGCTCTCCTATGATGGGAGGAATGTGCATATAATTATCTGTGCCCACAGCCTTGAAATTGGCATATTATTCAGTATGACAAGAATGTAATAGAAAGGACCGGTATACATCTGGAAGTTTAACCGACGCAAACGTGCTACAATCGGTAAGTCATCAAAATAAGCTGTTGCCCGGTAATTAAGGTGAGTGACTGCAATACATCTCACTAAGAGTGCTTTCCAGATAATCTGCATGTAGGTCTATGGCAGCGTGTTTGTGTGGACGTGTGAATATTTCTAAACGGCTCTCTTTAAGCGATCAAACTTGTACTCGTATTTCGTATTCGTTAAATAAGCACACAGGGCGTTTGCAGATCCAACTGAAAATAAGTACACTTTACAGTCTGTACCGGTACCACATGAAAAGGTAAGGAAACATTTGCAGGGGAGGTTCAGAAGGCCAGAAAAAAATATCCGGTGGCTCAGTGCAGTTAATAGGGGTCTGTGTGCTCATTCGGATGAATACGGTAAAGCAACATATAAATTCCATGTTGCTTGCAGTATAAACTCATACTGAAGTTTATATGCTATTTTCAGGAATCTTTCGGAGCTGGTCTACAGCAATGCTGACTACCTTGTGAATGCGATCTCCCTGCGACTACGCCACCTATCCTCCAACCCGAGAACTCCTGTCGTCCTGCAAGTGATCCTCCAGAACAGTGACTCTGACATCCTTCCCTTGGTGGAGGACACGATACAGGAGGTAAGTTCATGCCAGTCCCACAAGATTGCAATTTCCAGGAGACATCAGCATATTATGGACACGGAACATACAGAAATATTTCACACTCAGCATATTGTTTAATTGTTTGTAATTTCAAGTCCTCATTTGAAATTCTTTTTTTTTTTTAATTTCAGTTTTCTAACAAATAATATGCAAATACTTATATTTCACATACTACAGTACAGTGAAACTTTTATTGTGAACACCCCAGATAAGAGATGTGAACACCTAATGTGAACACAATTTACCGAACCCATTTGTATTTTTAACATTATGGAAGACTGCTGAGATGTGAACACCCCCTAATTTGGACGCGTTTGGCCTGGTCCCAAGGTGTTCACATCTACGAGGTATCGCTGTATTTTGAACCTTCCAATGCTGAGGCTATTTTCGTCCAAAGCACAAGTACGCAAATTTTTTTGAAAACCATCTAAACCCTGTCTTGTTAGTATTCATTGGATAGCTCTCACTGAGTACTCTCAAATGAGTACCCATGTGGCAGGTTTCAGTCATTTTTCAGGTTTTTTGCATCATTTTGTATTGGCCAAATTGCTTTTTGTGATTTCAGATTCTCCATTGCTTAGACCTGTATCACCACAACCAGGCAGTGCTCTTCATGCGAGTCCTCCATGCTCTTGGCGAGGCTGTGCACCGCTGGTTCCCGGTCACGCAAGACCCTGACAGGCCCCCTGGTGGACAAAACACAAACTGCACGTCGCCAGGTAGTTCCTGCGAGCAGGATACTACACAAGACCCTGACAAGCCCTCTGGTGGACAAAACACAAACTACAAATCCCCAGATAGTTACTACAAGCAGGATACTACGCAAGACCCTGACAAGCCCTCTGGTGGACAAAACACAAACTACAAGTCGCCAGGTAGTTCCTGCAAGCAGGAAACTGCCGAGGAATTTCGCCAGTTTTTCCTGGAGTACCACAAACAGAAGCAGATTGCGGACTCTGCAGGTTATAATGACGATGGTGCTGGGAATAATGTAGAAGAGGACCACACTGATCAGAATGGCAATGAGGAGGAGGAGGAGGGGACGAAGGTTGATGAGGAGGAAAAGAAGGAGCCCCCCATGCATGTAAAAGTCATAGTTCAGGTACTCAATCTATTTTGCTTATATCTATGTAGGGCTTGAGTTCGAAACTGTCCATTCAAATATAACAGGCCATCTTATAAAGATTAAACATATTGTATCATTTCACCTTTTCTACAAGGATGGCCTCATAACCTTTGAAGGGGGTTTTCAAAGGGAAATGTATATATACATATATATATATACATATATATATATATATATATATATATATATATGTATATATATATATGTATGTATATATATATGTATATGTATATATATATGTATGTATATATATATGTATGTATATATATATGTATGTATGTATATATATATATATGTATATATATATATATATGTATATATATATATATGTATATATATATATATATATATATATATATATATATATATATATATATATATATATATATATATATATATATATATATATATATATATATATATATAAGTATATATATATATATATATATATATATATATATATATGTATATATATATATATGTATGTATATATATATATGTTGCAGCCCAACTTCCGATCCTGGCCCATCTTAAGATGGGCTTGGCCCAACTTACGATCGGAAGTTGGGTAGCCCATCTTAAGATGGGCTTGGCCCAACTTACGATGACCCCTAGCCCATCTTAAGATGGGCTTGGCCCAACTTACGATCTTTAGATACCAGGATGTAGGTCATTTGAAGTTGGGCTGGCCCATCTTAAGATGGGCTTGGCCCAACTTCCGATCTCTAGATACCAGGATGTGGGTCATTTAAAGTTGGGCTGGCCCATCTTAAGATGGGCTTGGCCCAACTTCCGATCATTATAGATACCAGGATGTTATCCTTCATGAATATTCATATGAATTTTTGCACTCTTATAAATATGGAATTTTCAACTCTTTCATAGGGCATCCACTTTAAATTACAAGATAATATTAGTCCAAGAAATACATTGAAATGGGTAGCTAGAATAACCTGATTACTCAAAACATTATTGCTGATTGTAAGCAGAAAAACGAAATAAAAGAATCATGTTTTTACAACAAATTAAAGAGTCATAAATATGGAATTTTAAGCTTTTTCAGATATAATGTAATTCAAAGTTAATGTAATTAGATAATTTGCACAATACTACCTTTGTTATTTATGGGTTGTGTGCTCTTACATTACATAAGCTATATGATGAATCATTTACAATTTGAATGAAGGAATAGCAATGGTATTTTTCTAATGACTCAAAAAGGGAAAAGTGATTTTTTTTGTCTTTTAAGCTTTTTTATTAGTATTTTTAGGTATTCTTTAACCCCTTGCAAATTCTTGACATAATTATATAATAATGTGTGTGCCAAAATAAGTGTGAATGCATTAATTGAGCAGGTTCATGTGACTGGCAGGACAGTAGAAATAGACAAAAAACTTGTCAGAATTTACAAAAACATTGTGTCCTTTATCAAGATTCATCAGAGCAGGGCACTTATAGTATCTAGATGAGGTGAGGTAGTAAGAAATGAACATACATGGTTCAAGTTGTAATTGATATGAGATAAGGTGTATGCAGATTGAATTGGTACTTGTACCTAAACGACACATATTTTAAATTTTGGCAGATCCAAATTTAGTAAGATTTAGACATTATGATCTTGGATTGGCCAACTTTATACTTTGGATGAAGCAGTTGAGAAAGTTATCTTTTTGGTAGTCAATAGTAAAAGAGGGAAGAGAGAAATATTTATGTTTTAGTTTGAATTATTTTTTAAACATCTTTTTTAAATATTGAAGAGCAATGAGTATACCGGAAAACTGGTCGTTGAACTTTTAAAATTGAGACCTTTATTAAGATGTGTCAGAAAGGAGCCCTTCATCCTGAATGTAGATAAAGAAAAGTAATATAGATGTACCATGTTACCTTAATATATTGGCTAATTATTGTGAAATGTTTTCACTTTTACAGACATCTATTATAAATAATGTAATAGATACTTATATTTTGTTAGACAGGTAAAAAGATTGTAGGGCATATACAACTTTTGAAACTCATTCTAGAAGCCAGAAAAGAATGTAATCAATCAAGGATTGCAATTAACAGGTGCTGGAATCCAGCACAATAAGAAACATTACACATGTAAATTAATCTGTTGTGTTTGAATAATTATTTCTTTGTTTTGTTTTTCTAGTCTTTTTTACAAAAGGAGAGGAGAGAATCTGTAATCAACTTATATTAAAATTTCAGCATAATCAGAAGTATTCAGTAGTGTTTAAGTAAAGATTTAACAATAAAATGCAAGTAATTTGTCTCATGAAATTCACATCTTATTCAATAAACAAATATTCCAACTAAGCTATAAACTTCTAGATGAACACTTAATAAAAAATCATTGCCATCGGAAGTTGGGCTGGGCTGCTGTATTATCTGGGTCATCGGAAGTTGGGTAGCCTATCTTAAGATGGGCCAGCAAAATCCAGCCCAACTTCCGACCGGAAGTTGGGCTTGGCCCATCTTAAGATGGGCTGGATCGGAAGTTGGCCTGCGACATATATATATGTATATATATATATATATATGTATGTATATATATATATATGTATATATATATATATATATGTATATATATATATATATATATATATATATATATATATATATATATATATATATATATATATATATATATATATATTTATATATATATACATACATGTGTGTGTGTGTATATTTAGATGGAAAGAATGAGATAGATAGATAGAGAAAGATAGAGATAGATAGATGTTAAATTCAGCTCAATCCTTTATTTTTAAATTTCTTTTTGTAGGTTTTAGAGAGATGTGTTCACCTCCTGTCTTCCAAGAATCCCAGACTGAGGCTCCTGGTGCTTGATACCATAGCAACAGCAGCTATCACATTGCAATCAAATTCCACCGAATTATTGCCCATGATTCACAAGTTGTGGCCCCCAATTTCACAGCGTTTCAAGGATGAGGAACCACTTGTTGTAGTGAAGGTTGGTTCATTTTTATATTCTAACGTAGGCTTGACATATTTATTTCCAAACAATAGAAATTGTTATTGGTGGCATGGGTCATTTTTCAGCTTTTTCACATTCTTTTTTTTGTTGACCAAATTAGCACAATTTCTGATGCCAAAACTCAATTTCAGGTAGGAAATATGATTCCTTTATTTAGACTATAACTATTTTTTATCCGGTATTTGTATATTCAACTGCAACAAAATGAGTTTTAGAATACTATTCGCATTGCGGAAATCTCAGATGCACCAACTAAAATTGAGTATATCGCAGCACCCCTAGTATTGTGCTCTACTAAATGGTTTACCTTTTCGCTGTTGGTGGCTAATTTAGTCAATATAACATGATGACAAAAAGCTGAGAAATGATTGAAACCCTGGCAAATGGGTACTCATCTGATAGTGCTCATCAAGAGCTTTCCAATGAATACCATCATGACAGGGTTAAGATGATTTTCATAATTTTTTGCTTTTTTGTACACTGGACAAAAGTAACCTCAGCATCAGAATGGTTATTTTATCCAACTGTTGATCTGTTTCAGGCATTCAAGACGTTGTCTGTTATAAGTGCTGCAAGTGGGGATTTCTTGTACAGGAGATTTCTGACGGATGTGCTTCCTAAAACTCTGGAAACCCTCACCAGGCTCTCTCCAGCAAGGTACAGTAAAAACATTCAATTCCTGCACTAAACGTACAGGCAGACCAGGCATTTTGCACAACCAGATTGTCACCCGGATGCCTGGTCATAGATAAGCTGACATGGCCAGCTAAATACAGCTCAATACGGCCTGGTACAGGAATTACATATCTTAACTGTAGATGTTTGGAGGTCTTTGTAGACTGGTTACTCAAGGCTAGTCACACATGCATGCACAAATATGTATATATATATATATATATATATATATATATATATATATATATATATATATATATATATATATATATATATATATATATATATATATATATATATATACACATATGTTTACAAATATTTAGATTTTTCAACTTTTAATTGGTTGGTTAGTTATGAGACTGGACGTTATAAGAATTCAATTTAAAAAAAAAAAAATTCAAATATTCTTTTTTGTATTAGCATTAGCAGGGATTTGTTACCTATCCTTTAATCTCCTCTAAATGCATCTCTCGAAACTTTTCTGATTTGTTTTTCAGCCTTGGGTGTGGAGCATCGTACCGGTACAGCAGTCGGCATCAGCTACAGGCAGCCATATTGGACGGCATCGGCGGCCTGTGCGAGCGACTGGATCTTAGGGAGAAGGATCTAGATGCGGTTCTCACAGCGTGCCTACCGTACCTCAACACTAAACAGCCACTCAGTTTGCAGCAGGTAGATATTATTTGAAATATCCTAGGGCTATGTTAGGGCTGTCATTATTTAAGAAAATCTTTCAATTCAATATATTGATATTTTCTTTTTCTATATTGATTATTTTGATATGATACATTGATATATGCCCATGGTTTCTATAGCATTTTATCAGATTATAAATAAGTACTGTTTGAAATTCAGAACACTATGACATATGTATGATTTATTACAAGGTTTACCCCTCACATCTTACACCCTGCAGGGAGGGTACTTTTTAAATACTGCCTAACTTATTCCTCATCAGAAGACTATACAGGCAATACATACTTTATAAAGGGCTGGGTAATCAACTTCAAAAACATAATGGCTACCCATAATCCTAATATCTGTTTAAATATATTGACTCATATTACTTATATTCAATACCCAGCATTTTGCTATATTTAATAAACATATTATGCAAGCAGCATAAAGGCTGATGAGATATTTTGTTGATTTCGGCTTGGCATTTTTCGCATTCCAGCATCTCTCCCAATACTTGGACACCACTGAAAAGCTAATAAGTTATTCTGTTGATTTCAGCTTGGAATTTCTGCATTCCAACATCTCTCCCAATACTTGGACACCACTGAAAAGCTAATAAGTTATTCTGTTGATTTCAGCTTGGAATTTCTGCATTCCAACATCTCTCCCGTGTCGACCCCGATGCTGTGTGGCTGAAACTGACATCAGTGTGTTTTCCAATGCCTCCTCCTCCGCCTCACTCCTGTTTCTCCCCACTAGAGGGCAGGGCAGCAGGGAACGCCAACGACTTTGTACACAACGTACACCTACTACTCGAGGAGTTGTAGCTGATGAAGCTAGTGTTTCAGGACTTCGTCTTTAACTATTCCAATGCTGAGGCTACTTTCGTCCAAACACAAGGATGCTAAGATTTTTGAAAACCATCTAAACCCTGTCATGTTGGTATTCATTAGATAGCTCTCACTGAGTTCTCTCAGGTGAGTACCCATGTGCCAGGGTGAAGAGGACAGGTTTGGGGGTCTTATTTGAAAGTTGACATGTATAAGCTCATTTGGAACCTTAATCATTCTGAATGGTGGATTTGCCCATTGACATAATTCTTTTTAAAAACGGATATAAGTTGGTATAAACAACAACTTAACAGTGTCGAGTCTGAAGGACATGTTATTGTAAATATAAAGATATTTTTGAAAAATAAAATAGTGAGAATGTCTGGAAATTGCCTTTCTTTATTTTTTCATTTTCATTATCCCTTTCAGTCCTTAACTAATAATCAATATCTTGATTGTACATTCTCATTTTGTTTTTCCCCAAGAGAGCAAAGATGGACAAAGTCTGTAACTAAGTATAGTTTTCTCAACTTCAGATTTTTAAGCTTTAATACCATTTACTTGGATAGAATGAACAACAACAATGTTAACAACAACAACAAACAATGTTAGTATGCTTGGCATGTTTATTTCACACACAGATAGAAAAATAGTTATGAAGATTTCAGATCAGTTACAGCTAAGCTGAACTTTTGAGTCTCTTTCAGAGAACCCAACAATAGAATTTATCAAGTGTCTTAGAAATAGAAATCAGAATGACTAGATAGGAACCCACCACTTAGTAAATCACAGATTAGAAATTTGAATTTATAATTGCAGATCTTACCAATATTGTAACAAATTAAATAACCCGTTTCTTCTCAGAGAACACCATGATAAAGCAATTATTCAAAAAAATAATAAATAAGTATAAGTATTTTTATCATCTATTAAATTTTTCATCTTACAATTTTTTCAAATTATGATGTCCAGCTTTTTATAGAAGGTCTGAAAATTATTAAATATGACTCAATTTTTCCTCTTGGCCTCAATAATACAAAGGATTTTTCATGTGAATTTTTGTACCTAGATTATGAGTTACATACCACTTCTACGTTCAACTGCCCAAGCAACAAAACAGGGCTGTCAATAGCATCCCATTCCATGGAAAAATGATTAAAGATTTTTGTTATTGCACACAAATATGTCAAATAAGCACATACATATAACGATCAATCAAAAAGACTAGTTAAACTTAACTTGTCTCTGTGCCTTTATATCTAGTAAATTGAGAGTTATGTATATAAACCCTTCAATTATAGGTGGTATCAGTTTGCTAATTTTTTAATAGTTCAGGGGTGTCCAACTGCAGCAATGTCGTGTGACAAGCCAAAAACTTAAAGCCCTATTTAACCTGAAAAAAGTTTGGTATAAAAGTAATAAAACGTGACCAAATGAGCGTATCAGATATTTCAGTGGAATTACTTTCGATACGGATTGTATTTAAAAATAAGTGAACTCCACTTAGTGAAACCATTGATTGAGTTAGGTCCTTAAGATTGCCGCTAAAGCTAATATTATATAGCAGTGCCACCGAGTGACAACATTTATATTGATTATCGGACAACCTCCACCAAAAATTGCTGTGCTCCTGGGCTTCACCCCTTCCAACGCTGAGGCTACTTTTTTCCAAATGACAAGAATGCAAAGATTTTTGAAAAACATGTAAACCCTCACCTGTTGGTATTCATTGGATAGCTCTTGCTGAGTACTCTGAGATGAATACCCATGTGCCAGAGTTTCAGTCCTTTTTCAGTTTTTTTTGCATTTTTCTGTTTTGGGCAAAAAATAGCCACCAGTAAGCAAAAGGGTTAAATATATGGACACCCCTTTAGTTGGCACAGAGTTATACATTTATTGGATGGTTTTGAAATTCTGATTTTGAGAGGCATTTCCCATCTCATCAATTACTTTCACTGTATCACCTAAGGTCATTGGCACAATTACGTCTTACATTCAAGAGGTTAAAGGCAATAAATAAAACACAACATAATAAGTACATAAAGATATCACCACCTATGATAATAAGGATAAGGATGATGACAAACAATAGAAATTGGTAATAATATAATAAGAATGTGATGATAATAAAAAAAATAAAAATAAAGTTATGAAAAAAGATAAGAATAAATACAGAAAACAATGAAATTAAACTAAAGAATTATAGAATTGATATTAATGATGATAAAGGTATTCGGTTTATAGTCTTGTATCCACCAAAGTGCTCACACGACCTTCCTCCCCTAGCAGTCCTGTACACACGGAAACCATTTCAATCCCCCGAGGGATATTCCAGAGCAGTTGGCAGCATATAGCGCACAAGCTCTAAGCACTGCCTTATTAATGCTAGGTACCCATTTTGCAGCTGGGTAGACTGAGGCAATATGGAATAAACTGTCTTGCCCAACGACAGACCAAAGTGCCCCGGCCTGGAATTGAACCAGCGACCTACTGATTACTAGTCCGACACCTAACCATCTGAGCTACTTTGTCCCCAAAGTAAATAATAATAATTATAATAATAATAATAATAATAACAATAATAATAATAATAATAATAATAATAATAATAATGATAATAATAATGATAATAATAATGATAATAATAATAATAATAATAATAATAGTTATGATAATAAACCTTTGATGGTCGTGAAAATGAGATTCATATAACTCATGATTTGCTAATTCTCTGAATGGCAGTAAAATACAATATGTTTGCAAGAAAACACCATGTACATATATGACGTCCTAAAAGAGATGACACGCCTACGTGAAGAGGAACATAACAGCAACATACAAATTGTAAAATAGGTTTTCAAAATATCACAAGAACTTTACATCCCCCACACAAGGTAAAATAGGTTTTTAAAAATATACTAAAATATCACAAGAACTTAACATCACCAACACAAAGTATACTTATACTGCAAATAATGAAATACTTGATGAAATAAGATGAAATACAAGAAACAAAAACACACACTGATCTCTCCCGACTTTCTGTACAAGTGAGAATACTTGAAATAAGTTTGTCAAATGTGAACAACCTCATACTGGATTTTTTTCAATAATCCCCATTACAATTTGTCATAAGAAATTTGTGGTGAAAATTACACTTTGGATTCACAAGGGTTAATCACCTGGGAAAGCAAGTTTACCTTTTCTTATTGAGTAAATAGTAAATACATGATTATGGTTTTTATCTGAATATTTTGTTGGCTCCCTTGAAAATGGTTTCCATTAAAATCCCAGCTAACACCCTGCAGACAGGTGGTCACTGGATGGATCCATCTTAATGTATATTCTCAAGTAGTTTTGTCAATAAGCATTACGGCAAAACACAAATGTCATCCAGTGTTAGCAAACAGATAATGAATCAACTGAGATACTTGGACTAAGTTACAAGAGCAAAACTAGTAGAAAACTAATGATATCTGAAATTTGCTAACACAATTATATAATGAACGCAATTGTCTGCCAGCAAAGGTTTGACAGAATGCATAACTATCACATTGGTTCTGGGTGGCCCCCTAGATTTTCCACAGCTGCTTCCATTGTATAGAATGGTGAATGTAAGACTCATATTTGTGTTACAGAGGTACTAAGCACCTAAGTAGGGCTAGTGCAGAGAACCATTCATATTGGTCACTGGATTATTTATATAGGTGCATCATGAATATTTTACATATAATCATATATATATATATATATATATATACATATATATATATATGTATATATATATATATACCAACGGTATATACTATTTTTATAGTACAGCCTGATAAAGCACAAATGGCACAAATACGTTTCATGCAGAGCAGCCTGGCAGAATGAATTATAATGCAGGGGGGGGGGGGGAACTTGCAAAAAAAGGCATAATTATGTGAAATGAATGGTTAACCCTCTCAATGCCGCACATGTGCAAGTGCATTCGTGGTAACATGACCTAGAGATTTACCATACACGCATATATGTGTGCGAGGTAAATTCTTTTAAAGACCCTGGCTCACCAATAAAAGACCCCCTACATAGCTCAAAAATTGGGCAATTGTCAGTCAGAATGTTGTGCTCGATTCAAAGTTCATTTTGATAAATCACAAGACCAAAATTTGACAAGATCTTCAAACATGAACCTTGTTGGGTACTATCAGATGGGTACCATGTGCCAGGGTTTCAGTAATTTTTTGTTCCATTATTTTGCATAGGCCAAATTACCCACTAGAAGCATGACCAATTAAGTCTATTAGATTTTTTTTATGAATGCAATTTGTATTTAGAAATCGTGTAAACTCAAAATTAATTAATTAATTAATTTATGCCCCCTAATGACTGATCTTAGTTTCATTATTGCTACAAAGGCTGATATGGTAGTGTCACCTGGTGGCAACATTTAATCCTTCCAATGCTTAGGCTACTATCATCCAAAGCACAAGGACGCAAAGATTTTTGAAAACCATCTAAACCCTGCCATGTTGGTATTCATTGGATAGCTCTTGCTGAGTACTCTCAGATGAGTACCCATGTTCCTGGGTTTCAGTAATTTTTTAAGGTTTTTTGCGTCATTTTGTATTGGCCAAATTAGCCACCAGCAGCATAAGGGTTAAACTGATCATCGCACTGCGGCAGTGCTCACATGTTGGGCCTGTTGTAGCCAGGTTTGTTGAGCCCTCCCTTGACCTGTTTCAGGATATCCGCAGTCACCTCCTTGCCCCTCTTCAAGATACTCTTTGGGAGCAGCGACATGATGGTGCGCACCTAAAAAAAACAAGCATACATCTTATCAAACAAGATAATCTTTTGCATTATTGCCTCATAGAAAAATTGGTAAATCTTTAACATAGTAAATACAAGCTGCCAAGTTTCTTGGCCGACTACAAGATAATAATTAAAGATACTCTTTGATAGCAGGGACATGAAAAAAACCTGAAAAAAACAACAAATAGACATCCTATCAAACAAGATAATATACATCTTGAGAGCTATTTCTTCAGAGAATAAAAGTAAAGTAGACTTAATTTTAGGTCGGTAAATTTTTTCATAGTAAACACGAGCCACCAGGGCTCTTGGCGGACTACAAGATTACAATTAAAGGTACTCTTTAGTAGCAGCGACATGATGGTGCGCACCTTAAAAAAACTAGTATACATCCTATCAAACAAGGTTATATGCATCTTGAGAGTTATTTCGTCAGAGAAATTTTTAGTGATAACTGGTTAACCCTTCCTATGCTGAAGCTACTTTGTCCGAAGCGCAAGATCGCAAAATATTATGAAAATCATCTTAACCTATCATATGGGTGTTCATTTAAAAGACCTCGCTGCATACTCTCCGATGAGTACCCTTGTGCCAGGATTTCAGTCATTTTTCAGGTTTTGCATCATTTGGTATTACCAAAATTAGCAGCATAAGTGTTCATGATAACTGTGTAGAGAGTGCTTCTTGAAATTTTTTGTCAACTTGTAGTTCCCAAACTTTAACCCTACCAATTAATGCCAAGCACTTATACTGTAGATTCACAAAAGATTGTGTAGAGTAAATTTTGCGAATTTACAGAAAATTGATTTTTGCATTTTTTAACTTTGCGAATTGGCCGCAACATGGAGTGCCTGCTATACACTTTAAGTGGCAGCACTAATGATTGTGATTTTAATTTTGCGTCCGAGGCTAAATGCTAAAAAACGCAAAAATTAAACCTTAGAAGACCAACACATGGAATGGAAACCAGCCGGTCAACCTGAACATGCTAGCCTCAACCAGTGTCAATTAATAGTCGCTAATAGGTGCTCTGGGCACCCCCAGCAGGTGGTGGAGATAAGGTTTCTCTGTAATGTAATCGATGCAAGAGCCCTGATTGGTCCTTGTTCCCACGTGACCTCGCCCTGCTGCCTTATCTAGTAGTCCTGGCATGAGGCCAGCATGTAACTATAGGGCATATAGTAATTGGTCTCTCGTTACATATCCATTCTTTTCTTAATCCAAGATTAAACTAACGCAATATTTTCCGAATTTACAGTTTCTGCATCTGTGGTAACATAACCATAAGAGCCAGGCACACACTTATGCTTGATCAAATTCATTTAAATCAGAGCCTCGCTTGCCAATCTAAAATGAAGGTAAATAGCTGTCAGAATTTTGTGCTGCATTGCGCCACGTCAGTATGATGTACCAAAATTATATAAGATCGTCAACATGAACAACCTGGTACTGGATTTTGGCCCCCAAACTTCTATTATAATTTGGCACGGACATTTGTGAGGAAAATTACAATTTGGACTCAGAAGGATAAAATGGTAGAATTTTGCAATTTTTTCAATTGTAAAGCGGACCATTTTCAATGATATCTGCTCGACTAGAGTATCTTGAAATTTTTTTTTTTTTAAAATGATTTTAAACGCATGTTTTACCTGCTCGGCTGGGGGTAGGCTGTCTATATTGCTGGGCAGCTGGCTGCGCTGTACAATCTCCCCCCCCCCCCCCCCTCTATACGGCCCCCTTTGGTACCCCGCCCTAGGTAAGATGAAGGTAGAGTAAGTAGAGTTTGTTTTACCTGCTCGGCTGGGGGTAGGCTGTCCATATTGCAGGGCAGCTGGCTGCGCTGTACAATCTCCCCCCCCCCCCCCCTCTATACGGCCCCCTTTGGTACCCCGCCCTAGGTAAGATGAAGGTAGAGTAAGTAGAGTTTGTTTTACCTGCTCGGCTGGGGGTAGGCTGTCCATATTGCAGGGCAGCTGGCTGCGCTGTACAATCTCCCCCCCCCCCCCCCCTCTATACGGCCCCCTTTGGTACCCCGCCCTAGGTAAGATGAAGGTAGAGTAAGTAGAGTTTGTTTTACCTGCTCGGCTGGGGGTAGGCTGTCTATATTGCTGGGCAGCTGGCTGCGCTGTACAATCCCCCCCCCCCCCCCCCCCACCCTCTATACTGCCCCCTTTGGTACCCCGCCCTAGGTAAGATGAAGGTAGAGTAAGTAGAGTTTGTTTTACCTGCTCGGCTGGGGGTAGGCTGTCCATATTGCAGGGCAGCTGGCTGCGCTGTACAATCTCCCCCCCCCCCCCCCCTCTATACTGCCCCCTTTGGTACCCCGCCCTAGGTAAGATGAAGGTAGAGTAAGTAGAGTTTGTTTTACCTGCTCGGCTGGGGGTAGGCTGTCTATATTGCTGGGCAGCTGGCTGCGCTGTTCAATCCCCCCCCCCCCCCCCCCCCCCCTCTATACTGCCCCCTTTGGTACCCCGCCCTAGGTAAGATGAAGGTAGAGTAAGTAGAGTTTGTTTTACCTGCTCGGCTGGGGGTAGGCTGTCCATATTGCAGGGCAGCTGGCTGCGCTGTACAATCTCCCCCCCCCCCCCCCCCCCTCTATACGGCCCCCTTTGGTACCCCGCCCTAGGTAAGATGAAGGTAGAGTAAGTAGAGTTTGTTTTACCTGCTCGGCTGGGGGTAGGCTGTCTATATTGCTGGGCAGCTGGCTGCGCTGTGCATTCCCCCCCCCCCCCCCCCCCCACCCTCTATACTGCCCCCTTTGGTACCCCGCCCTAGGTAAGATGAAGGTAGAGTAAGTAGAGTTTGTTTTACCTGCTCGGCTGGAGGTAGGCTGTCCATATTGCAGGGCAGCTGGCTGCGCTGTACAATCCCCCCCCCCCCCCCCCCACCCTCCATACTGCCCCCTTTGGTACCCCGCCCTAGGTAAGATGAAGGTAGAGTAAGTAGAGTTTGTTTTACCTGCTCGGCTGGGGGTAGGCTGTCTATATTGCTGGGCAGCTGGCTGCGCTGTACGTTTCCCACTTTGAGAATCTCCTCAAGGACAACACGGTAGTTGTTGCTGTTCATCACCTGACTAGAAACCGCAATCGTCTCCTCAACATTATATGCCTGAAATGGAAAGTGTAATACATTAATTAACAAACTCAAAGCTGCACTGTCATATTTTTTGGAAAATATTTTACGCAAATATAGTGATTAAATCAAGCCTACAACTCTTCTTCAAATATTTTAAAAATCTATGCATACTTAATAATTCCTTTTCAGATACAGTGGGACCTGTCCACATTGAACACTCACAGATAATGAAAAAGTGTTCAATGTACGCAGGTGTTCAATGTATCCAGGTTCTGAGTAATTGGATGTCGGGTGAAATAGAAACAAAATCAAGGGTAATTAGAGAAACATGATCTACTGTCTTTACCTCACTTTCTTCATATAGTTAAAACCTTCACATGTTCAGCATTTGAAAAATATCACTTAACAAAACGGTTAAGGTGATAGTCTAGTACACCAAGATTATCACCACTAGGTGGTGTCCTTGGCTGGCCCCTGAGAATGGATATCAAAGCAAAAGATTACACATGAGCGGTGTTCACTCCCCCACGGACCTCGACCTAGCGACTTCCAATTGTGGTACGGTCAAGAATGACCACAAATGAAAGGTCCTAACAAAGGGTAGGTCCCGTAGGGCCTTCCGTGTTAAATTTGTCCCAAACGACATGGCTGTCTGTTTTAACCATGCAGATTCATTCAGCCTAGACCATTTTGACCAAAATTTTCATCTCATTGTTTGGCTGAAACTGAATAACGATACAGTCTTCGAAGCCAGTATTTTAGAATATAACAGATATGAACCCCCTCTAGGTGCAAGGTCATGTCACATGTACCTTGAATTCTGACAGGACCTGAAAATCAGCATTTACTATGTAAACCACGTGCTGTTAGAAATTTTGAGGCTTATGGGAACATTCAAAAATGTTTTTAAAATACTCATCGTGCAGATTCCCAGTTGAGGTAGGACCTTGCACCTCACCAAAGATATGAATAATCATATGGTAGACTCTCATTTTCAAGTACAGGGTAAGTCTTGACATTTTGCCAAAAAACGAAACACATCCAGATATGTTCTTTAAGGGTGCCGCATTACCTCAAAATAGTCACTTATTGATAAGTTTACCATTATTTGGCAACTATGAGATGTAACCTTTACAATAGCATAAGTGCCGTTGGCTTAATTAAACTCAGTTTCAGATATTTAAGTTTTAAAAATGACCCGTGTATCGGGTAGGGTTCTACCTTAATCTTGTGTATCTCATTCATCCTCATTGTCAGTGAAAAGTTTCAAATCAGTGCAAAATGTTCAAAGTAGACAGGTTAAATGTGGCCTGCGGGAACAAATTTGGTGTTCCATGTTCAAGGTAGACAGGTGTTCAATGTATCCAGGTAGCCTCCCATTGATTTTCAATGGAATTGTGCCGGGACATGAAAAATTGTTCAATGTACGCAGGTGTTCAATGTACACAGGTGTTCAATTTGGCAGGTTCCATTGTATATCATAGGTACTCAGTGTTAGCGATATGATCAAAAAAAAAGTTGTATCCACACTAATATCAAGGTCCAGAAAATCCTGCGTCCTGATCATGGGCCACAAATGAGTGTTGACTATCTACGCCAACAAATATGGTCATTTAGGGGGGTAAGGGGTCAAATGGGTAGATTTCTTTATCCAGCTTGTGAAGTTGAGTTGACTGTGCTACTGTTTACAGCTCAAAGAACTGTTGTGAACAGGAAATTTATGGGTTCTTAATGGGAATTTATTGCGTCCTCTCTGGACGCAGACACTTCACACCTCTGCGTCCATACCACTTGACTATGCGTCAAAAGGATATGTGCATGGCGTCCTCGCCATCCCTGAGTCCTGACGTAACTGGTTGAGATCTTCAGTATTGAAAAGGTTACCCCAATAATGCTCAAAGAGGCTAAAAACAGCCCCACAATTTTGTGTTATTCAGAACAAAACCAACAATTCTCCTTCAAATATTTCGTAAAATCAGTCTTTATAATTTCCAAGTTATTTTCAAAAGTAATTTATACAGGCACTCTTAACCCTTATGCTGCTGGTGGTTACTTTGACCAATATAAAATGATGCAAAAATCCTGAAAAATAATTGGAACCCTGGCAGATGGGTACTCATCTGACAGTACTCAGCAAGAGGTTTTCAATGAATACCAACATGACAGGGTTTAGGTGATTTTCAAAAATCTTTGCATCCTTGTGCTTTGGGCAAAAGTAGCCTCAGCTTTGAAGGGTTAAGCCGTAAATTCTCGGAAATTAAGACAACCCTAGGAATTTGGGCCACTATAATTATTTTTGCAAAATAATTAATGGGAAATCTGGGCCACCGTCAATCTATCGCCAGTTGCCGTTTCACAAGATATGGACCTAATATTTATCATGGATTTACTTTTTTAACTAACCATTTTCTTTTTTAAATTTGGTTGCATTGTTTGCATATTTCTAGGTATTTGTTCCATATTATCTACATAAAAATGTGGACAGCTCTGAAAATCAGCTTGCTCAGTTGGGCAAGTGAGAACTAAAATGTACTAGCCCGAAAGTCATTTTTTCAAAAATGCACTTGCCGGGCAAGCGGGCAAGTACTTATGTTGGACCCTGGAAATGGTATGGTGTTTTACCTGATGGAACCATCCAGTAGGTATGAGTAGCAGATCGCCGGGTAGCTGGTCAAACTCCACACTGCGCGCATACTGAAACAGTGGGTGCTCCGTCTCTGATACATCGTGTGTATCAATGGGACTGAAATTCATCAAATCAACAAGTGAGAAATAAATGAATGAATACATGAGTGATCAGCACAAAGATCAATGCTACTGCAAAGAAGTAAATAAATAAATAACTATACAAATAAATGTATACATGAATAAATGCATCAAGTTAATGAATAAATAACAATATAAATATATGTATGAATGAATAAATGCATGAGTAAATAGTTGAATAATAAATGGATAAAAAATGAATGAATAAATATTTGAATTTATAAATGACGAGAAATAAAAAATTAATGAATGATCAAATAGTTGAATGAATAAATAAATAAAAGATAAAATGAATGATTTAAATTATTGAATAAATAAATGAATGAAAAATAATAAATATATGAATGAATAGTTGAATAAATATATGAACAAAAAATAATTGAATGAAAAAATAAATAAATGAACAAACAAACACTAACTAAAGAACTTAAATAGATAGATAAATAAATGAATGAATAAATATATAAATGAATGAACACATGCTTTTGAAGAACTTCATGCTCATAATAGCAAATACGCCTCTGCTCTTAAACTTTTGATGATATACTAGTGACCAAATCATCTTCTGAAAAATATTTGAAAGAGAAATGTTCTTGGCAATTTAAAACTACAGCTCTCTTTTTTATTGTTTTAGCAATTGATACTCAATTCAATACTATAATTCCAAAAGAAATTCATTATGAATGGATTCATCGGTCTCTTTATCTTACTGGTCAGATACATGGTAAACTAATACCAAATTTCAGCATTTGATAAAATATCAATAAAATTTATAAACCTTTTATATTGTACCTGTTATATTTGTAGCAATCCAGTGGAAAGTTTGAGCGTATTCCATCAAAGACGTAAAAGAACTCGTCCTGGCCTGGGGGATATAGCTACAATAAAATACACAAGTTACGATATCTTGACAATATTTTTAACAATAATGCCTGCCTCCTCAGCTTCGGAAATTTCGCTAATAAATGGAAAACTGTCTTTGTATGTGGAAGTCTTGGTAGGAATTGAATCAATTTTATAACTATTCTGAATACAAACAATACAATACAAAAATTTAGCTTTTCAATACATTACTTTTCTTATTCAATATCAGTATTCGGTATTGTGACTCGTCTTGAGTAACAATACATATCCTTACTTTCAACAACTTTCAATCAGCGATTTAGCTAAAATATGACAGACATGTAACAATAACTGCATAGGAAGAAAATTAATACTGAATGAGGACAAATACAACCACGTATGTCAATCCACCGCGGATACGCAACCGGAAGGTCTCCCCAAACAACCTGGCTGAGGCAAATAGCCCAAAAGTTGCATTCTGTGCATATTGGTGCGCAACTTACTCCGTAATGTAAACGATACAAGAGCTCTTATTGGTCTTTGTCTCCTCATGACGTCACACTGAGATGAGGTTCAGCGAGAATCGAGGGCCCCTGGGATAGCCAGGTTTTCACTATAGCGCATATGGTAATTGCATGGTCTCTCGCTACCTAGCTCGATCAGTTGGTTAGGTGTCGGACTAAGAATCAGTGGGTTCATGGTTCAATTCTCGGCTGGGGCACTTTGGTCTGTCCTTGGGCAAGACAGTTAATTCCATATTGCTTCAGTCTACCCAGCTGCAAAATGGGTACCTAGCATAAATAAGGCAGTGCTTAGAGCTTGTGCGCTATATGCTGCCAGTTGCTCTGGAATATCCCCCGGGAGATTGAAATGGTTTCCGTGTGTACAGGCCTGGTAGGGGAGGAAGGTCATGTGAGCACTTCGGTGGATACAAGACTATAAACCGAATACCTTTACCATTTTTCATCTTAGATAGAACCTACCTTCCATCTTTTCTGTCCTATGATAACAGCGTTGGTCCCGGTCCAGTTGTAGGGGTCCATGTGAAGCGTGGAACGGGAGTATTTCGTGCCCCACAGTAACATGGCGTTCCAGGGGCGTACCTCTAACGGGAAGAGTTGATAAAAATCCTCCTCCAAATAAATCTGATGACGTAAAGAAAAGGTAAAATATCATTCAAAACTTCATTGTTTGGTGAAAAAGGAATATTGTTTTACAAAAATCCTAGAAAAGAAGACGTTGGCAAAATTAAACATTTTCAAAGACAGTTTTAGAATGGTAAGAAAGAACAATAAAATCAGGAAATATATGTATAATACACTTGTCTATCAAGCATCACTGATACTGATTCTCTGATATCCAAAAGGGTGATGCACTTACATATAAGAAGATGTCCTATTAGGGAAGAATTTGGAATTTGGAATTTGGATTATCGTCACTATTTCTGCCATTATACGGCTAGTTCGTAATGAAGTTTTTACATACACAAGAACCGATATCTTTCTGTAGCTCGGGCCGTGTTGGGATGAAGAGTTCGTCCTCCAGGTAGGTCCATGTTGTAGGCGAACCTTCCGCCGAATGCTCGTGAAATAAACTCAGAGGCAGGGCAAAACTGGAACCCTTCTTGGAGGGACCCTGGAAAGAAAAGATTACAGGTGTAAGGATTACTGTATACTGATTAAATCTGGAGTGCTAAAGATTTTGCTTTACAGCCCTGCTGGTGGGGATATTTGTGCTACTTTAAACTTGCACATTTAAGCACTCAAACTACATAGATACAAAGCAGCATATTTATTTGAAGAATGTTATTTGGTGCTCTCATGGGCAGCCCCAAAATAGCGAAAATCAAATGCCTGTAAAATATACCAGTTATACTGTAAATGTGACAGGGATTGGCAAATTAAAACATTTTGCAATACAAAACAATATCAATATTAATTGAATGATATGATACTTAAACAATATTTCAAATGTAATGAACTATCGCCAGTTATCATTTCGCAAAATACGGATCTAGCAGTAAATCTTGCTCATTCAACATCAAATGCATATTCAGAAAACATGGGCCACCCCAAACTCATAAAAATTGTAATTATTAAAAGTGTCCCAGAATACTGAGAATCTAAGGTATTTTATGATCGATACTCACATGTACAGCCTTCATTGTGATTCTCTCCAATCCATAGTTATTCAGGAAGAAATCCTTAGTCCAGTTAGATGCTTTCCATTTGGGTAAGATGTCTGTGACAACCACAGGCCTGGAGAGAAATAAAGTAACAAAAAATCAAATCCATTTCATAGATTCTTCCAATATCCACTCAAAACTTACACAAACCGCAATTGAAGGGATGACCTCAAATAGGTAGCAGGCACCAACAAGAGTTTCAGAACTAACTTACAATGCAAGTGGTTGATGATTTTTACTTGCCCGGCATAATTATTGGCTTTCCCGAAAACCATTCCACAGAAAAGCTAGTATCAGAATTTGCCTTTCCGAGGCATGTAACTGGTAGTTTGTACCTCCAGAAGTAAGGAAAAGTAAACCTCTCCAGGAAAAAATCCTAGGAGGTACCCACTAGTTATTGGCATCTTTAAAATTTTCACAATATGATACATTATCATCAGCTCCGCTCTGATTCCAGCAGCTGATTGGTCAATTGCTTTACTGTGCTGGATTAAATTGGGCTTCTAACATTGCTTTTAACAATTTTCATGATAAATTTGTTAACCTTGATGTGAAACTGGTACACAGTGCTGATGTCTGATATCGTATTAGGCCTAAAAAAGAAATTGTTTGTTTCCTGTAACGGTCCGGGAAAAAAATAGGGTAGGTAGGTCGGAAAAAAAGAAAATTTGATAATTTTTTTGGTCAAGAATGTGTGTTTTATGCATGTTTTACGTTGATTGGAGTTGGGCGGGCGTAAAAAACTTTAAGGTAGGGATTTTCTTTGAATAAAAACTTGTTAGGGTAAGGTTACAGGAAACAAACAACTTTTTTTTTAGGCCTTATGCATGTTTTACAGTGATTGGGAGTTTGGAGGGCGGAAAAAACTTTAGGTAGGGATTTATTTGAATAAAAACTTGTTAGGGTAGGGTTACAGGAAACAAACAACTTTTTTTTTTAGGCCTTATCAGTATAACAGACATGAAACGATACAATACTTTTTTTCTTTTCAATATTGATAGTTGGTATTGTATTGAGTAATGGTATCATTCTCTAATACCCACCATATCCCATCATAGACATCGCGATACTCCTGCAGGCTCAAGTTGCTACGCTTGTCGATGCCGAACTTATTGTAGGCGTAGTTGTACTTCTTCATATTCTCCATGCGAATCTCCAGGCGCCGATTGAAGTCCATGCTATACGGCTTGGCCAGCGGCACGTCCTGGTCCAGAATTGCCCCGGACGAGATGATTGACAGATGACACTTATACAATAGAATGCCAATTAGTGGAGTACCAATTAGGCTCAGGTAGAGACACGCCTTGCTGAATCTCGTGGTAGACCTGCGGCGTGATGCCTTGGTGTCCTCCTTTGTGTTTTTCTCATTGTTCTCCTTCATTGTGTTGTTGTTATTGTTGTTGGCACTGTTACTGTTTTTCTTGGTCAGCCCCTTGGATTTGCCCATTGTTTCATCGAGACTGGGAGATCTAAAATAAAAATGGTACATCATAAGTTTACTATACTATATTACCATTTGAGAAATACTCTCATTGTTCCCTTTTATTGCGTTGTTGTTGTTGTTGTTGTTGTTGTTGTTGTGGTTGGTGTTGGTATGTTTGTTGATTTTAACCCTCAATATTAAAAGCACATTTTCAGGAGAAGTCTGTGGTTCCCTGCCGCCTCTTCTCCAGTCATTTTAGTTTTGGCACTGTAATGAGATGAAGCACCAGCTCTAACATTTTCCCCCAAAAGTATAACATGTTATCAATTAACAACTACTTGCTGCAAAGATTAAAACATTATACAAATTGCGTTATTGCCAAGAGAGAGTCTTTTCTCACCACATTCCCGACTTCTAATCAGGTTAGGGCAACGTGTCATGGATGATAAGGGTATGTAGGTGGTGTTAAAAAATAATATTCAAGTACAAGAGGCATCTGTATTTCCTCATTAATACTATTAACTTTAACCCTTGAGCTACTGGTGGCTAATTTTGCCAATACAAAATGATGCAAAAATCCTGAAAAATGACTGAAACCATGGCAAATGGGTACTCATCTGAGAGTGCTCTGCGAGAGCTTTCTAATGAGTACCAACATGACAGGGTTTGGATGGTTTTCAAAAATCTTTGCATCCGTGTGCTTTGGACGAAAGTAGCTGTAGCATTGAAAGGGTTAGAAAGTTATAAACAAGTATGTAAATGGTACTGAATAACCAAAATTCATTGGAGAATATCTTTCCCCAGGATGCATTGGTTACACTCTTTCATTGGAGATCATCTATTTATGTACAAAGCAGGCAGCTGTCTAATAAAATTTCAGCATAGAAAGCAGGGGTCCAGCTATAAATAATATGTTGGGCTATAATAATATTTGCCTTTGTAGCCCGGCCGGCAATAAGAAAAGTGATTTAAGATCATGCTCAGAGTAATATCAATGATAAAATCTGTTGAAAAACACCATTTGACTCATATCAGTTGTCATTTGGTACAATTCCAATACTGTAGAACCCTTGAATACCACGCACATTTTTATTCAAGCAACTACCGTCTAGATCTGATCGCGGCCATTAAATTACACGCATCAACTGTATCACCGCTGGATGGGGCATTGTTATGCTGTTTTGAACGTATATCAGCGCCAGTAATATACGCGTTATCATCACCTAGCGCAAAATGTGTGAAATCAAAAGGAGCGCGATAATATTGGGTTTTACAGTATGCAATAGAACAGCAGGGGTCCAGTTACACACTAGCCCGATAGCCCGAGGCTATAGAAAATTGTTTCGGGCTATAAGAATATTTGCCTTTGTAGCCCGGCTGGCTATAAGAAAAGATTGATATTTTTAGGTCATGCTCAGAGGAATAACAATACTATAAGCAGTGTGTGTATATATATATATATATATATATATATATATATATATATATATATATATATATATATATATATATATATATATATATATATATATATATATATATATATATGTGTGTGTGTCACTGTGTGTGTGAGTGTGTGTGTAATTTAGGATAATCAAGGCAGCTCGTTTTCGTTTTTTAATTGGACTATAAAATTTTCTATCGGGCTATGAAGTTTTGGGAACCTATAGCCCGGCGGTCTTCCTCAGTTTCTTGCCGTAGCCTGACCCCTGGAACAGTGAAAAGACATCTTACACCTTCGAAAATTTCTTTTAGTGAAGGACTGCAGTGGGACTGCAGCATTAAAAAAATCCAGGGCTATGAGATCTTGGGTGGGGCTATGGCGATTTAAAATCCTGAAGCCAGTTGGTCTCTAAGAGTTTTTAACCGAGGCCTGACCCCTGGTTTATTGCTATATTGATCAATAAAACTTTGGATTTCTATCAACTCATCTATTCATGCACAAAACGGGCAGCTGTCTAATAACACTTCAGCATAGAACTACAGGCGAACTTGGATATGACAAACTCAATGGGACAAGGAAAATTGGTCAGTCATATGCAAAATCTGTCATATACATATGACACATACTTGATATGCATGGGACTGGGACTAAGCATTTCGTCCGTCATAGCCAAAAGTCCTTCGTACAGTGGTCCATCATATCCAAGTTTGCCTGTAGTTACTAAGGGACTGGAAACTCAATTTAGCATTAAGCGATTCATGCATGTGACGAACAAATGAAGAGGATCATTTTACGCGCACTGTGGGTTATAACATACTTCCGAGCATTTCAATATTAGAAAGTGTAGCAAAAAGGTCTTTTTGATAAATATTGTTTGGACTTTTGATACTTTTGAATATAACTTTGGAATGAATCACAGTTAAACAAAATATTTGAAGGAGAGTTGTGGGTTGGGCTTTGACAAACATTACTCCTTCAATTATTTCATAAAAAATGCTGTAGTCACAAAAATATTTCCAAAAATAGTCCGGGTGTTTTTGGCTGCCACAGGCATTTATGGATTTAACCTATTCATGCCTGAAGATCATGACAAGTGCTGTCTGGACCTAATGATACATTCAAATTTGAAAGGAACTTTGAAATTAATCATAAATTCATAAAATATTTGAAATAGAGTTATGGGTCTGATTATAGTCAACATTTCTTCTTGAAATATTTTCCGAAAATTGCTTTTATGAGAAAGATATCCAACAAAAGCTAAGTGGTTTTGAGTACTAGTGCTACAGGCATAAATGGGTTAAAAGTAATACAGGTGAACTTTGATATGACAGACTCAATGGGACCAGGAAAATTGGTCCGTCATATGCAAAATCTGTCATACAGTGGTCCATCATATCCAAGTTCACCTATATATAGAACCAAAGCTAGAGAGCAGGGACTAATATTTTATGAAATTGACTTGCCATATACAGCAAGTAGATGCTAACTACATACTCGCTGGAAAAAAATGGACTTTGCACTTCAAAAAGACATCTTGTTTTGGGTGTTACCCTACTGGCAAGTGGGAATCAGGGCTAACAGTGAACCACAGGCCCCAAAATTTTCCCAACAATAGCTTTGGGTCAATCAAAAAATACCTCAACTAGTCCTACAGGGCCAGTATACATTTGGGGACATTCTTGTTAACAAGTCTCCCCCCAAGAATTTCCCCTAATGTTTTTGAAATAAATGAAGATAAAATAAAAAGAAATAGATGTCGATGACATGTAATGTTTTTTTCTTGATATGTTAAAGAAAAAATTGTAGGAGCAGTAAAACTTTTGCAGGACCAGTAGATCCTAGGTGTTACTGGTCCAATGGGACCAGTGACATTTTGAGTTAGTGTTGAGGACTGGGAATGAAAGTTTACATTGGTCCCCGATTAGGGACAGCGAATGGGAAACAGGCATTTTTCCTGCCTACAAGGCCGTGGGGGCTTATACATGGTTCAGGTGTAAGCTATATGAACCCAGTCAGGCAGAAACAGATGTAATGGATGTATTGATTTTAACCAATACATGCCTTTAGCCAGCCCGCCGAATTTGCCTGGTTATATTCTTAATCCTATCCTCATAATCCTGATTAAAGTATGCTTTGAATATTGCTTGGAGGAGAATAACCTAACCACTATATCTAATACTCAACTGTATTGTGAAATCAGGCTTCAGGGTATTTTCATTTCATCGATACAGACCAGGAAAACTACCAAGCCTGAATGGGTTAAACATTTGCCATATGTGAGGGAATGAAACACGAGAACAATAGGGGATTATGAATAGCCTGATACATATTCATATATTATCAATAAAAAAAAATCCGTTGATTTCGGACTAAGTTCTGTATTTTTCGCTATACCCCCTATGGTGTGTAATCTAGGGGCTAATAAAATTTACCTGGTGTCTGCAATCAGAGTTCTAACCTGACAAAAGTAAATCCCTAGACTGTAGTGGTTGGACTATTACTCAGACACTCCAGTCATAGACTAGTTCTGGGCCACTTGTGAGCACCCAAGCTTGAAAAATTGTAGCTCAGAATTTATGAGCTTGGGCATAGTCCAGAAATTACCCCCTATTAAAGCCTTAATGTGACGCAAAACATGTTAACCCTTCTAATGCTAAGGCTACATTCATCCAACACACTAGAACACAAAGATTTTCGAAAATAATCTAAACCCTGTCATGTTGGTATTCATTAGCCCTTATCCTGCTGTGAAACCTATGAGCATTGCTGCACACCACTACTATTGTTGTGGTTAGCAAGATAAGGGTTAAATAGCTCTCACTGAGTACTCTCAGATGAGTACCCATATGCTAGGGTTTCAGTCTTTTTTCCAGGTTTTTTGCATCATTTTGTATTGGCAATATTAGCCACCAGCAGCATGAGGGTCAATAGGTAAAATGACTTTAGGTCAAAGGTACCAAGAAGCAGGCAGGATGGATTTATGTGTATATGTAAGTGAACAATGAAAAAGATGATTGCATATACAAAGTGTATGTTTTGTTTGCTTAAATATTACCTCTCGGGCACACAGTGAAAATATTTGATGTACACACCTTGACCAAAAAACGAAAAATTGAATAAACAGAAGTAGTAACATGGTATTTTATCCAGAAAGTGTTTAATCAGGAATGCAGTAAAAATAATACTTAGTGCTCAGACCATGACTAAAAACAGAAAGCTGTGTATACAGGAAAAGTGAGGTCGCTATTCATTCAGAAAGTTTTTAGAGTCAGGTATCCATGGAAAATCATATATAATGCTCAGACCATGACTAAAAACAGAAAGCTGTGTATACAGAAAAGTGAGGTCGCTATTCATCCAGAAAGTTATTACAGTCAGGTATCCATTGAAAATGATACATGTACAGACTAAGATTAAAAATGGAAAGCTGTGCATACAGAAAAAAGTGAGGTCGATATTCATACAGAAAATGGTTAGAATAAGTTATCTAGTAAAAATGATAAATAATGTACAAACTATGATAAAAATGGAAAATTATGTAATGGTCCAACAGATAAGGGATATATAGATATTGTTCCACAAACTTCAAATACAATACCATGCCATCCAGACTTAATAACAACGTAAAGAGACACCCACATGGCTACTAAATTAACAATCATGTCCCTAAACTGCAGAGGCCTTGCTAAAAAAGAAAAGAGGCAGGATATCTTCGCCAGAATAAAGGAAGAGAAAATAGACATCTGTCTCCTACATGATATACATTGGAATAGCCAAACGTTACTTATGGCCAAAGAAGAGTGGGGCTATAAAATAATCGGGGCACCTTTCAATACACTGTCTAGAGGAACCGCAATAGCTATAAATAACACCTTCGAATTCACTATAGGAGAAATTAAAAACGACGAACAAGGAAACTATACACTAGTAGAAATTCATCTACATACAGGACTAGCTATAGTGATAGGATCCATTTACTCACCAAACCAGGATAACCCAAACTTCATTCACAACATAAGTCACATAATAGAGAGCTTCGAAAACCCAAATATTTTATTAGGTGGAGACTGGAACTCCACAAGAAACTTTGCTCTAGATAACTATAACTATGTCTCTCAAAATAATACCAAAATGACACAGGCCATAACTGATATGTGCAAAAAATACACCTTAGTAGATGTTTGGAGAGTAAATAACATGGGAGTCAAAAAATTCACATGGTCATAGGGTATCTCTAACAAACAGTCCAGATTAGACTTCTTTCTGGGCAATGATGAACTATTATCAATTATAAACAACACAGATATACTCCCAAAATATAGGTCTGACCATGCCCCTATCACATGCTCTCTCACAATATCAAATGAAGAAAGAGGACCTGGAGTATGGAGATTTAATAATAGTCTCCTCAGTGAGGAAAACTTTATTCTCCTCATTAAAAGAGAAATAAACCTTTTCAAATCTATATATGCAGCTACTCCCTATAACCCCGATTTTATTGAAGCATCCACACATAATATAGACTTCATGATAGACGCTAAACTTTATTGGGAAACTTTACTAGCAACACTAAGAGGAGCCATAATAAGATACAGCAAAGCCAAAAAAGGTAAAAAAACAATGGAAAGGAAACGCCTAGAGGGGAAGATAGCTAAAGCAGATAAGCTGATAACGTCAGGACAGGGAAGCATAGAAGATTACACTGAATTAGTAAGATTAAATGAGGAACTAATACAGCTGCGAAAAGAAGACTTAAACGGAGCCTTTATAAGATCACGTGCAGATTGGTTAGAATACGGAGAGAAACCCAGTAGATTTTTCTTAAACTTAGAAAATAAAAACAGGGTAAATAAGAACATATCCGAGATAAAAATAGATGAAAATACCAAAATTACAAACCAAATGCAAATACTAAAAAAGGTGAAAGAATTCTATGAGGAGTTGTACAAAAAAAGAGACCAACAAATAAATACAGACAACATAACAGCAAACCCCGAAAAATTAACAGACATTGATAAGGAAACACTAGTCTCCCCACTTACAAAAACGGAAATAGACACTGCATTATCCCAATTAAAGAACAACAAGTCCCCTGGTACAGATGGCTATAGTGCCGAATTTTTCAAAACTTTCTGGCCGCAACTGGGCCACTATTTTTACGAATGTGTTAATCAATGCTTCTCCGAAGGAAACCTAACTGACTCCCAAACCTATGGACTAATCACCTGCCTGCCCAAATCGGGCAAGGCTAGAAACCTACTAAAAAACTGGCGCCCCATATCCCTACTAAACACAACCTACAAACTAATTTCCCTATGCATAACAAATAGAATGAGACCTGTATTGAATAGGATAATTAGTCATGAACAAAAGGGCTTTTTAAAAGGTCGGTCTATTGCAGACTGCACAAGAATTATGTCAGACATCATTTTTGAATGTGAGAGCAAGAAAATTAATGGCCTCATTCTATTAATAGATTTCCAGAAAGCTTTTGATAGCTTATCCTGGAAATTTATTAAGGACTCCCTCAAAACTTTCAACTTTGGACCCAACTTTATAAAATGGATTGAAATATTCCAAAGAGGAGCAAAGTCAAAAATAATCTTAAATGGCCACTTGTCGGACTCCTTTCCCCTGGAAAGGGGATGCCGACAAGGGGACCCCATCTCACCTTATCTCTTTATCGTATGTTCTGAGTTCCTTACTCTTTCAATCAAAAATGATGTCAATATTGAAGGTATAAATATCAACAACAAAGAACATAAATGTAGCCAATACGCTGACGATACGTCAGTATTCCTCAAGGCCTCTGAGGAGAACCTAAGAAGGTGTATTCAAAAATTGCATATCTTTTACCAAATGTCTGGATTAGAAATAAATATAACTAAGACAAAGGTAATCAGGATAGGACCCATCCGTGAGACAGACAGAAGATTCTGTAGGGAAAATGACCTGGAATGGGTCACAGAGTTCGTTGCACTCGGAATTAAATACAATGTCATGAATATGAAAGAAATAACAACTCAAAATATCGAAGACAAATTAGACTCAATGAAAAAAGTAATACAAAGCTGGTTATACAGAAACATAACCCCAATAGGTAGAGTATGCATAGCAAAAAGTCTAATATTGTCAAAAATAATTCATATATTACAAGCATTACCAACGCCATCAATTGATTACATGAACTCAATAGAAAAATTACTTGTAGATTTTGTATGGAAGAACAAACGCCATGAAATCAACAAAAAACTACTATATAAAGACATCATTAATGGCGGTTTGAATATGCTAGACATACATGAATTTGACACTATGTTAAAAATAACATGGATAAGGAAAATAGAGAAAGAGAACCCAGACTGGCTTAGTTTTGCAAAGTCTTACAAAATAGACAGATTAACGTTAACAGATGAACGCTATCATGATGCCTTATACAAAAAAACTACAAACCCTTTCTGGAAATGTGTTATCTCGTCTTATACTAGATGGTATAGTAATATCAAAAACAACATTGAAACCCCACCCTCGGACCAACACTTATGGGGAAACCCCTACATAAACATTCCTTTCAATAATGACCTCTTTGAAAGCGGTATAATATACGTAAAGGATATGTTCGACTACCAAGGCAACCCCATAAGTAAAGAAGATCTGGAAAACTTAACAGGGAAACAAATAATGTGGACCGCACATATGGCCTTGAGAATAGCAATTCCTAACTTATGGAAAAATGAAATGTTGAATAAAACACGAAATCAAAATATTACTATACCATCGCATATACCATGGATAGTTGCAGACAAAAAAGGCACAAGAAACATAAGGAAAATTTACAAACAAATTGACGAAGCTAAGCCTCTGGGTCAGCAAAAATGGGAAATAGAACTGGAGAAAAACAATCTGGATTGGAAATTCTTATACTGTGTAACTACAAACTGTAAAATGAATGCGAGAAGCAAGTATTTCCAATTTCAGATTCTCCACAGGTCACTTGTAACAAATAAAAAACTCCATCAATTTAAAATCAGAGAAAACGAACTCTGTGACAACTGCAACAATACCGAAACAATTTCACATCTTTTACATGACTGTACAGGTATCAAGAAATTATGGGAAGAGTTAGAAAGATGGTTGAACTCCATAATGACTAAACCTGTAATAGCAGATAAAACATCGATCTTACTGGGGAATCCAAACAATGAACTTATCATAAACTATGTATATATCATATGTAAACATGAAATATATAAAGGTAAATGGAATCGGACCCCAGTAAATATCATAAAAATAAAAAGAATACTCAAAAGTCACATGGAATTAGATATCCATCTAGGTACAGTCAATAAAACACTACCAAAAATCTTAGGAAAGTGGTCCAGTCTGTATAATGTACTGAAATGAAAACAGAATTGTCTTATGTATATATATATCTATTTGTAAACTGTATTTATTATATGTCGTATTGGAACAATAAAATTATAAAAAAAACAGATAAGGGATAAAATCATGCACTTTTTGATAAAAGCGCCAAATTTGGCACAGTAGTAGTTTATAGCAAAGTATCTATTATAATGGTTGGAGGCATTCTGGATTCGCCCTAAGTCAGCAGTGGCAGCCATTTTTAGCAGAGAAGTAAAGAAAATAAAAGGTCATCAGGTTAATATCTGAACTGCAGATTGTAAATAGTTTGTGATATCAGACCTATTGGAATTTAGTATTTCATAAAAATGGTATAACAGAGTTGTACATCTGGTACTGTATTTGCCCATTCCTATATGAGATATTGTTTAGCAAGGGAGCCCCTTATATTTTCCAAAAATATGTCAAATTATAAAATTCAATGAAATATGAAAATCACTGTAGCCAAAAAAATACAGAGGTCAAAACTGTCTTATAGGATCCTATTTAGGTACACTCATAATATTACATCCTTTATAGTAAGAGAAAATGTACCAATATCTTTTTGATATTTGCATGAGTGTCAGGTAAAATGTACTAGATTAGATATTTGAATATCCAAAGAAAGTCCTGGGTCAGCATAGCCCAGAAATAACTGGACGACACTAACTAACCTGCAGTGCATGCATAGCCAGGAAATATCTGCATGCACAAGTTTGCTGACATGTTACTGACCATTTGGCTGAGTTAGTCTATAGGACCCACCGCAGGGCCTATACGCCAGTATACGGGACCCAAACCAGCTAGATATTTTGAAGCTGTTCATATAGTTCTACCTTCATTTTGATATAAGTCAAGATGGAGATAACTCCTCAAACTTCAAGTTGTGTTCCTAAAACCACCAATGGTCAATTTTGTTCCATGGGGACCAAAAACAATGCAGTTGGCAGGTTAGGTTACATACAGCAATTCAACAGAACAGGGGTTAGTCCTGGACAACCCTCTTTTATGGACACCCTCACTAGGGTTGCATACCGTTAACACGAAACGGTACGATACCGGTACCGGTACTGGCGAAACGGTACCAGTGGTATCGGTATCGTTAACAGTGAAACGGTACCTCTGATCTCCGAGGCCTGATCGGCTTTTTTACGACATTCATGTTGCTAACAAGTGTGGTTCCATTCCTCAATTCTATGACAACAATCAATAGTAGAATTGGGGAACAGAACCAACAATTAAGAGTAAGACGGACATTGACGAAGTTAACCGAAGCAAATAATCGCCACAACGCACTGCGAACATGCGTGGGATGTTACATCGTATCGTGTTTCCTGCCAAATGCTATCCCAGACAGCGTGTCTATAACTCTTTCGGCGGGAATCAGCACACAATGCGTCATCGCCGCATATGATTGGCCATAACAAATTGTTTAATCTGTTGAAATGAAGCGGTACTCAAAAATGAAACGGTGCCTTTTAGTACCGGTTCTGAACGAAACGGGTAAATACCGGTTCTTTTCGAAATGAATCTCGGTTCCTATCGGTACCCGAGTACCGGTATGCAACCCTAACCCTCACTAAAGTGGACATTTGTTTGGTTTGCCTAAATACTTCCCACCCTTCTTCACCCTTCAAGCCAGGTCTGACACTTAGATTTTAGGCTAGGGGCCCGAAAAGGTCTTTTGATTAAAAAAAAAGGAATAAAAAACAGGATTCTGGTTGATACACATGATATTTTGGGCTATTCTTAACTTCTTCTCTGCCAAAAATGGCTGCCGATGCTGACCTGGGGCAAATCCAGAATGCCTCCAATCATTATTGTTACTTTGCTATATATAAACTACTACTGTACAGCAAATTTGGCTATTCCCATGGGTGTCCACTCTATATAAGGCACATCTCTGAGTATATTTTCAATAAATTGCCAATTGAACAGAAGCTATTCAAATTTCAAAGTACCTGCATGACTGTCTGCAAAATGGCACAGTCCGTTTCTATACATAAAACACAAAATATGAGATAATCTTGTAATAGAAGTGTTCAGTATATGGTAATTCACTAATTTGAGTATTGCTACACATATTCAGCTATAGATTTTTGTATAAACCTGACATGATGGAGAATTTGATGATGATTTTGAATGGTAATTAGTCCAACTTGGGTCAACTCCCTACTAAGGCCTTATGGCAATTATAACCTCCCCAGTAGTGTTGGGAATCGTTAAAATTTTTGGGCTCGATTAATCGTCAATTTCGCTGAGCGATTAATCGATTATAATCGAGCTTCTCGGCCAGATTGCGACGTTGAAAAACATACCAAAAAAACTCACATAACAAAACACCAAAAAACAAGAGAATTCGCCGGTCAAGTACAGGCGCCATTTTGAGGCGCTGATCAATGAATAAATGGACGCAAAGTAGACAAAATTTACAGCTGATGAATTAGTATTTCACATCGTTCACATCGTTCGCTGTACTTTCACTTTGCCGTTCTAGCGAAGTGAAATGCCGATCTTCACCCAGACATTCGCCAGCCGATGGATCACCACTTGAAGATTGAAATCCGCTAGAACGGCGAAGTGAAAGTACAGCGAACGATATGAACGATGTGAAATACTGCCCTGAAACAAGAAACAAAGTTACAACAACCAGGGACTTCCATACTAAGATAAAAGCTCTCTGCAACAACGTAACTACTATGTGCTACTCAGTATTACTCACCTTCTGCCTTGTTCTATGCGCGCGCTTCCGAAAATACAAACAAGCACGTGTCATGGATGCTTGTCATATACTACGCTTTTATTTCAGCTTTTATTTCAGGGCAAATTCAGGCTAATAGAGGCTGTTTATCGCAACATTCATCACGCAAATTTTCAAAATTTTCTCACACGCATCGATCTTTTGATGCGTTGTCAAGTTGTCCAAATTTTAAAATTTTTTACCTGGATCGATTATTTCATTTCCAGCTCGAGCGCTCGGCAATCGCTCCAGTACGAGCCGAGTAGTCGAGCTTCCGATTAATCGACCCACCACTACTCCCCAGGCTAACTGTCACCCACATAGGGAGTATTCAATCCCTTAGTAAGATGCTGTCAGTGAAACCTCTCATGTGTGAACAACTGAACACTACGGAGATGTGAATGTGAACACAATACCCTGGTCCAATTTGCATCTTTTGCATTATGAAAAGACCTCTGAACACTTTTGCTCTAGTCCCAAGGAGCTCACATCTTATGCATTATGGGAAAGTTGCGCACCAACATGTGCAGAATGCACCTCTTGGGCGATCCAAGCCAACATCCGGGCTTTTAGTTGTAGCCAGGCTGTTAATCGAGACCTGCTGGTTGCATAGCCGGTGATCGACAATCCATATTCTATGTAACCATTAGAAAAAAAATCTAAATTCTAATCCTGTTCTACTTAGGAGTAGCATGTTGGTCAAGTGGTTGGCAAACTGGCCAGCGACGCAGACAACACGGGTTCGATTCCCGGTGGGGGCGCGGAAAAAGGAAATTTCAATTCTTGCTGCTTTCCAGTGCTTCGGATGGCACTTTAAGCCGATATAAGGTCCAGTCGGCCATGAGCCTTAGTAGCTTGTGTTTCTTGTAATCTATATACCGACTCAAAATAAAGATTACTTTACTTTTTTATTATTAATTTATTGAGTCAAAATCTTCTGTAAACTTAATTAACAGTATATGACAGCCGACCTTATTTTTGGAGTAGACTGATTTAGTAAACCATTTACTTTGATCTATGTAGCTATGCTTCTTTCGTGCCCAACATCTAAATTGCAGGGTTGTCCTCAAACCTAGATGTCCTCAAGTTGGCTTAACCACAACAATAACACTATCATCAACATCTGACAGTTCCAAGATCATTTTGACATCTGTCAAATAGCTAAAACTTTCAGAAAACATACTTGCCTAAACCAAAACGTGCAGCGTTAGTTCCAGGGATCCGCCGTGATGCCGGTGAAGCTCCTTGACGGCAGAATGTTTACAGCGAGCTCGACAAATGACGGTACCCCACGTCTGTTTACACTAGTATATTGATTTTCGTTTTCAATCTACCGCCATGTTGAATATCCAACTCCATCCGGGCACCTGCTAGTCACGTGATACATACAAGTCGACAGCCATATTGGTTTTCGTGCATTCGTGTTACAAGAAGAAATTCCTCAAAAAATCAGGTAAAGAGGTCATAAAGACTAGCTTTAGTCAAGTAGGTAAAAGAAAAAGAGTCAAAGTATTCCATAAAAGCCCGTACTGCTATTGTCTGTTCGGTTAAAGGCCAGTTTTGGACCTGATATTTCATGCCAACTCGGCCAGATTTGATTCGTTTTGAGTGAGACTCCACATGCTACTGGCTGTGGTCTGTTTTTGGAAAACGTATAGCAGCTTTTCTACCTCGATTGAACGAATGAACAGCCATGGCAGACATCTTTGACATTTTCTGTGAACGTTTGTCGTTTTCTGATGGTATAATTGTGTGCATTTGGTCACTGTCTGGGTGATTTGAACGTCCTTTCGACCATCTGGATGACCTGCCCATACCACAATGTTAACTTAAGCCATGTCTAATCAAACAACAGACTGGCACTAGGCTCAAAGTTGAACATTTATTCTCATGCATAGAGACACATGACAGGCATGGTGTCAAACAAAACCTGTGGTATTTTTTCGTTCTCCATTAACTATTTATCATTGACATTGAAATGCACATTTGGCAGATTCACAATCCTATCTTTTTTAAAAAGGATAATTTGTCAGTTGTGGCTAAATATACTGGTATCATATTTAATCCTTTCCTGTATGCAGTAAGTACAATATGGAAAGGTGTCAAATAATTTCTTTAACTCTGTCATATTTGGATGGTGTATTTTTTCCCTTGATCATGACACTCATGTCTTTCCGCCAATATGACAGGTTAGGTGTTGTGACATTTGATATCGCTTCCCATTCAATAGATAGATAATCTTTATTTCAACACAAGCTGCCAGTGCTCTTGGCTTACTACAAAATAACAATTAAAGTATAAAAATGCACCAGGTGTAACAGCAATATAAATGGTAAATAGAGCAAAAGCAGTGGAATTTTGCAAATAGACTTGATCTGAATGTCAAATATTTCTCGAGGGAAACTAGTTGGCATATATTGATTGACATCAGGGGCTTAGCCGCCTATGCGTCCAACGTGTCATTTGGACACACAGAACACTTTTTTGACAGTTTGGACATCCAAAATTTTTGGTCAGAATTTGCTGATGATGACTTTTCTTAGAAGATAGAAGATGTAGAAGCTGTAGTGTCACTCTTATAAGACACACAAAGCAGTTACTGGCCTAAAAAAGCAAAATCTGTAAATATATAGGGTTTATTTCATTAATATTATGTACTTTGTACCACACTTTGGACACGCAAAAGTCTATGAAACCTCTATTTGGACACCCTATTTCCAAATATTGGCTAAGACCATGATTGACATTGAATGATATATTGAATCTTTCAAAACTTCTTTATAAATTTGGAGTAAAGATGCAGATACTCCTTCAAATGTAGAACTGTGAGAAAAACCCTTGATTTATACACCGCCAAACCATGTCTGAAATTTACTTGAATGATAATGTTCAAACAATAATATTTGCGTCAAGTTATAAGTCAGAAACACGCCCCCTATCTTTTGCCTTCGCAAGTGGGTTGTCTGGCTGTCATTTTGGAAACCCAAACCCTTGGAAATCTAACTCTGGAACACCCAAATATTTTGGTCAGGAGTTTCTAAAATGTCATCTTTAAGCAAATAATTTTGATTTTTCACTTTTGAGATAAATGGTTGTTTTTAATGAACACACACATACATATAGGGTGCTGATGCATTAAATATATCACTAACAATAATTAAATATTATAGATTCAGGGTCTTAGTCAAAAAAAAAGAACTGGGTGCCCAAAATGGGTAATGTACAAATTTGGGATATCCTATTTTTCAGGGAGATGGAAAATTGAACTTTATGCTTAAAAATGTTATTCTCTGAAATCTTTCACTTAATGTGGGCATCCCAATGTGGTGTTTGCGAGATTGGGTGTCTAAATGACGCCAAGACACCCTGCGTAGACCTTGATGGTCACCTATAGATAGTCACCCTGACAGCAGGTACATTAAATTCATATAAGGCCTAAAAAAGTTGTTTGTTTCCTGTTCCCTTCCCTAACAAGCTTTTTATTTTAAAAAATCCCCACCTTAAAGTTTTTTCCACCCTCCCAACTCCCTATCAATGTAAAACATGCATAAAACACACATTTTTGACCAAAAAAATAATGCAAAATGATTTTTTTACCGACCTACCTACCCAATTTTTATCCAGACCGTTACAACAAACATTTTCTTTTCTTGGCCTAAATATATGTAACAATTTATGGATTATCTGTAAAAAAGAGGAACCCTGGCAGCCAGTGTTTTTTTACATTTTTATTCAGAAATAGGAAATTTAAAATGCAGAATTTGTGTGATATCTTATTAATTTTGATACTTAAGTGCAAGTTACAAACAAAAGTATACATTTAAATGCTTAGGCAGGGCCCGTCAAGCCAGTCTTTTTGACAGGTAGTTGCCTGTAAACTCCTTTTCGGACAGGCCAAAATTCAAATATGAAACCTTCAGTTGTGACACTTTTTGTGGTAAAACATATACTTTTCTTCGACATGGCTGAAGTGTAAGTTACTAGTGTTTGGAATCGGTCAAAATTTTCCAAGTCGATCATCGGTCCATCTGAATGACCGATGACCGATTAATAATCAAAAGTTTTTCCGTGCCGCCATTGCTATTTACCTTAGTCGTTACCTTATCCATGTTCGTTTTTTTGTTCGAACATGTAAAATTGCGTTCGATCATCATAATCGGAGGAACAAACGAACGCTGTTCGGCATGTTTGAACAATCGGAAGAACACTATAAGTTACCCATTTGACACAAACCGCCATTTGAGTAGCTAAATCTGGACAGGCAGAAATGTTGTGATCACTGTATCAGACAGGCATTTTAAAAATCTTGGCCAAGACCCTGTATACATACAGTACAATTTTTCTTTGCATATATCAATAGAGCATGCTACATTCAAGTACATTGCATAATGCCAGCCAAAGTTATAGGTAAAACATGTATCCTGAATCAAGTTTTACTTTTCTTGAATTTGTAATTTCCTATTATGGTGTAGTATTCAATTATTACACAAATTAAACAAGTAATATGCAATTTTATTTTGTTTTGCCAGATAACTAAGAATGGCAGACACACTGAAGTTTGGTCCAGAATGGTAAGTACCTTTAAATGATATTTAAAAAATGATACTGAACTGAGTCACCTATGTTAGAGATTTACCATAAAGGTACAACTTTTCTGAGAAAGAGTGCAAGGCTCATTTGAAATAACAAATCAATCATTAAAAATGTGTCTATTGATTATCTGTCTTTGCATTCCCACTGACATATTTAGATTCACTTTATATTGGCATGGTATTAGCTCCAAAACAGGAGTATATTTGTGAAGAGTTCAGGTATTGACACAACGCTCTTACACCCTTGTTAAACCATGAGGGTGTCTGGGGGTCAAATGGACACCCGAAGTCCTATAGCATTAAAAATGTGAGCGCCCATATGTGTGAAGTCTGAACTTAAGACTTCAATATAAATGCTAACTCCAGGACAAATTAGTTAGGGGTGCAACTTGCTTTGCACTTAAGTTTTAAAAAAGCTTACGTTGTTCAAATGTCTTGTTCGCTGGCTTAAAAATAAAACGCCTAAAACTTCTGTAATTGCCTAAGTTTCCTGCTTTAGGTCCTTGCGGAGTCACTGACTTAAACTGAGTTTTGCAAGACATTCATGACATTGAGTCGATTACTTGTGTTTCCAACTAATCACTTCACCATTACATATTTCTACACTATTTTCACTTCCGCTTTCAGGCTCCGAGCATTATCAGACGGGAACAGCGTCACATCGCCGCCTCCTTCGCCAGGTTTTCCAAAATACAAACTTGCAGACTACCGCTATGGGCGCGAGGAAATGCTAGCATTGTACAATCCCGGCAAGAGTTTTCCAGAAGACCTAAAGAGCTTTCCGGCGGTGCTGAGCGAAAAACCGCTCGAGCCTTTGGCGTATATCCCCCTATCAGAAGAAGAGCAGGTGAGGGCGTCCCTTCGTAACCCATTGGTGCTCACAGTGGCCAAAACCAGCCTGACAATGTTGATGAAATTGTGCAGGCAAAAGCCTAGTTACAAAAATACTTGCCTTCTAAAGAGGTCAAACAAGGTCATCCACTGGGATTTCAACAAATTCATACACACTCAGTACAGATTTAAAGAGAAAATGAATAATAATGATAATGAAAATAGTAATGATTCTGATAATAAACATGACGATGATGATAATAAGAATAAGAATAATAGTAATGATAATAATAATGATGATGATAATAAATCCAAAATTGACCCATTTCATTTTTTGTGTCCCCAAAACTAACTCTGTGGTCCTGCAGGAAATATATTGCCACCATAGCAAACTGTGTGGTTCCTTTGGTATTTTTATGGTCATAGTGCATTTCCTGGTGTCCAATTGTGGACCTCAATATCCCTTCGCAAATTGTGTGATCTTATTGCAATCACTGCAAACCTTGCAATCTTATTGTAACTCTTGCAGCCCCATTGCAGATGGTCTTCTAGTCCATTTGCAAACTATTTTGCCCTATTGCAGATCTTGTAGTCCCATTGCACACCCAGGCCTCAACGCTAACTCAAAACGATACTGGCCCTGTAGGACCAGTAACACCTAGCATCTGCTGGTCCTGCAAAGTTTTTACTGGTCCTACATTTTTTCTTTAACATAACAAGAAAGAACATTGCATAAAATTCCCCACAACAATTATCTTTATAGATTTTATCTTCATTTATTTCAAAAACATTTGGGGACATTCTCGGGGGGAAACCTTTTAACAAGAATGTCTCCAAATGTTTACTGGGCCTGTAGGACCAGTTGAGGTCTGTTTTTACTGGCCCGAAGCTGTTTTTGGGAATTTTTACTGGCCTGGGGCCATAGGTTCACCCTTAGCGTCGAGCCCTGACACCTTTTGGTCTTTTTTGTAAACACTACTTGTTGCTAACCTTGTGGCCACATTGCAAACATTAGCTCCATAGCAATTCTTTTGCCTCATTGCAATACTTGCAGTCCCACTGTAACCAGTGTCGCCCCTTTGCAATACTTGTGGTCCCATTGCCACCATTGTTGCCCCATTGCATTACTTGCAGCACCATTGCAAACATGTACATACATTTATTGTCATTAGTTGAATTTTGAAATTTGCAAGACATTTATGAATATTAAGTAAGTATGCCAGTATTTTATTTTACTTTGAATTGTACGAACCAACATTTAGCAGCCACCTTTTAAACTTACAATAAAACTACTCAAACTTACTCTTAAAAAACATTCTCAGGGAAATACCTGTCAAAAGCAACCACTTGTCTTGAGGAACTGCTACAACAATAAGCTCCCCCTCCACCCCCTTACCCCCCACAAAAAACTTTGGAGGTTTTACCTGTCGGTTGAAGTAGAACTTTTTGATACCACCTTTCAATATTTGACCTGAATTTGTTCGTCATTTTTTGTAGCATCTGAAGTCACTGTAGTATTTGAACAAAATCATATGAAATGCATTAGATTTCACCCAATGCTGAATGTAGAGCATGCCACATTTCTATTTTTGACGTGAATTTTGTTGTGGTTGTTTCAGCGTCTGATGTCTCTGGGGGTGAACAGTGCTGCTGTGTTACGTCTGATGGGGCGGGGAGGGCCCGCCCCCCGAGGTGCCAGGGGGGTGGGCGATAGGGGCAGGGGCAGAGGTGAGTCAACCAATCAACCATGCTGCAATTTGATGAAAGGTGGAATATAGTGTAGGATTCTTTGGGGCACTTTGAAAATGGATATTTAGATATTTCCCTTTTGTTTTGCTGTCACAAGCTATCAGCATTTATATTGCCTTTTGTATTGTCTATTGCCTTTTTTATTGTCATTAACCTGATTTATTCTTTGAGGATTATTTGATTACCTGTGGTTGAAATACAATACAATGATGCATATGTACTTATAGATGCAATACAAATAATTTTTGTTAACAGCGTCTTAGTCAGGATTTAAAAACAGTAATCACTAGGGCTCCCGCGATACACTCGTATAGTCGCTGCACCGCGGATTGCCGCGATGCGAATAGTATTCGAATATACGCATTTGTATATTCGAATGCAGACGAATATACACAAAAATGAAAAGCCCTACCTGTTTGCGGCCATAGAAGTTGAGGAAATCACTTCAAATCAGCAGCGCTGAGTGCGCTGAGTTTTGAAGTGCCTCCATTTTACGTTCTGGGCGCACGATTACTTATGCCGGTGGGCGCACGATTACTTATACCGGTTGATACCGGTTGAATTTGGGGACCGTTCCTGTCCTTATAAGGTAAAATGGCGCTCTGGTTTTCAGATCGTTCGCTACCATTCTACGAATATTAGCATTCGTATTCGTGACCCTATAGTCGTGAATACATTCGTATTCACCACCTACTGTATTCGTGAGAGCCCTAGTAATCACAAAATTTATGTCTTCTTCAAATCCTTACATTTACTACATTTAATAGCCTATTGTGTCTAAATGGACAGTTAACGCTTCAGCGATGCCTTGGAAGATGGCTTGTTAGAAAAAGATCTTCTTTGTCCAAAAAAGTCATGACTGAGATTTCTTCATAGAAAATTTTGCCTGTCTAAAAAGGTATTTTTCCGGAAACAAGTACTATTATAAACCTTCTAAAATGCTTAATATGTATGGAAGAAATACATGTGCAAGTAAAGATTTTTAGGATTTTTGGATACTAATCATTGTAATGGTTGCTAAGCGGTTCTTACTAAAAATCGTTTCATTCCCACATTTCAATTATTCATAGAAACTTATATTAAAGTTCAATCCCTGTTTATTGTTTATTTGTGAAGCTTCTCTAACTGAACTTAAATGTCACGAATCGTACTTGCAGGTCGGGGGAGGGGGGAATACTATCGAACAACCTCATTTGATGAAAGTGATGCTTTTGGCCGTGGACGAATGCACAACAGAAGTGAAAGTTGGGAAGAAAAGTAAGTCTTACACTATTACATACATTACAGACATTGAAATGTAAAGACACTGCAATTGTCAAAGATTATTGCAAATTGATGTTTGATCGAGATGACAGTACCCATCTTTTCAAAATACCTAGCCAGAGTTGAATATGTTTAAGAGGTACTGGTACAGTTATTGTTTCAAAAAGTATCTTATCAAACTGTTTCATTGGGCATTGGCTTAACTCTTATCGATACTAACAACTGCCAAGTTAAGGATTGTCCAGGATCTTACACACGACTATTCACAACAAAATTTGCGCAAAACATTAAAATGCTGTACCATTTCATTGGAACGGTACCACTTCGTATTCGTACTTAGGGGTACCCATCCCTATACCTAGCCTGTTCTGATGAAAGATCTTGATGGTTATGTGTCACATTTCAGTCGGGATAAGCGGTTTGAACGCAGTTACTCAGGGAGAGGGTTCGATGAGGTCAGTCCTGCGTCGCCGAGGAGGGATTTCTTCGCACGGTCAACGAGTGATAATTGGCGAGACAGGAAGGAGAAGGAAGACGATGACGACGGTGATTGGAGGAGAGCTGGACCAAAAGAGAGATGTAAGTTTATGAATAGGGTCAGTGAAACCTCAAGAGTCGTTAGCGCACGAAATACGCTAGAGCCAGCAGCCCTGGACTACATTGAATTCTCCTGCTGCTTCCTCAAATTTCTGCAGGAAGCCAAAAGATGTAATGGTTGCTTTACACAACACCTTTAAGTAGCTTTTGAGGATGCAATTTGGCTCCCTGGAAAGAAACTTAATTTCGAGCTCTGTATGTACACCTTGGGACCAGGGCTAAAATGTTAATTTAAGCTGTTCACAGCTAGGACCAAGGTCTTACCCAGTATTTAGGAAATGGGTGGCAAAATTGGCTGTAATAACATTTTTGGGCATTCTATTTTTAAAGGGAGACCACAATTCACTCAAATTACAACCAGAAAACATGTATGCCCAGCACATAACTTCATATGCGCAAAACTTTACCCAGTATACAGTATATCTATTTATTCACAGGAATTTGGTGCCGAGTTAATGTTTTTTATCATTCATTCTTTCAGCAGGGTCAAGGAGTTGGCGGGACCGGGATCAAAGATTCGACGACTACCACGGCCGCTACGATGGCTATCATCGAGAGAGGCAGAGTAGTTTCAGCGAGAGGTACCGGTCCAAAAGCGGCTCTTGGGACGACGGTTACGAAGGAGGTAGGTTCAACTCCTCTGAATTCTCTCAGGCAGAGTGGGTCATAGTCTTAGAAAGCTGGGCATCCAGGCATCATTGGGACTTCGTCAAACACCCTCAAGACACCCAAAAATCTTTTGGAGTAATCTTATGAAATGTCAGTTTCAAACTTATACAGTAATTGATTTTTTTTCACCCCAATATAAATCCAATAATATTGTGTAAGAATATTATGCCTCATTGCAGTTAGTAAATACCTGTTTGTAATCTAAGGATATCATGGTCTGATCTCTCTTGAAAAATACAACAATTGGCAATTTTTTGCACCCAGTTTCCAAATTCTGGTTAAGGAGTGGATGGCCCTAGAGGAGACATTTTGAGAATCATCTGTTGGGTTGGAAGAAATGAAATCAATTCTTCTAAATTTTCCCAGAAAGGTTAGATTTTCTAAACAGCAGATTTTTGGGAACTGGTTGTATGTAGGTAGCTGGGTTGTGATACTTACACTTAGTCAGGCATACTCTTGAGAAAGTCTTCTGGATCTATGATACTTTTGACAATAACACAGAAAGTATGAATGGTCTTAAAAAATATTTGAAGGAGAGTTGTTGGTGTCAGATAAACTGACAAACATCTCTCCTTCATATATTTTGCCAACTATGCTTTCAACTGCAAGATTTCCTCAAAGTTCTTTGGCTGCTTTTTGCTCTGTGAGCATTAATGGTTAAGTTTGACGGAGGTTGAACCCTTTTTACTAAATAAAACCAGTGTTATTTCAGTTGTATTATTTACTTGATACTCAATGGAACACTGGCTTGCGCAATTGCTGAATTCTGTATGCATTAGCAGGTTTTGAATGACTATTGAGTGACGATAGGTTAGACACATTTAATTGATTTTCCCTCAATGATAAAAATCTGACTAAAGCACTGCTTTATTGTGCTTTAAAATAAATCATTAAGGACGCTCGAAAGGTAAGGCAATAACCTGTTATAGGGAGGCTTTTCCCCCATTAGCAATGACAAAGCAGGGGCTGACATAACTTATTGGATCCACTTGCTATCATGTCTGGCTAGTAGATACCATATTTGTACGAACAACCGCACCCCCATTATTTTCGAGAAAAAATGTTGAAAAGGGCAAGCCAGCAGACATTATATTCTGGCCCTCTGAACCCTATATATTTTGTCATACAATCAAGAAGGGTTATGGAATTTCTTGCTTGTCATGTTCGGCAAATAAGTAATGAGTTCTGTCAATTTTTATTTGCCATGGTAAGTATATATGTCAGTGCCTGCTTAGTGATTCAAATGAAATGGCAAGTCCACGTGTAAAAGAATACAATATGTGGTCTAGTTATTGATATCATGGTAGATTGTTATCTTATTTTGAAAGCTTCAACCCTAAGGTTGTTGGGATTTGCATAATGTAAACTCTTTTATAACCAACCTCCTCTATGTGTACAATGTCTCACTTATAACCTGATTGTGGTCATTCATATATATATTATATATATATATATATATATATATATATATATATATATATATATATATATATATATATATATATATATATATACATATATATATATATATATATATATATATATATATATATATATATATATATATATATATATATATATATATATATATATATATATATATATATATATATATATATATCTTCATCTGGGATTGTTTTTACCATTTCCTAGCAGGAGCAGATTTGGTTCCTAGGGTTTAAAATGTAAGATCATATAAATTCACTCTACAGGCTATGAGGGGCTGGCGGCATGCTCCCCTAGAATATTTTGAAAATATGTTCTCTGATATGCATTTCGGTGCACTTTTGGCTAAAATAAGGGGAGTCAAAAATTGAAGATTTTTTTTTCAAAGTACTCCAGTTGATAATTGATGTGTCCATTTGCAAACTTGGCTGCTATTATTTAACATCTAGTCGCAAAATTCACATGCTCCAGGGACAAGATGCCCCATTTATGTCAATCCTTGTACATTTAAGTTTGCTTCATATTTTCACTGCCCCTTCTCCCATTTCTCCTTACTTTTAAGCATATCACTGTAGCTTGCTTAGGTTGAATAATGGTTTCTCTGTTGCTTAACCCATTCACACTCCTAGTTCCTCTAGTAAGTATAGTCTTCTGCTCCCACCCTTTTGAAAATAAATCGGGACAGTTGTTGTCTGGTCTTATTAACTTTTCCCCTTTAGATAATTCCCAAAAGAAAATTGTCAAAATTGTCAGGCCATTTTTGTTCACTCGGAGGGTGAATGGGTTAAGTTTTTCTGTCATTTTCTTTGTTGTAGCGTTGTAAGGTCTAGTATTCCTTGTGGGATTGATTGGTTTCTTACTTGCATTCTTTCAAAATGCATTATTTCAAAACCCTTTAATGCCCAGTTTTGCCAATTAAAAGTGTCATCTGGATCTACTACACTCATGAAAACAACTTGCAGCAATGAAGCATAGACTTGAAATCACCTGGAAGAGAGATGTATTTGATTAACATACAGTGTCTTAGCCAGGATTTAGAAACTGGGTGCCTAAAATTGGCAGTTGTAAAATTTTTGGGTGTCTAAATTTTGAAGGGGGATCACAATATATTCATATTTCAACCTAAACATGTGTAAATTCATCAAAATAAGGCATGATGTCATTAAACAATGTCGTGGGAATTGTAAGGAGATGAAAAAATTCAATTATAAGCTTGAGATTGAAATTTTTAGAAATTCCACACAAAAAAATTTGGGTGTCCTGAGGGGCTCTTTTCAAAGGTTTGGGTGTCCAAAAAGGCACCCAGATGCCCTGCTGGCTAAAACCATGTTAACATATCTTCTTCAAATGTATTGTTTAGAAGACTTCATTATCACCAGAATGGGAAGGGGAAGGAGTGATTTTGGCTTTGCCTTTACAAAGTAGTGGGCTTAAATTGGGCAACTTATCCACCTAAATTTACCTCTGATGCAAATGGCACATTGGACTACCAAGGCGCAAGTTTTTGTGGCCTTGATTAGATTTTGATTGGCTGGAACTAAGTTATTTGTGCTCTAAATAAGCAGTATACATTTGTGTTTGCAAAATGTATTTGTTGGAAGTCATTTTCTGCTACACACACACACACATATATATATATATATATATATATATATATATATATATATATATATATATATATATATATATATATACGGTTTGGCGAACATAATTTTTTTTATCAATACAGGATCCATTTATCTCTTGTGGTCTATTTTGTCAGGTGACTCAGGCTTGTATTCACATGATATATTTTGCAGGCAACTCCGGTTTAAACTTGCGGTATATATTGCAGGTTTAAAGTCATGTTGGTTATGATTTATTTCGCAGGCGATTCAGATCTTAATTCACGTGTTTTCTTTTGCAGGCGACTCGCACGGTTTACCGGAATGGAGCATGACGGACGTGAACGATATGGACAACCTTGGAACGTTCGACGCGACCGGGGCGTTCATGTCGTTCCGGGAGGCGCAGGAGGCCGAGGAGAACGAGAAGACGCAGGAGAACGATAAGGAGGAGAGCGCTGAGGAGGAGGGAGGAAAGGACGTCCGGAAAGACGAGAGTGAAGAAGAGGAAAAGTCCAAGGTAACATATGCTCAATGTGTGCAAAGACACTTTAGCCCTTGTCCAAATTGTAATCTTACCCACAAACGCCTGATGCCATATTGCAAATGCATCATCACACACTCTCACAGCATAATAAAGATAATGATCATGATAAATAATCATCAGCATAATGATAATGATGAGGATAATTCTACTTTTGATATTAATGATTATTATCATAGTGATAATGATGATAATGTTCATAATAATAATAATAATAATAATAATAATGATAATCTCTCATGAGGATAACCCTGTCAAATACAGGATTTTTTTAGCAGTGGCCCTCATGCATCTGGTCACGGAGTTGGATATTTATATTCAAAGCATGTAGTGTTTGCGTCGTCAGTCTGTCATTATTTCTCCTTTCAGACCAAATCAAAACCTAAACCTGCCAAGTCATCGCAGGAGCGCGATCCCACACCACCTAAACAGCCAACCGCGGAGGACTCATCCTCGACCAATCACAGGAGCTCCCTTAAAAAACAACAACAACATCATCAACAACAACAAGATAGATCTAAGGAAGCTTCTCCGGAAACGACCATGCCCAAAACTGCACCAAAAGTCACTCCGGACGCTGCACCTGGGTACTTGCCAAAGAGACAGGACTCTGAACAATTGGCCACGTCCAGTGCAGAACTCAAGGCACTGCTGGCGATCGGGCAGGACCACAATCGGCAGCAGCGGGCGGTGCCGAGCCCCGTCAGCCTGGGCGACCTTCCGCCCGTGCCGCCCGAGGCGCTGGAGGCGTCCTCGGCACAACTGCTGGAGATGCAGGAGGAGCTGGAGAAGGCCGCCAAATCGGAGGAGAGCATGAAGGATACGTCCCTCGATGCCAACTTCGATCATCTCGAAAAGGCCACGGAAAGTTGGGTGGATACAATTACTGCGGAGGTAAAGAAGTCTGTCTGTTGTAGAAGCAGATTTGAACCTTTTTTTTGCATCGAGACTGTTTCTCTAATACATGATTTGCATTGGAACTTTTCCGAGTGGGGTCAACTCTGTATATTGAAAGTCGGATGTATTTTTCCTGTAATCAGAATATTAACCTTCAATATTGGCTTCTCCAAATAAAAAATCTCGGAAAAATCCAAAGTCACTATGTCGGTTAATTTGCAGCTGGATTTATTTCCTATTCTACAGTTTTTTACATTGACAAAAGTAGCTTTACAAAGATTTTAGAAAATCTTCTCTTCTTCCGGATTACCACCAAACTTCATAGAAGATTCAGATGGGGAATATGTTTCAAATATCTTTTTGGTAATTTGAAAACTAGTATCATCTTGATGAACATGGCTAGCATATAGATAATTGTGTCGGCGCCTTTAAAGTAGATGTTTTTTTTTCAGGAGGAAGAGAAGTCCCAGGAAAAAGAAGCTGCGGATGGGGGCGTGTTACCCCTGGACCATGAAGATGCCAAGAAATGGTTCTACAGGGATCCACAGGGGGACTTACAAGGTAAATCTTCCTTGGTTCATGTAAATTAAGCTTTGAAAACACCCATCTTAAAAAGAAAGCCAAGCAAAAGTTTTACCAATATCCACAGGGGGACTTACAAGGTAAATCTTCCTTGGTTCATGTAAATTCAGCTTTGAAAACATCCATCTTCAAAAGAAGGCCAAGAAATGGTTCTACAGGGATCCGCAGGGGGACTTACAAGGTAAACCTTCCTTGGTTCATGTAAATTCAGCTTTGAAAACATCCATCTTCAAAAGAAGACCAAGAAAAGGTTTTACCAATATCCACAGGGAGACTTATACTTTGTAACTATTCACCAAGAATATTGAAAGAGAAATGTAAATTTGGCTTTGAAAACATCCACCTTCAAGCTTTCAGAAGAAAGCCAACTGTTATCCACGGTGGGACTTACAAGGCAAAGCTTCCTAGAAATGTATTATCTAAATCTATCTTAATTATGCATGTATTAACCATTAAGTCACCAAAAAATGAAGATTTTTTTTTACTGGCATTTATTTTTTCGTGCTCCCCATGATAGCACCAAAATAACATCCTTCAAATAAACATCCTAGTTTGTATGTGGTTTAGTTTGAGTGCTTAAATTCACTAATTTAAAATAGCACTAGTACCTATCAGCAGGGTTGTAAAGCAAAATTGTTAACACTCCAAATTAAAGCTGTATACAGTATATATATTGGCTTTATTAAATCTGATCTTGTTTGTCATGTAGGTCCATTTGCGTCTGGTGAGATGGCCGAGTGGTTCAGCGCAGGGTATTTTACAATGAATCTTCTTGTCAAGCGAGGCTGTGATGAACGGTTCCACCCTCTTGGGGAACTGATCAAGCGCTGGGCCCGGGTGCCGTTCCTGCCAGGACCCTCTCTCCCCCCTCTTCTCATGGTAAGTAGTTCTTGCCTTCTCCTTCACTGGTAACTCTAGCTCTATGCAGCAAGTTGGCCAGGATTTTAAAACGCCTTCAGGACCAAAACAGCATTTATCGAATTTCTGCATGTCCAGATTTAGCTACCCAACATATTCTTAATCCAAGTACATTTAGTATCCTTATAAATTTTTTGTTCACCATAGTCATGTGACATATCAAAATGAAGCTCGAATCAAGCAGTGGCTACCCAGTCTTTAACCCTGGTAGTGCCGTGACCGGGACGAGAATTGTTTAAGGTACTCCTTAACGTGATTGGGTTAATTGTTTTCTCTGCAGAATACGCCAGTGTCTCAGGGAGATCTAGCTCAGCCCACGTCAGCGTCAGTGTCGGCTGCAGCAGTAGCCGCAGCGGCTGCTGCAGCCTCTACTCCACCTCCCCCGCAGCAGCAGCCTCCGCAGCAGCCCCAGCAGCAGTCTGGCCAGCAGCAGAGCGCAGGGCAGCAGGCGGCGCTCGCAGAGCAGTTCAAAATGTTCCAACAACAGTATTTACTACAACAGCAACAGATGTTCTTAAGGTAAGCATCTTTTTTCAAGTTTTATAGTCCTCAGTTGCTGCAGCGCTCAATATAAACAACCATTTTCATTGGCTCAGCCGCTCAGCTAGGCTGGTTACGTGGAAGTATCGGTATTCGTTTTGATACCAAATACTGATATTGAATGGAAAAATATTGTATTGATAGTATCGTATCATAACGTTTTAAATTGAAAATACCTGTAAATTTGACTGCTGCCTGAACCTCTCCGCTCAAAGGTACTTATTTATTAGCAAATTTCTAAAGCTGACTGTACTAGATCTTACAAAAAAAAGGTCGTCCCTAGGGGCAGCCAGTATCATTATAGATATTGTTAAGATATTGTATCATTAAGTTTTTATATTGTATTGTACCTTGTTAATGCCTATGAGCTAGAATTAATTTAAGATATGTTGTTTTCAGGCAAGTCCCGATACCTGGGTTGTTTCTTACGATAGTTGCTAGATTTCTTTACATGAGATATGTGTTGTTGTTTTCAGCAATTCCCGTTACCTGGGTAACTCCTTAAGATAGTTGCGAGATTTCTTTACATGAGGTATGTGTTGTTGTTGTTTTCAGGCAAGTCCCGATACCTGGGTAGTTCCTTAAGATGGTTGATAGATTTCTTTACATGTTACATTTCATTAAATGATATCTATTATCTTTGTTGTTTTCACAGGCAGGTGCAGTTACAGACGCTGCTGGGCCAGCTGCACCAGCAGGAGAACTTTGCCAAGCTGACGCCGCAGCAGCAGCAGCAACTGGCTCTGCAGCTGCTCATGAAACAGCAGAGCATGATGCTGCCCCAGCAACAGCAGGGAGGCCAGGCCCAGGCTCCTCAAACACCCCAGCAACAGCAACAAGCTCAGCAGTCGCAACAACAAAAATCATCAAGGTACGCAACTACATGTAGTTAGCTCCTTTTTTAGCGGTTGGGAGATATCACAAATCTCCCAAGCCTTTTGCTGATGTGTCACCACTCATGGTCTTAGCCAGGATTTAGAAATTGGGTGCTTGAAATTGGCAATTGTAAAATTTTGGGGCGTCCTATTTTTAAGGGGAGGGCACGTTATACTCAAGATTTACACCATAAAAATGTATTTACTTCATGAAACAAAGCATAATGTCCACATATGGGAATTATATTGATATAAAGAAATACTCCATCATATGCTTGAAATTCACATTTTTGGAAATTCCTTTTTTTGGGGGGGGGGGGGGGGATTGGTTTTTGAGGTTTTGGTAGTCCAAATGACACCCAGACGCCCTGCTGGCTAAGGTAATGGTTTCACTGACCGCTAGCTGTCTCTCACCACTGCTCGCATTTGAAACCTGGCCGTGGCATGTTAGAAAGCTGCCAGTGACTTGGAGTCAGGAAATGTTTTTCGCGGTTTCTCCGATTTCCTCTACCACATACAGCTGGCTGGTCAGGACAATATGGCAGAAAAAAAAATTGAAACCGTTCTTGTCTGAAGATTTCAGCATGTGGCGTCTCTTGTTCATTTCTATCCTACATTTTGCATTGTTTTTCCCTCCATAGGTCTCCCACGATGGAGCAGCAACAACAACAGCAGGGTGGCCATCCCAACTTCCAGCGCTCGATGTCGCAGCCGGCCGACCCGAGCCACCCAGCCTTTCAGCGGTCCATGTCTCAGCCGGCGGTGGACGACGGGACGTCCGTGTGGGGCAGCCCCCCGCCGGGCACCACGCCTGCCTGGGCCCAGCAGCAACAACAACAACAACAGCAGCCGCAGCCGACCAGCGTATGGGAGATCGAATCTGCCAAGCCTCAATCCATCGAAGAAATTCAGCGCCTGGAGAGAGAAAAAGCTCGTAAGGTACGGAAGAATTTATTTCATTCATGCCTGTAATGCTCATTTTTCTAAGGAAAATTGTGTTCTTGTGTACAAAGTTAGCAATCTGGGCGTTTTTCAAAAATAATTGATTTTCCAAAACTTGACTAGGGTCACACCTATTTCTTGCCAATTTGATTGATTGATTGAGCTTTCGATTGATCGTCCTAGCTAGTTCATATGACAGGCTAAGTGTGTCTTAACCAAATCCCTTTTTTTTTCTTTGCTAATTTGGATGTTGCAGAGCTCCCAAGCATGAGGTCTCAGGTTGGAGTCTCCGCTCGACTCCAGTGGTTTGGCTTGGTCGCTATATAAATGTTTGGTTTTGCGGAGCGCTGTCCATGGTGCTTAAGCAACTGAATGACCCATTGGAACTATTTATAAAGAAAGGGGAATTTGTTCCCAGTTCCAGGTATACATTTCGGTATGTTCCAACCTGTTGAGTGGCAAGTTGGTCTTGCGGTTAACACTCTTGGCTGCAGCGCAGACGATCTCGGTTCAATATCCGGTAGGGGCGGGGGAAAAGGAAATCTCAATTTCCTTGCTGTTTTTCGGTGCTTCAGGTGGCACTTAAAGCCGTAGGTACAATCGGCCAGGAGTCCTGGCAGCTCGTGTTTACCAGTGCAAAAATTTACCGACTTCAGATAAAGATTACTTTACTTTTTAGCAAAGTGAAAACTAATTTGTATGTTATGCAGTGATTGTAGGAGGCTGAAATGAAGATTACTTTACTTTTTAGCAAATTGGAAACTTATTTGTATGTTCTGCAGTGATTGTAGGAGGCTGAAATAAAGATAACTTTACTTTTTAGCAAAGTGTAAACTTATTTGTATGTTCTGCTGTGATTGTAGGAGGCTGAAATAAAGATTACTTTACTTTTTAGCAAAGTGATAAGTTATATGTTGTGCTGTGCTTGTAGGAGGCTGAATCTCGAGAGGTGGAGGCGCGTAAACAGAAGGAGGAGGAAGATCGTAAGCGGCAGGAGGAGATGAGGAGACAGGAAGAGATGAGGCGGCAACAGGAGCTGGAGCGACAGAGGCAGCTAGAGATACAAGTAAATAGAGCACTTTCTGCAACTCTGTAGTGAAATACATGCAGAGCAAACAAATATCAAACATCTCACTTTCTGCAACTCTTTTATTGAAATACATGCAGAGTAAACAAACATTACTAAACCGTAAAAGGGTTTTTAGAGGCAGCTAGAGATACAAGTAAATACCGCACTTTCTGCAACTCTGTAGTGAAATACATGCAGAGCAAACAAATATTTATATACCAGAAACAGGCATTTAGAGATACACACTTAATTCAACTGTTTATTGAAAAAGTAGACATAAATATACTGGAAAAACGGGAGATTAAAGGCAGATTAAACATGTAGGAAAAAGGAAGCTAGAGATACAAGTATTTCCACCACTCTATTCAATCCAATGATTTCAAATCTCAATCAGGGTGGGTCTTAGCCAGGATTTAGGAACTGTTTTGAAAGTCTGGGTGTCCAAGTGAGACTTAAGACATCAATTGACATGTGCCTCTCAATTTGTTGAACCAAGGTGCAACATAGGTTCCAAAACATTACTTGCCGAGCGCCGCAAGCTGCCCCTAAAGTTTACTTGCCCCGTCCGCACTTCCACTTGCCCCACTACTCTGTTATACAAAGGTGAGTTACATTGCGAGGAATCTGCCCAAAACATTACTTGCCAAGCGGAGCAACTTAAGGTTTTGTTCTGCTTGCCCTATTGCCGTTTTTTGCCGAATTGATTTGCAACGGTGTAAGTGGTTATGTTGCACGCTGTGTTATTTGTCATGTTTGGGGGATATTTCACGAGTGCCGTTGTTGTTGTTTCAGAAGCAGCAGGAGGAGGAGCGTGCGTGTCGGGAGCGTGAGGAGGAGTTACTACGTATATTTCACAAGTGCCGTTGTTGTTGTTTCAGAAGCAGCAGGAGGAGGAGCGTAGGAAGGAGGAGGAGCGTGCGTGCCGGGAGCGTGAGGAGGAGTTACGTATATTTTACGATTGCCATTATTGTTGTTGTTTCAGAAGCAGCAGGAGGAGGAGCGTAGGAAGGAGGAGGAGGAGGAGCGCGCGTGCCGGGAGCGTGAGGATGAGCTGCGGCGCCAGCAGGACCTGCTGCGGCAGCGCGAGGAGCTGCAGCGGCGCCAGGAGGAGCAGGCGCGGCACCGCGACAATGAGCTCGAGCGCCAGCGACAGCTCGAGATCCAGCGCCGCCAGGACATGCAGCGCCAGCAGGAGATGCAGCGCCAGCAACAGGAGGCGCTACGCCGCCTACAGATACAGCAGCAGCAGGAGCAGCTCGCACGCATACAGGTACGTACATTAGTAGACTTTAGGGACTTCGCCAAAAATCGTCTTTTAGATACAGCAGCAGCAATAGGAGCAGCTGGCAAGCATACAGGTAGATACATTAGATTAGTAGACTTGAGTCGGATCAGGGATTTAGCCAGGACCTGTCCAGCCTGTCTTTTAGATACAGCAGCAGCAGGAGCAGCTGGCAAGCATACAGGTAAATACATTAGTAGACTTCAATCCTAGGGACTTAGTAAACCATTTGACATTACAATGTAATTTCCATTTGTTATTTTATATGACAGGTTTACAGTCTAGTACTTCATCCCCATACGCAAATCTTTATTGTTTACATTCTTATTCCAAGGTTTCAAAAGAATTCCCATTTGACGTTACAATGTAATTTCCATTTGTTAGTTAATATGATAGGTTTACCGTCTAGTACTTATTCCCCATACACAAATCTTGATTTTTCATTCTTATTCACAAACTTATGTTTCAAAAGAATTCTCATTACAACATGATTTCCATTCTTTTATTTCAGCTACCGGCCACAGCGCAGTGGGCTAGCCAGAACAGTGGCGGCGGTTCCTCTGGCAATCTCTCCCTGGCACAGATACAGCAGCTACAGGAGGAGAAAGACAGGCAGGAGAGAGAGGATGTAAGAAATCTTCCTCTGCTTCTATCGTGCTTTTGAAAATTACTTCCGAATAAACAATAGATTTGAAGGAGAGTTTTTCGTTTGATTTCGTATTAACATTGTTGCATCAATTATTTGATAGGCTGCTTCGATCACACTTTTGAAAATAACTGCGGAATACAGGATGAATTCTGAAAATATTTGAAGGATTGAAGGAAATTTTTTTTTTTAATTCTGATTAAAATTCCACATCAATTTTTTTCTGAATTATCTTGTCTTCTGCTTCTATCAAGCTTTTGAAAATAACTTCGGAATATAGGAGGAATTCTGTAAATATTTGAAGGAAAGGTTTTGCAGAGTAATCCTTAAGTTAGAGTAAGTAAGAGCAATATCACAAAAAAAGTTTGGCGCTACCCATATGAATTGAGTAACAGGAAAGCAATTTGCTTGAAAATACACAATTTCTAAGTACAAATATTTATATATATATATATATGTATATATATGTATATATATATATATATATATATATATATATATATATATATATATATATATATATGTACACACACACATATATATATATATATATATATATATATATATATATATATATATAAATAAATGACTCCACGACACCAGAATCTTGTGTGTAGTATTTCATAGAATGTCAATTTCAAGCATATAATTAAATTCATTCCACCTCAATACAGTTCTCATGACATTGTATGAAATCATCATGCATTTTTTCAAAAAATAGATAGATCTGTTTAGGATTGTAATCTGTGTATATTGTGGTCTCCATTGAATAACAGGAAGCCTGAAAAAATTTGATGATTGCCAATTTTAGGCACCCAGTTTCTTTGTCCTGGCTAAGACCCTGTATATTTATAAACTGTCTAAACCCTGTCTTGTTGGTATTCATTGGAAATCTGTCGATGAGTACTTTCAGATGAGTATCCATGTGCCAGGGTTTCAGTCATTTTTCAGGTTTTTTGCATCATTTTGTATCGGCCAAATTAGCCACCACCAGCATAAGGGTTAACGTTTCTTTCTTGTACGTTGCAGAGACAGATTCAGCTTGAGATTCAGAGGCAGCAGATGCAGGCCCTACAGCAGCAGCAGCAACAACATGCGAAAACCTGGGGGCCGCAAACGTAAGTCTCCCCTAGGGATGTCATTGTTTAAAAATTTCCTCTTTTCGATATATCGATAATTTATTTTTCGATTTTGAATATTTCGACACGATGCATTGATACATCCACGCAATCGCCGTCTGTGCCATGAGGGAAAATCACAAAGCATTGATCTTGGTTTTTGAACATATAAGTATTCTTCCTTTATTTTATTGATTCCTTTTGTGATGCAACAATAATAGTAGCTGGCCAAGACTGAGCTTCACTTTTGGAGGCTTATAATATATTGAAGGATTATGGTATATTACGATGCCTTATAGGAATTGATTATTGATAAATGCAGAACCTCTAAAAGTCACTATATACGAGCAGGGTCTTAGCCAGGATTTTCATAACAGGGTGTCCAAAATGGGGTTTCGAGAGGACAGGGTGTCCAAACCCCCTCCCTGAAGAAAAATAAGTCATCATACTGACCATATACATTGACAAATCAAGTAGTTATATGCTTTATTTCTTTAGCAAATGTTCTAGTTATCATTTAAGAATAAAACTTTTCAGAATATCTACTTGTAGTTAATATTTTCAAGAAATTCTGACCAAAAGATAGGGGGTCTTTTCCTCCTAAAATAGGTATTTTTAGTGGACCAGGGTGCCAAAAAGACACCCGGACACCCTGCTGGCTAAGACCCTGTTAATACAAGTAGTGGCACCAACCTTCCTAGGACAATCTGGCTACTCACTTGCACTAGATGAAATGATAGACCTACCTATAAAAACATAGAGACTTGGAAAATTATCGCTACAATACTTATATCATCTAATTTTCCAGGACAATCCTGCAAACTCACAATGCGGCGAAGTCACTGTTGGAAATCCAAGAAGAGCAAGCGCGACAACTGGAGAAAGAGAAGCACATCAAACAACAGCAGCAGCAACAACGGGTAGGTCTAGTAGATCTTAGAATTTGAATTTTGATTATCATCATTTTTTACTGCCATTTTAAGGCTAATTTGTGACAAGCCAGTTGAAAGTGGTGGAGGAAACAGTAGTACCCTGCGAAAAACAACGCCCAAACCCCGAGTCATTGATAACTAAATTGCTACCAGGATGTCTCCATATGAAGGAAGTTCGGTATTTATAAACAAAAAATTTTGAAGCTAACCGTGCTAAATTTGACAAAATTAGGTCCCTGTGAGGGAGGCAGTATCGTTGAAAATATTGTATTGGTATTGTATAGTTATGGAAATATTGATATATCTTACTGTGAAAATTTCAGTGGTGTCAATCAGGGTCATAGCCAGGATTTAGAAACTGGATACCCAAACATGACATTTATAAACTTTTTGGGCATCCTATGTTTTAAGAGAAATCACTATATACTCAGATTACAACCATAAATATGTATTTACTTAGTGAAATAAGGCATAGTATTCATAAACAATGTCATCAGAAATGTATTGAGTTGAAATGAAAACTATCATATGCTTAGAATTGACATTTTAAGAAGTTACTGAAAAATCTGGGTGTCCTCAGGGGTGATTTATGAAGGTTTGGGTGTCCAGATAATACCCAGACCCCTTGCTGGCTAAGACTGGTGCAAATCCATAATAATATCTCTATGTTATTTGTGTTTTCAGACGCAGAATGTTCCCCTGGCCTCAGCGGCCGTGTGGGGCGGAGGTTCTCATACAAACTGGGCGAGCGAGGGAGCGTGGGGGAAACAGCCTACGCCTATTGGCTTCTGGGACGAGGCAACGGTAGTCACCAGCAATAAGCCGACTAACGCTAGGGTCAAGTAAGTTTCCTTGCTAGCGAGAAGTGCTGGTACTCGATACAATACCAAATAGTGCAAATCCTGTTAATTTACCAATGATTTTAATTTGCCAGTATTTACCGATCTTACACTATGGGTAAATTAAGATTCGAAAAATGAATAGGAAAAGTATTTTTAAGATCGTCATCTCAATATTTCAAATATACATAAAATTGGCTTAATGGCTACTTGGACCTCTCGGCACAGAGGTATTTTGTACTTATTAGTGAAAGCTGATGCTAATGGGCATATTTAATAAAATTAGCTCCCTGAGAGGCAGGCAATATCAATAAAAGTATCATTAGGATATGATATTGTTAAGGAAGTATCAATATTATTTCATAGCATGATAATTTTCAAGGTGCCAACCCTATTCCTTGCCCAGATTGATGATAAAACATTCTGATAAAATCTGAAGGATACATAAGTAGTAGCATTCTTGCTGGCTTTTGGATGTATTTTACTTATTATTTTTTAATTGAGCAAAATTGTTTATATTGTTGAAAGGAGAGGAGTAAAAGTACATGACGAAGGATCTCCCCTGGTGTATCTAAATTGTTTATATTGGTCATGCCGATGATTCATTACTGTCCTGATTCTGTTTTAGTAATGCTAATTTCCCCGCCCTATCCTCCGCAACCAACAACAACAGCAGCGGGGGAGGTGGAGGAGGAGGGGTAGTCATGGGGAACAAGCAAACGAAACACGCCAAGTCAAAGAGAGATGAGGTACGCCCCTGTTCATTTACTTACACACTCACATATACTACTCATGCACATGCTTGTGCACACATACACAAACCTAGTAACCTAGTTTACAATCACACATACACGCGTAAACAAGTACGCACACACATATACACAGGGCTCAACGTTAAGAAAAAACTTCATAAGCCCACAGGGTCCTACGCTAAGGCTTGCCCTATTGCCTGGGGCAAGTTTGACAGTAAAAAACATGGTTTCGGGCAAGTTCATGGCCTAATCTAAAAGCCCGAACAGGCAAGTCAATATTCCCACTTTAATACCCCATACAAATGTTTGACCAAGATTATCGTCGTTATTTCGGCAAAACAATGCCCTTCATAGTGAGATTGTCAGTCTAAATTGTATGCCTCTTTAGACTTTATTCTAATAAAAATGCTTAAGAGGCATCAAAAATAGGATGTCACTGTGTTAATAATGAACAAAGTGCAAAATAGCATTTTGGGGGGGCAAGTTGAATTTTCTTTCGGGCAAGCAAAACTTGGAGTCGCTCTGCCCGAATGGGCAAGTGCCTTCAAAAGTTAACGTTGGTCCCTGGCCCAGCAGGGCTAGTTACCATAACTTTTACTAGCCCTGAAATATTTTTGCTAACCTAGAAAATTGATGACATAGATGTGCAATACTTCTTTAGGCGCTGATATTCAAATTCCATCTAGCCCATCAGGGCTACACCCATGTAGAACTTATTAGCCCTGATTTCCAATAACTAGCCCGGGGCTATTGGGCTAGCCTTAATGTTGAACCCTGGTAAACATCTATGTACTCACTCGCACTTGAGTGTGTGTGAGTGTGGGCACACACACACACACACACACACCATCCCAGAATTATAGATCTGCCCTGTAATTATTTTCACACGCATAATACTGACACATGTTATATATGAATTAATTAACCCATTAATGCTTAAGAGCTACTTCAGAAATTGTTGTCTGGATCTATGATACTTTTGGCAATAACTTCAGAATTAAGTTTGATTTTATTTGAAGGAGAGTTGTTGGCAATGTTCTGAATAACATTTCTCATTCAAATATTTTCCCAGTGTTGCTTTTGCCTGCAAGATTTCATCAAAATTGTCTTTTGGCCGCTGTGAGCATTAATGGGTTAAACTTAAGTATGTGGCTGGTTGGAGACAGACACCAACAAATGCCACCAAACCTCCTGTACATGCTCGCATATACTGATCTACTCTGTTATTAATATTCTCTGCTTGTGTTTGTGTAGGAGACAGTGCAGCGTCTGTTTCAAGCCATGAAGCCAGGTGATGAGTTCACCAAGTGGTGCGAGGACATCCTCAAGGGCATGAATACTTCAGTGGATAGTAAGTAATAATACTTGCCCCATGGCATGAAAAGTGATATAGACCAATATAATCTGTTTTTGATAAGTAATAGTACTTGCCTCATGGCATGAAAAGTGATATAGACCAATATAATCTGTTTTTGATAAGTAATAGTACTTGCCTCATGGCATGAAAAGTGATATAGACCAATCTATTCTGTTCATTTTTATCCTCAAGATTTTTATCCTATTTTGCTTATCCTCAATGGCATGAATACTTCAGTGGATAGTAAGTAATACTACTTGCCCCAAGAAAAGTAAAAAGATACTGGTATGGGGAAGTGGATTTCTATTCAAACTTTCCCTTTTCAGTGGATAGTTAGAAATACTACTTGCCCCAAGGCTTGAGAAATAAGTGGTCAGGCACCAATTTAAGTTTAAGAACTAACTTGCCATGCCGGGCAAGTAAAAGTCGTTAACTACTTAGCCATAGTACATTGATATCTTGGTTGAAACTTACACCTCTTTCTGTTCATTTCAGTTCCAACGTTCATTGCATTCTTGCAAGAGGTGGAGTCGCCGTACGAGGTGCAGGAATACGTTCGCTCCTACCTGGGCGAGAGCAAGCAGGCGCGGGACTTCTCCCAGCAGTTCCTTGAGAAACGCAGCCTCTTCAAGAACCAGAAGCAGCAGCAGCAGCAGCAGCGATCGGCGCTCTCGTCAGCAACATCTACGTCGTCGTCTTCGTCCGGGCAAGAGGTAACGTGTCACGAGAAGGTCCATGCCTGGCACACAGTGCAGCCCCACAGAACCACCAAACGCTTGCACGTTAGCCCCAAACAGTGAAGCGAAGTGAGCCTCGCGGCAGGGCGCTCGCTTCCTCAATAAACTAGACTGCTACTACTGTGCTGCTACTTCTTTGCTCTCGTAAGGCAAACCCTGGATGGCGTACGGCGGCGTCACGGCAGTCGGCAGTTGGCTGGCGGCCGGTGGATGTTGTTGTTTTCCCAGTGAGGGAGGAAGGGAGGGGGTGTGGCACCCGTCTGCGCAGTACAGACCTCTGCCGTGTGGTCTGTGCGTCTGGCGAGGTTTCTTGTCCCCCGACCAGCCTGGCCCCCTAGTGTGTGCGCCGCCAACTAGCCACAGTTGAATCGTGGATACATATACCCCCAACAACTTGTTCAGATAAAGGCAGTGCAATATAGAATATGAGTCATACATACAATCTTAGCATCTTTGCTCAAAATTTCTCAATCTCTGGCTTGTGAATGATATAAAAAGGAAGAAAGTTGAGGAGGGAGGGAGGGGTGCATGGGAAGGGAAAGTCTATTTTCATACGCGAAAAAATTCCTTCGATGATATTAAAGCACATTACTTCAAAAACTCCCTTCACCACTTTATTTCCTCTCTTGGGCCTTCTTGAATGTAATTTTCTTCACTTTACACCTTTTTGGCCCCTCAACAACAACTCCAACTTTCCATCTCATCTCCAAGTCCTTGAAGCCGTGAGTTAGCTCTACGTGTGCGGTAGGTAGGGCGGCCTGCCCGGGGAGCTCTGCTGGAGGCGACTGTCGAAGCATGCCTAGTTCATGTTTCTGCCACTAGGTGGCCTTTCTAACTCACTAACCAGCATCTGCTCTCGGTGTGCCGCTCGCTCCTCCCGCTTGCAGCTTCTCACTTCAACCCATTCATGCGGCAACCAAGTCCACCCCAGAAATCCAGAATTTCGATAATCATCACCTTTTCTGCCGTATTTAGGCGAAATCGTGACCAGCTTTTTGTAAGTGATGGCGCAAACCAGAGTTCCTGGTGAAAACCACCGCCTTACCCTAATCACCAAAAACACCTTCATTTATAAAACTTTAGGCCATTACTAAGAAGTAAAGCATGAACTTAAGAACTATTAGAAGGGAATTTGTAGCTTGGTTATGATATTACATTTCCATTTCAAATTTCCTTGAAAAATGTGATTTAGTCAGAAAAATTTCACAAAAAGATAGTCTGGGTTTTTTCGGGGCACTACCAGCATGGATGGTTTAATCAACGCCCATGACAACTGTAGAATGGGAAATATTCTCAAATGCTTTATTTTACAAGAATTTAGCAATCACTTTTGTTAGAATAAAAAACTTACCCTATAGTCATGTTTACTAAAGGTGAAATTTCCAAGAATTTTTTGCGCAGCATTTGATTTCTCGCTTTGATTGCAATTTTACTTTTTAGATTCACATTGATAAGTAACATTTGTTGAACTTTACTCAATTTATTAATTAATCAATAACTTCTACAACGCCCATCGTTGATTGATCAAACAATTCAGCTGAATATGGCGACTTTGGTGGCAGACTTGCGACTTGGCTGTTCTTCCATTCGTATCAGTCATGTGACAAGTGGCCACCATTGATTGCTCCTACCTTTCGGCATATTAAAAAAAATTACGCGAAATGGTAGCTTTTTCTGCTGTGCCATTTTCCTCCATTCTACAGTGGTTATATTAGAGTTGAGGTTGATCCCGTTAACCCATTCATGCTTCAGAGTTCCCCGACAGAAATTTGCGTCTGGATTAATGGTACTTTTGACAATTACTTGGAAATTAAGAACGTTTTTTTCACTACATACTTGAAGGAGAGGTGTTGGTAGTGTCTCAATCTCATTAGCATTCTCCTTTCCAAGTATTTTCTCAGCTGAGCTTTTGCCTGAAAGATTTTCTTAAACCCATTCACACTCAGAGCAGCCAAAATAGGCCGACAATTTTGATCATATTTTTCAAACGAAAGCATTTTTTGGAAAATAATTGAAGGAGAAATCGTAATCAGAAACCAAACGACAACTCTCCATCAATTCTTTTGTGAAATCTTGCTTCATTCCCAAGTTATTTTTAAAAGTATGAGAGTAGCAGACGGTATGTTTTAGAGGAACACTGAGTGTGAATGGGTTAAGTTGTTTGGCGCTGTGAGCATTAATGGGTTAACGTTGTGAATGGAGTGGTAGAGTAGGGGTTGTTGATACCGATAATGATGATGATGATGACGATGATACGAGCCGCGTAGTTTTTGCCTTCCTTTATCTCTTGGGTTGTTGGTGTTGGGTTTTTGGAATGTTGCCTCCTCCTCCTCCCCCTCCACGCAGGTCTCGACCCCTCTTGATCCTTCATGCCATCTGTTGTTCCAGGGTAAAAATCGGCGATCGGCTGCCGCAGCCCGCAACAACAACAACAAATCAAAGAACGGTGGCAACAACAGCAACGGTGGCACCAACAACAACGACGACGGCACCGGTGGCGCCACCACTAACGGCGAGGAAAAGGTCGGCAAGAAGAAGAAGAAGAAGCAAAAGCTGGACGCCACCATCCTCGGGTTTACCGTGCACGCCGACCCCTCACGACGTAACGCCGGCGAAATTGAGGTTCTCGAAGCTGAACAATGAGCTCCGCCGCCGACTGCTGATTGTGGGAGACGGACATTGAAACGTTGCTGAGAACTGTCAGTGGTAGAGCTGTGACTCCTTTAAATCCCGAATCCCTGAATCCTCCTCCATCGTCCTGACGTGGGGCAGTGTTCAGCGACGTTTTGCCATATCCTGGGAGGAGTTTTATCGTGCCACGTTCACGCTGTTCGTGGGCACCGCTGCTGCCACCTACTGGTGGCTGGCTGCTCAGCCAATCAGTGTGTTTCGTGAGTAGGCACCTACTGTATGTATGAACTACGTATGTATGTATGTATGCACGCGTGTGTGAATGCTATCGATGTAAGAATGTGAAAAGAATGGCTGCATTTATTAGTTAGTGGAATGGACGGATGAATGTTGAGACGCGTGTAGTATGAAAGATTGCCAAATTGTTATAAACACTGAGAAAAAAAACTTGTTTCAAGTTGTGCAGTGACTTTGTTGTCACTATCATGATAGTACGGAGAAGGTCTTTGCCGTGCATATTTGAGTTGAGCAATACGGGGGAGACTGCCTGCTTGGTAGAGATATCTAGATGGGAAACTCACTCTGTACGATTGACTGGCTATTTTCACTAGAGCTGCTGCAAGTAGGGGAATCAATAGTAACTTATTGTACTTTGGTCAGGCATAATGATGATTTGCCATGTATGTGATGAAGATATTTTTCTGAAAATATTTAATTTGGTATCCAGTTCATGGTGAATAATTAGAATCTTCTTATAGAAGATTTAATCATGGCAATTGTAGTTCATTAGTTTAACCTCTTCCCTGGGAAACAATTTTTTAACCCTTTCATGCCTGGAGATCTTCTTGACAAGAGTTGTCTGGACCTTGGATATTTTTTTTGAAAATAATTTGAAATTAACCATAAATTCACAAAATATTTGAAGGAGGGTTGTGATTTTGATTTTGATCTGCATTTCTTCTTCAAATATATCTGAAAATTCCTATTGTTAGAGAAATATCACAAAAATAGTACTGCAGTTTTGAGCGCTCCTGGCATGAATGCGTTAACCTTATAGAAGTGGCCTGAATTTAACAAGGACATCTTTGACTTCACAAGAAACATGTATTTGCGAGTTATTCACTTAGAAGTTGTTTAAATGAATTACCGATTTACCTGAGATACTTTCTGTAGTTTCACTGTTGGCCACAAGGTGGAGTCAATATGTTCAGTGTGAAATAAGAAAATGTTTGGGAAGAAAGTTCAATCATGGTTTTGTAATTAACTATATCAGTATCATTATCCAATTTATTCTCTAATCATATTCAGTGTATTTGCCACATATGAGCAGAATATTTATATTTCTTTAAGAGGTATTTTCAAAGAAATTTCTCAAGTTTCATTTGAGATGATATGTGACAAAATTTTTAGGAAAAATGTTTGGGCTTTTTGAGTGTTACAGGCATAAATTATTGGAGGGGTAGTCAAACATGGCAAGGTCAGTGTAAATGTAAACTTTTCTTAAGTATGTTTTCAGACTACTCACCTCTCTTTTTCTACCAAACTACTATTCTGAGTGAAGTAGTTCCAGAACTGAACCTGCCAGTGGATGTATAGAAAATCCCTTCTCACGAGATGATCGAGAGATCCATTGGTGCTACTTACAAAGTTGTTGTAATAAGGTTGGGATCATACAGGGTAAAGGGGCAGGGCTTGTGGGGGATTTTATATTGAACCACTGGCATGGCGACCTCATTGCTATGATTATAATCCCACTAATTGACTTCCTGTTACATGTCTAACAGTCTAAGTCTAAAGGAATTCCAAAAATGTCCAACCTGTGTACTTACGGAAGTCTTGCAGTGCAACTTAAAATATCATTTTGGTATTTTTTATTCGTCTCATGAATTGTCTGTGGCAATAAATTAAAGAATTATTCCAATTTTCCCAAATGGAAGTACATGTACTGGCATTGCTACATTAATAGTTTTATCAACTCCGTAATAGAGTTAACAGGCCAATCTGCAATTGTAAATTTATCAGAAGACTAAAGATGTCATGCCTGATTTGTAAAACATACATACCTTTTACAAGGAAAAACTGGCAGTGTTAGTTGGTAACCATAAACCCATCTGTAACAAATACTATTGTTTAACCCATTAATGCTTGTTGTTTCATCCAGAAATTTCCGTCTGGATTGATGATACTTTTGATAATAACTTTTGAATTGGGTATTATTTTACAAAATATTTGAAGGAGTTGGTAATGTTCTGATAAACATTTCTCCTTCAAATATTTTGCCAATTGTGCTAAAACCTGAAAGATTTCATCAAAATTGTCAGGCTGGTTTTGGCCGCTGTGAGGTTTAACCAATATGTGGTTGGAGATCTACTTGGCCAGTGTAGTCTGCACCCATCTTGCTTTTAAAATTAACTTTGGAATGAAGCATATAGTTTCAAGATATTTGAAGGAGGGTCGAAGATTCTGAAATATTTTCTAAATGTATCTTTTGTTAGAGAGAGTTTGGGTGCTACAAGTATGAATGGATTTAAAGAAAAAATGTCTATCATATTAGAACATACGACCGTCCTTGACATATATTGTGAAGTTATGCTTTGTTCCGAAGTTATTGCCACAAGTAATATAGATGTAGGAAAAAGTGGTCTAGGGGAACTCCAAGCATGGATGGTTTAACCCTTACAATGCTGAGGCTACTTCCGTCCAAAGCACAAGAACGTAATGATTTTTGAAAACTATCTAAACTCTGTCTTGTTGGTATTCATTGGAAAGCACTCGCTGAGCACTCTCAGATGAGAACCCACATGCCAGGGTTTCAGTAATCTTTCAGGCTTTTTGCAGAATTTTGTTTTGGCCAAATTAGCCACCAGCAGCATAATATAGGTTAACACATCTTACAAATATTTTCCCAGGCTGTGTGGATATCTCTTGGGTAATCTAATAGCGGACAATGTATTGTTCCCTTCAGCTAAATATTGAATGAATGAGTTACACATTCGAGGGGGTGGGTTGAACTACAGAGGTCAAAGGTCATTTATGCGATGAAATATGAGGTGCCGAAAAATAGCGTTTCCAGCTGCTGACAAAAGGTGGCGCCACCAGCTTTGGTTCCAGTGGATTCATTTTAAGTTCCTTATGTGATGCCATGGATATCACAAACTGGCGGCGCCCTCTTTACATCGGCAGTAGTACTTGTACGTTTCCACCATCTTGTTTCCACTATTGTCAACATAGTAACACGCCCTACGCGATTGAAATTCCTTTGGTGTATAGAATGAAATTGCAGCTCCATTTGATGTTGAATGAATGCAATTTTCCCCATCTTTTTTTTTCGAAGAGAAGCACTTCATGGTAAAATGAATAAATCGGGTACTTAATATCAGCCATGTGTGTATTTGAAATCTTCCCTCGGATTAGAATTTAGTCTACAAGCAATGTTCAAGACCAATGTGATAATCAATGGGTTCACCTTTATTCTTGTTTCTGTAGACCGATTATGATTGCCTCCCCTTGGGGGCCTTGATTTTACGTAAAAGGGAGAACTAGAATATAGAATGACCCACACACTACCGAATACTTACGGAGACTCCCCCCTTCTTCCCTCCTTCATGTACCAAGTGATACCTTGGTATACCCTGTTATATTTATAAACTGGGATGAAGGGCTATGGAGTCTCAGTGAGTGATATGTCTATCCTGTCTTCCCATTTCCCAACTCATAAATTCTCTCAAATAGGGTCCACATACTTAAAAACAATCACTATTCAAGTTCCTACTATTGTTTTTTTGGAAGGAATTAGTTATAATATAAAAAAATTGATATCCTGTTCATTGTCATAAGCGGTGGAATTTTATAAAGCCCCTTTCAAGATGGTGGAAAGTATGAAGTGCCCCCTATATTCTGCCAGCAGCACTAGGAGAGGAGTGGGTTTCCCATCCTTCGCAAGCAGAGCAGCGAAGGTGTATTGTATCAACATGTATTTGACATACAAATGAAAATAAACTGATAAGAAAGTTGAGTACAAATCGACTAGTTACTTGAATGTCTGCCCCTCCACACAAATGAATGAAGAAATATGTAGACATTCTCTGTGCTTATTTAATTAAGCAAGTATGAACAAAGTATTTTATTTTAATCTATAGACATTGAATAATTATCATAATTAACTCATTATTTACGACGCTATATCTAAAAGCCATCATCATCATTATCTCAAAACCTCTTTGGATGGGCTTTCTGTACTTTATATTGCTTGCCAGTCCTCGCCAGCTGGGCATCTGGGTGGCTTTTTGGACACCCAAACCCTTAAAAAGCACCCCTCAGGACACCCAAAAAAATTTGTGAAGAATTTCTTAAATTGTCAATCTCAAGCATATAATTGAATTTTTTCATCTCCATATAATTCCCATGACATTGCATAAGGATATGCCTTATTTTGATAAATTAATACTTGTTAATGGTTAAAATCTGAGTATATTGTGGTCCCCCTTAAAAATTTGGACGCCCAAAGATTTCCCAATTTCCAATTATGGGCACCCAGTTTCTAAATCCTGGCTAAGACCCTGTCAGTCAGCATCATATTCAGATGAACAAAAATCAAATATATCCTTGAAATAGACAATTTAACCCATTAATGCTTAAGCTTTCCTCCTGATATTGTCATCTGGAATTCTTATACTTTTGACAATAATTTTGGAAAATAGAACTATTTAAAATGATACTTGAGGGAGTGTTGTTGTAAATGTCCTGGTTAACATTTCGCAATCATCTTCCTGATCATGCTTTTGACTGCAAGACCTTGTCGAAATTGTTTGGCAGCTCTGAGCATTAAGGTAGAACCCTATTCGATACACGGATCATTTTTAAAACTTGAATATCTGAAAACTGAGTTTAATGAAGACAGCGGCACTTATGCTATTGTAAAGGTTACATCTCATAGTAACAGAATAATGGTAAACTTATCAATAAATGACTATTTTGAAGTAATGCGGCACCCTTAAAGAACATATCTGGATGTGGTTTTTTTTGGCAAAATGTCAAGACTTACCCTTTACTTGAAAATGAGTCTACCATATGATTATTCATGTCTTTGGTGAGGTGCAAGGTCCTACCTCAACAGGGGATTTGCACGATGAGTATCTTAAAAACATTTTTGAAAGTTCCCATAAGCCTCAAAATTACTAACAGCACGTGGTTTACATAGTAAATGCGGATTTTGAGGTCCTGTCAGAATTCAAGGTACCTATGACATGATCTTGCACCTAGATGGGGTTCATATCTGTCATATTCTAAAATACTGGCTTCGAAGACTATCTTTATTCACTTTGAGCCAAAAAATGAGTTGAAAATTTTGGTCAAAATGGTCAATCTCGAAGGAATCTGCATGGTCAAAGCAGACACCAATGTTGTTTGGGACCAATTTAACACAGAGGGCCCAAAGTGACTCACCCTTTGTGCTTGTGGTCGTAGCACAATACAAAGTTGCGAGGTCGAGATTCGTGGCGGGTGACCACTACTCATGTGTAATCTTTTGTTTTGATATCCATTCTTGAGGCCAGCCAAGGAAACCACCTAGTAATAGAAAGAACACGAGGGGCCGTGGGTTATGGGGGAAAACCCAAGTTTCCGCACGAGTGGGGAACCGAGGGTGGTCCCCCATAACCCGAGGTCCCAAGTAGTTCTTTCTGTCTTGTAGCATGGCCAGCTCCCTTCAGGCAATTTCAGGCCGAGAGAAAGGTAGGCTCCAGAACACAGGAAGTACAGGAAAGGAATAGTGAAGGATAAGGGATGGGAAGGCATGCAGATTCCTCTCGATTATCTGACGTTTATAGGACACATAGTTTAGCGCTCTGGCAATGGAGAAGGTAGGATATTCGGGTGAGCAGTGTGTGGAGATACACATCATACCTCATGGTAGATTCATTTTTAGATGTCTTTATTTCGGCTATTGTAAATATCCAACAGAATACCCTGCTCTACGGCCTTCCCTGTAGTGTCTTATCACATCCAAGACGAACAGATTTAAAATGATGTTGATTTTCAGTGCAGAATAATTGTCTTTCTCTCTCTCTCTCTCTCTATATATATATATAAATATATATATATACATATACATATATATATATATATATATATATATATACATATATATATATATATACATATATATATATATATATATATACATATATATATATATATATGTATATATATATATATGTATATATATATATATATATATATGTATATATATATATATATATATATATATATGTATATATATATATATATATATATATATATATATATATATATATATATATATATATATATATATAAGGTATCTCCGCAAGTGTGCTTTCCCGAATGACCACGGTTCACCTGCTTTTGTTTCACCCACAGGTAGGTGTCCACTGACCACAGGGGCTCGACTCCTACAGAGGGCAAAGCCTCTGTGCTCAGTGAACATCTCTTTGTGGGCGAGACAAAGACCGCTAACCGTGTTCTTCAGGAAATAAGAACACACTTTTCGAGGCCTGTGATTGGCTGAAGGGAGCAGGCCATGCTACAAGTGGTGATAATCTTGGTGTACTAGACCATCACCTTAATTGGTTAAGAAATTTCTCCATAGAAGTTATGGGTGTCCTGAAGGATGAATTTTGAGGGTTTGGGTGTCCAATCAACGCCCAGCTGGCTAAGACTGCACAAAGCCTAACTGGACTAATTTTCAAGCTCTCCTACCTTTGTAAATTCAGGGGATCTAAAGATTACAGAGGACTCCCTTACCAAGTTATCAGTAAAATGTATTGGTTTTTACGTTGATTTAAACAGCCGAGATCATATTGCAACTAATTAGAAACCCGGAACTGGGAAGAAATTCCCTTCACTTTAAACAGTTCCGAGGGGTCTTTCAGTTCAAGCAGGCATCGCAACCACTAGGCCACCGATTCGTAACAAATGAATAAATAACACAAAACCGCATATTTTTTTCCACCTGTTTATTCAGTCATAGACATCACATCATTTATTTGACCCTTTTTGAGGGTTTTAAACATTTTTAAGCAGCAACCTTCTTGTGTCTTCTCCATTTTGTTATTGAGCTTGCCATGAACATTTAAATAACATAAGTTATCCTTATAAAGCCTGTTTCTGGTTAAATAACAAGTCTTATAGCCATTCATCTGGTAGCTTAGTAAAAGGACTACCTTATTAAGGATTCAGTATGGCAATTTTCATCTCATATCCCCTAAAAGAGGAAACCCATCATTATAACACATTTTAACTAATAATTACATCAAGATGGGGGCCTGAGTCAATTCTTCTATAGTTTACAGGCTTTTCTGGAGAAAAAAATCTTTATTTCATTGCTTCTACATCAGCTGCTAACTGTGCCTGATGACTAATAAATAGAGGATTTTTTTCTTTTTTCTTTCGGTTGTTCTAGGCGGGGTTATTCTGCTTTCTCCTTTGCTTCTTCTTTAAAGTGCAGGAATACAAAGCTGAATATGAATGTTCCGATGATCATGGAGAAGGCGCTGCCATAGTAGGGATACGCCGATAGAATGAACCTCTCGTATTGCGTGTGCTCCAGCGGTCGAACAGATACCTGAATAACAAACAGACAATCAGCAATACATCGCTCTCCCTCTCCCTCTCTATATATATACACAGGTGAACTTGGATATGACAGACTCAACGGGACCAGGAGAATTGGTCCGTCTTATGCAAAATCTGTCATATACATATGACACATACTTGATATGCATGGGACTTCGCCCAAGCATATTGTCCGTCATAGACAAAAGTCTGTCGTACAGAATGGTCCGTCATATCCAAATATAAGTTTCCAGTGACTTTAGATAAGGTGGTTGTTTTTGCAGAGTACTACGTTTTTCGTCACCAATCACAACTCACTTGTCACGAAGCAGCTTTGGTTCCTGATCAGGGACTTATACAGCTAACTGCCAGGGAGTCATTTTTACTCCCAAACATAAGATTTTTGGTAAAACGACATCCAGTTATATCTTGTAAGATTTTCTGTTTATGTTGAGTTCAAGGGAATTCTTCAAAGGTTTTACTCATACAAGACAACAGGCACATTAAATGATGCAAAGAAGCACACTTGTCTTGTTATATACTGTCGACCCCCAAAATTTCATAAATCTGCAGTCTTGACCCCCTGTTTCAAAATCCTGGGTAAGACCCTGTTCGTGATGGTAGTTATGTAGTAATATTTGATGGCTTCCACCTACCTGGGTTGTACTGAATAGATGTGTGTAGCCGACGCGATTGTAGTCCACGCGGAACTGGTACACTCCATACACATCAGGCAACTTGAAGTTGGTGTAGAACTTGCCGTCTGAAAAATATAAAACAGCATGAGTGGGCAGCCAGGGGAGACAAGGGGATAGGTACCAGTACTCGATACAATACCAAATACCAATATTGAAAGGGAAAAAAACATAGCTTCAAAAAAGTTGAGAATCGTATTGTTAACTGTGTGACAGTCTCCTAGTGTACCTCTGAGATTTGATTAAGGGGCATGGTCTTAGCTAGGTAACAGCAGCATGGTCTTAGCCAGCAGGGTGTCTGGGTGCCTTTTTGGACACCCAACCCCTTAAAAAGAACCCCTCAGGACACCCAAATATTTTTGTGTGGAATTTCTAAAAATCCCAATCTCAAGCTTATGATTGAATTTTTTCATCTCCTTATAATTCCCATGACATTGTTAAATGATATCATGCCTTATTTTGATGAATTTATACATGTTTATGGTTGAAATATGAGTATATTGTGATCCCCCTTAAAAATTTGGACACCCCAAAATTTCACAACTGCCAATTTTAGGCACCCAGTTTCTAAATCCTGGCTAAGACACTGAACAGCAGTCAACTCAACTTTTGCCCTTCCAGGTTTGGCTAATCATCTGCATATCCACCATATCTAATATCTTGTGATGTAAAAAAGCGCAGAATAAACTTCAGTCATGTCTTAGAAAACAGTCCGATAGGGAAAGATTAAGTAATCATTCAAAAAGAAATCATAATTAATAACTTCCGTGATTTTTTGCCTGTCCAGATAAGTATTTTTATGGTAACTGCCAGTCCGTCAGACTGGTCCTGGCCCAGTCCCCGCTTTGTGGGATGTGAATCAAGGGATTTAGCAAGGACCCGTCCTACCTACTTTTTGGACAGGCAAAAATGTATATTTTCCTAACCAACCATCATCTGGACATAGCTGAAGTATTTTTTTTGACACATTAGGCTATCAAATGTAGTTCGTATAAGTATTTGAAGTAGATAAGTAGCTAGATAGAAATTTGGCAATTGCTGTTTTGGACAGGCATTTTTGAAATCCTGGCTCAGACTGTGGATGTGATACGTACTTTCTTTGCTCAGTGTAGTCCTGACGAATGGATCGATGCGGACAAACTCCAGCTGGACGTCGTTGGCCTGGAATGGAACCCACTTCCCATTCTGCAGCTCCTCAATCTCAATGGAGTAGTACTGAAAACACAAGAGCACTCGGTCAATGCACTGTATATCCTAAATACTGTATACCATTTTAATTTTATGCATATAAAATAATGGGCTCAGTAGGCAGCTGCCTTTGTTATTCCGCACCTGTAAGCAAAAATCCAATGAAAACAAAAGCAATTTGTCAATGATGGTGCAGTCCAAGCGCACTGATTATCCAAAATACTGTATACCGTGTTAATTTTGCGCATATTAAGCAATGCTGCCTTTGATCATTTTCATGCGGTTTGAATTTTGCGTACAGGTGTTAAAGGGGAACTTGGGGAAAAACACATCATAGGTTTATATGAAAGTTCATGAACATAGCTCAACATCTGTCATAAACAGAGAAGCCCTAGAGCTCCACACAAAGAGAAATCTCAAATTGCAATTAGTGAATAGCACTTCCACTGAGGCAGGGCAGCCGCCATCTTGGATCTGAGTCAACTCATGCTGCTGTAGTCTATGTAAATGGGTGGCAAGCAGCTTAGTGGGTGTATTAGATAAAGCCAGTAGCTCTGTCTAGGAGGTAGATATTTCACTGCTCTGAAGCACATTCAAGACGTTTAGGTATGCAAATCCCTACGACTTTGAACCAAGAGTGGCTGAAGGTGATCAGGTGGATTATATGGACATAGTTCAAGGTGTTGATGAATTTGATGGTCAAGATGTGGAAACAGAGGGCTGGCGCTTAAATAGCATGTTGTGGTGCACCTGTCAGACTTCTTTGAATTATCAGGCCCCTTCCAAAGGTATTCTTGACATTTCTTTTCTATAATCTTCATGAATATGTACACAATTACTAAAGGAAATGAAGATGATTGCTGTTCCCAGTACTGCTAGTCACTTCCTGTGTTTACTACCTTGTGTCCCATGGGGTCTAGATGTGTAATGCCAATTGGACAAGGTCAATTACCCTGTGTGTCCCTTTCCTTTACTTACTTTTGTTATTACCCTAGGGACCTAGACATAAGACAAAACCTCAGTTGTAACACAACTAACAAAATCCTGCACAGTCTATTCTCAGTGGATTAATAAAGACCATGTTGAGGTACCTATGAAAATTGCCATTCACCCTGAAAGTTAGCTGTTAGGGTTGCTAAAGTCTGTACATCAGATCATAATAATGAAGAGTATGATTATTAATCATAAGTCATTAAGAGAAGGTTGGTAATGAGTAAATGAAAATGTCATTTATTCTATCATAAATAAAAGAAAGGGTCATTTGCAATTTGAGATATTTTGATTTCAACCTTCCTCTATATTGCAGTACTATTTAGAAATGTATTTCTTCCCAGTGAAAATTGGGTCATGACTGACTATAACCTTAGCTGTTTCAATTTTGTAAGTTAGGGAATGATATTTACCCTTCTCATGCTGGCTTAATATTAAACATTTAATGCATACACCTGTGCTTATATTCGTTGAGCAACTGAATGAAGGTAAATCATGTTGAGACTAGTAAATGTATACCAATAAAGTAAATAAATCCCGAAATTGATAAATTGCAAGATCACTTCTGCTTGAAATAAGAGATTTATGAAAATTGGTTACCAGATATTATATCCTTGAAGAAAGTAAGACTAGATGCAATAGGAGTCGCATGGAGCATGATAAAAGGTGTATCAATTGTGACTGTTTCTTTTTTTGAAGAAGTGTGAGAGATTATGCACACCTATTTCACAAGTACCCAAACCTTCTAAAAAAGCATCCCTCTTCAGAACCTTGTTAACTGTACTCTGAAGTAATCCTGACTGCAGTGTGTGATTCCTGACATAATCCTCGTCAGTGAAGTGGTCTGAACATACATATGCATACTTCAGGACAGGTTGGTTTAAAAGTTTCATGGATGCTAACCACTGTTTTTGTCTAAATTTACTACTAGGAAATCTATGAAAGCTTTCTCCACTACCGTGTCTTTTTTTACAGCCAATTGCTGCACATTATATCACCATTTTCTTGTTTGATATATACGTTTTTATGCAACTTGTGCAGAGAGCTCTTGTCAGGAGCACTGCTGTTAGATACACTGCCCAGAGGTAGCTTGGAGACATGATGTGGTCCCTGCCACCCATCTGTGTCACAGCTGATAGCACTTGAAAAACATGGCCGCACCCAGTGGCTGGCAGAGGCTGTCTAGGAGGATGACAATACGCAAAAATCTCCCCTCACGGGATCACTGAGAGAAAAAGAATGGTAGCATCCTGTTCTTGAAGTGTATAACTTTCATATAAGCTGATATGTTTGTGAGCCTTTAGGGCCCCTTTAAATAACTAACTATCAAGACAACATGTTGCTTTTCACCATTATAGGTGGAAAGGACACTATATCAAATATCAATTATTATTATTATTATTATGACAGTAGCTTAGAGACTGTATGTCCAAATAATCGTGCGCAGTTTAATGAACGCGAGGGGTGCGCTAAGTATGCATTAATTAAACTGCCGCTATATAACCAAGGTATACAGTACTTCAGGGCTAGCAAAAACTGTCAGGTAGCTGTGCTAGCCTGTGGTATTGTAAGTACAATAGGGCCTAGCATGGTGCCTATTGAAGGGTACACCTTGGTCTAAGTCAGTTGTTTGAAACTAGGTTTCATACTTCGCCAAAAGTATAATTTTGCAGAATCCTGTTATTCATGGGAGACCTCAAAATATTAAGATCGCAATCAAGAACATGTACATAATAAATGTGCAGATGCATAACAACCTTAAACAATCACATTCAGGGACAAACTTCTCATTTAAATGTTTGAACTAAGAGTTTTTGTAAAATAAATCCTCCCGAACAAAAGGATGTCATGATTTGTAATCTTTTAGGGTTAGGGTGTGCAACCGACACCCTGCTGGATAATGGCCTGGGGTACGTACCACTTGGTCGAGGATGGTGTAGTCCTGGGGGTGCTTTGCCTCACTGGTGATATGGTGCTGGACCTTGCCCACTCTCAACTGACCCTTCTCCCTGAACACCCACTGGGACAGCGCGGACGCCAACTGCTGGTTGCCGGACTTGTCAAACCTGAAGGTATAAGACAAATATTTATAGGGTACATATTCACCAGCGGTAGTACTGGTGCTCCACATAATACCAAATACTGATATTGAATAGGGTATTGTGCAGCAAAACTTGTTGTTTGTTTAAGATTTCAAATATACATAGAATTTACAGTTCAGTATCTAATGATGAAATTTCTGAACCTGATAGCGCAAAAATAGGTCCCTGTGAGGCAGGCATTATTGTTAAAACTTAAAAATATTATTAAAGAATCATATCATTAAAGAGACATCAGTATCATATTTTATCGTCTATTGAAAACCTGTTTTTTAAACAGACAAAAATTTCTTTGAAGAATTGTCAGTTTAGTTTTGTGGGCTAACAAACAAACCTTTTTCTAACAAACCATCTAAACAAGGCTGAAGAGTAAATTGCCCTTTTCAGGGTTCGACTTTCCCAGGGGCATATGCCCCTAGATTTTGCTGCGGGCCCCTATTTCTTTTCAACTAGGGGCCCAAAATAGTATCTATATTAACCAGAAATCCTGTTTTTGACAACTTATTTTTATCATAAAACCTTTTCGGGCACCTAGCATGAAATCTAAGTGTCAGACCCTGCTTTTTAATATAATAGGCTACAAGTTAGTATAAGGATTTGAAGTAGCTGAATCTAGACGGGTAAAAATCTTAGGAGTGCTGTTTTGGACAGGCATTTTTAAAGTCCTGACTAAGACCCAGGACTTGACATTGGTAACTGTCTAAGTTACTCACTTCTGGCCTCCGTTGGCTTTCTGGATGGAGGAGGAGAAGAGTTCGTCACTGAAGAAATCGAGGGATCCAAAGAACATGACACGTGCGTTATTCCTTGCCTGGAGAGCCGCGATCAACAGCGTGTTCTTGCCTACAGCATGGGGGTACTGCAAAGACAAACAACTGCATTAAGCCGCAGCTCAAATCTTGTATGTATCAAAACAGCATCCACATAGGACAGGGTCTTCTAAAGTCAGGAAACTGGGGGACCAAAATTTGCAATTCTCAAATTTTGGGATGCCTCTTTTTCAAAGGACCACAATATACTCAGACTGCAACCACAAATATGTATTCCATTTAATGCATAATACCATTGTAAAATGTCATGGGATTTATATTGAGATGAAAGTTCAATCATATGCTTTAAAATATTACTTTGAGTAATTACTCACAAAAAACTGGGGTGTCCTAAACATAGTCTTAGCCAGCAGGGCATCTGGGTATCTTTTTGGATGCCCAAACCCTTAAAAAGCACCCCTCAGGAGTCAGGACACCCCAAAAAAAATTGTGAAGAATTTCATAAAATGTCAATCTCAAGCATATAATTGAATTTTTTCATCTCCATATAATTCCCATGACATTGTATAAGGATATCATGCCTTATTTCTAAAAATTTATATATGTTTATGGTTGAAATATGAGTGTATTGTGGTCCCCCTTTACATTTTGGACGCCCCAAAATTTAACAATTGCCAATTTTAGGCACCCAGTTTCCAAATCCTGGCTAAGACCCTGGTCCTCAAGGATGATTTTTGAGCGTTTGGAATTTCCGCTGCCCTTTTAAGCCTTGTATCACACGTTTTATACATAGTTTTGGCTTCCTCTAAGTCTTTTGCTTACCTCGCTGATTTTCTCATCGGGGTTGAAGGAGTAGGCGTTTGAAGAAGCGTGGAGAACGTTCAGAACCAGCGGGTTATCTACATCGGCAGTCATGCTGAAACACAACAAAATACAACATCAAATGGTGGAAATGCAGCAGGATCAAACGTCCCTTCACATACAACCATGTAAAGTCGATGATTTATAACAATAGAGCAAAGTAATTTCATGAATTCACCCAAGATCAGGGACTTACCCAGACAGGAGTCAGGGAGTCATTTCGACTCCCAAACACCAGATTATTGGCAAAATGACACCCAGTTGTATTCTGTAGGATTTTCTGTATTTGTTGAATCCAAGGAAATATTTTAACAGTTTAACTTATAGAAGACAATAGGTACATTTAATGATGTAGAAAACATACTTTGTTTTGCTATGTCAATATATGAGGTTGCTATGAACATTCTTGTAAATTGGTAACTAACTTTTGACCCCCTAAATTTAAAATGTTCTCAATTTTGACCCCCCGTTTCACAATTCTGGATAAAACCCTGCCCAAGATTTTAATTGGCCTATAAGACTTTTAACACTGCCTACATTACTGTGAATCCTTTTGATGAAAAACAGATGGATCAATGGTTTTCTGTTTTAATAGCAATGACAGTGATACTTATACAGATTCCTGTTTCACCTACATACTGCTGTCTGACAGGAATTTAAAATTGATCTTTGTAGGCTAAATTTCTGGTTTCACTAATTTGTAGTGTAAACAGGAGAGTTGTGATTTTGGACCCTCTTTATAAGATAATAATCAGTTTATAGCAATCTATCTATGTACACACTCACAAACTTACCCTACGCCTCTGAATAACAAGGGGTTCTTGTTGGAGTCTCCCACGATCATGTTGGACTTGATCAGGTTACCAGGTTCAGCAACTATCAGGGTATGCTGTAAACAAGACAAGCCAGAAGTATTGATCAGTATAAAATTCCAGCAATTATTTCTTAGATTTATGTTTAATCCATTCATATCTGGAGCACACACGTGGTGTGACACATACAGAAATATCTTGATAACAAAGCAATATTTTGAGAAACATTTCACTGAAATTGTGTAGTTCCTGATGGGTTAAAATATCTCTCTTCAAAGATTTCTGAAATATCACTCCATATTTTTAGTCATGTTCCAAGTTATCAGACCCCATATCGAACTCCATATATATGGAAATAGGTTATGAAGGAGATAGCTGTATATAATAACACAGACTGTCATTATAGAATTTCATATTCTAACTACCTATTATATCGAAAAGATGGAACATTTCCAACTATGCCAAGGCAATATACAACAGCCATGATTTGGAAAGTTGGAAGCCCTGAGGTGTAGCACTTCTGTGTGTTTTACATAACAGACTTAAACCCTGCCGTGTTTTGAGATTCACATTAATGTATGTATCTTTAGAAAATATAACCAAGCAGTGTCTTAGCCAGGATTTAAAAACTGGGTGCCTAAAATTGGCAGTTGTAAATTTTTTGGGCATCCAAATTTTTAAGGGGGATCACAATATACTCATATTTTAACCATAAACATGTATAAATTCATCAAAATAAGGCATGATATCATTAAACAATGTCATGGGAATTATAAGGAGATGAAAAAATTCAATTATAAGCTTGAGATTGAGATTTTTAGAAATTCCACACAAAAATATTTGGTGGTCCTAAGGGGTTCTTTTCAAGGGTTTGGGTGTCCAAAAAGGCACCCAGACGCCCTGCTGGCTAAGGCCATGTAATCAAGCATCAAGTATTTAGGTGCAGTTAGAAATTAGAATGTATGGTTCTGATTAACTTCTCATCAAGGAACATTAAATGCAAATCATGCAATTCCAAAATCCACCATCGTGAACCTACCTTTCCCTCGTCAGAGACATCGTAGTTGAGATGGTCAATGACTGCGGTCTTCTCTTCATCAAACTCAACTCCGCATTCGCTGGCAAGCTCTCTGATTGGCTCACCTACAAAATAAATTTTAACGTCAAACAAGTCCTTATTTATCATTATTCTCCCTTTTCATTATTCCTTTTTATATTTATCCCCTTTCTAAATGTACCAGTCCAAAACATTTTCTCTGAAAAGAGATTAATTGTATTTCCTATTTCAGCTTATCAACCGAGACACACTCTTTATATCTCAAGTTAATCACTGAAATCTAGAAATATAATTGATACATGTTTTGAAGTTTCTGAAAAAAACGGTCTTTCTCATTCCAGATATCAAATAATCAATGACTAAAAAAACAGGCCTTGGCCATATTAATCAGAAGAGCTGTTTTCAATTTGTTGACGTAAATATATGTATGCATCTAAATAGTTTTAAATTTTTTAAAAAGACAGGTTTCCCCATATTCCTTGTGTTATCCCAATGGAATTGTTATCGTCCTTACCAATGTTGGAGTTGGCAGCCACCAAGACGTTTCCTCCTCCGTCAATGAAGTTGGTGATAGCAGGTACATCAACAGAGCCACCAAATTCTGTAATGAATAAAGCATCATTTAATACATGGAATCCTCAAGCGAAACTAAACAATAAACAACACATGTTCCAAACAGCACTTTATTCAATTTTAGTGCTTATAGAATTGCACAAAATTATTGCTAAGATGTTTATTCCCTGTCACTTCTCAAAAGCGTGAAGCTCATGATTCAAGAGAGATTAGCAAATGCAGGGAGTCAGGGACCAACCTTTCTGTACTTACGGTCACTCTATTTAATGACCCCAGTTAATATCCTGTTAACTCTTAAGTTCTGCATTTCAATACAGGATGTAAACGAATATTGCATGCAACATTTGGGAAATAAGAAACATTATTACAACAGTAGATGATAGAGAGGCATTTGGATTCACATATATATATGGGTCATTCCGTGGTAGCGTACATTGTGTCGGATACGACATTTACACACTTAAAATTTATATTTTTCAGAGGAAAACAGGTATATTGATGACTTAACTTTATAATCATGTCTATAAAGGACTTATCTAACATGTGCTATTGTTTCATATTTTTTTTCTCACAAAAAATGTAATTTTTGAGGAAAATAAAATTGTGTCGGATACGACGAGCTTGCGACGCAGGTTTTCTCAACTTTGGACAAATACCAAAATCTCTGTTCTGTTCATGGGAGTTCCACTACAAGAAAGGTCTAGGTATCATCTCAAAAGGGTTTTGAACAAGAGTCATGAACAATTTTCTTAAAAAAGATATTGTTTGGCAGTTTTGTGAGAGGATTCTAAAAAAAGGTTGTTGTGTCGGATACGACAAGCTAGGCTGTGTCGGATACGACACTTTTGTCCACTACCTTAAATCAATATAAAAACAATTATATTTGTCATCAGATCAATATCAGAACTGAAACAAACCAAGGATGTACTATGTTGAAAAGTTTGATTTGCATGAAATACTTATATGAGTCTAGGGAGGATTTCTAGATCATTTTGGAACATGTTACACATGACACTACCCAAAATATATCATTTTTCGGAATTTTTAACCATGTACAATTGCTCCAAGTTAACAATTTATTAAAACTCACAATAATTAGATACTTTATATTCCTGGCCATATAGACATCTTGCATATTGGAAAAATTTCATTGAAATATTAAGAAATATAACATTTAAGTAAGGAGTGTGAGGGTATACCTGTTACTAATTTCTCACTTGCTCAATGACTGAGCATGTGATGTTATGCAGCCTACCCTCTCCAATCAGATTCCTGCAATGTTTTTCATGACAAAGTAAACATGTAAAGGTCAGTACCATATCTTTAAATAATTACCATCACATTTCAGTTGATGTGCAAATTTTCATGCTCTATAATTATTTGTCATTCTGAGAGACATACCTCATGCTGATTCAGTTTGCTGTCTGTACTTACATGAATTTATGCTACCCTGACATTAAGATTGAAAGAATTAGATTTATTACCTAAAGGTAAATACCCTGAATAATTTAAAAGCCATTCCATTATATCAATTATAACAAATGTTAAAGCTGAATAGAAGCAAGTTTGGCTTCTGTCTACCAGCTGACCAAGCTATTGCCAAATTTGGCGACAGGAGTTCAGAATTTTGCAACAGTAATATTTTCAGTTATGAACTCCTCACTAAGAGTAACTAATACTTTTCCTAGCATTCTGAGCATATAACATCAGCTTCCTCCCATTCTCAAGCTAGTATCTGTGGGCCTCCAGTTCAAACAGGATGAGGATGTTGACTAGAATACACAGCTTGGTGACAGTGTCCACCAGGGACCAGTAGATACCCTTGTGTCACCGTGGTGGGGTATTCACTATGTCTGGAAGGATAGCAAGATCCAAGAAAGGAAATAGAAACCTTCCTTGTGACTGCATTAGTTTGTCACAAGTAGATCAGATGGACGTTATCATACATGTATAAATCTTGATATAGTTGTGTTCTTCAACAAACGTTTTCTCTAATGGGTGTAAACAGGAACGTTTAAAAAACCTTCCTGGTGTAAATGAGCTGTACAGCTAATTCACTTAAACATTTTGACTTAGTGCTTTTTTCTACATTTCAATGTACATGTATCAATTAAAACTGTTTTTTTCATTGGAACAGAGAGGTGGATCAACTTAAGATTAGAATCAAATCCTCATGACTGCGGTAGAGTGAATACCCTTCTACTGTCCTAATTGCCTAGACTATCAAGGATTAATCGCACTTGGCATGCACCAGATAATTAAACAAAGGGTAACCAATCCAAATGGGAATTGATAGACAAACAATGTAAATTGGAACTGAGAAATTGAGCCTGTTTCATCCCCATGGTATTGACCATGTACTTTTCAAAACATATTTGGACTTCCCCTAAGAAAAAAGGTTCATCTTGAATGTTAATAGGTTGGGTATACTCAAGATAGTGTGTCGTATCCGACACGTTTGTCGTATCCGACACGAATGAAAAACACCTTTTTCCCCCAAATTTTAACATGACCTTACACATTATATTCTGAGTTCTAATAGGGCTAGGGATAATTGACACTTTCATGAAATGTCATTTTTTTTGATGCAGTAGTTTTGGAGAAAAATAAACTTTTTCATGTTTTTTTGTGTCGGATACGACAGCCAGTATTTGGACAAAAGCTTATTTTTACCCAAAATATTTTTTTCTTCAAAATTCATTACCATTTATTCAAACTAACTTAATTTCATGTGTCCAACCCAAAATGTAACATTTATCATGTTTTAGAATGTTTTTATTGAAGAAAAACCTATGTCGTATCCGACACGCATCCAACACACACTTTCCTATTTTTCTCAATTAAACCATCAATAAAGTTCACTAAACACATTTTTATTTTATATCCAAGTCAAAAATCCAAAACTTCAGAATGTCTAGTTTTAGAATACATATGTATTGAATGTGTACATTATGATTTAATTTTTCACATCTATGTCGCAATTAGTGCGGAATGACCCATATATAACAGATTTGCCAACTTAGTGATGTTCAAAGTAATTTTTTGCTTTGGAGGGTATGACATTGCTGTTGGTAAGGCCTAGAAAGAAAAAATATTTATTTCCTGTTACGGTCCAGGGAAAAAAGGATAGGTCGGTAAAAACAATGGGGGATTATTCATATATCCAAATGTGTGTTTTATGTTGATTGGGGTATTGGGAGGCTGGAAAAAACTTTAGGGTAGCAGGGCTCAACATTAAGAAAAAAATTCATAAGCCCAGCAGGGCTAGTTACCGTAACTTTTACTAGCCCTGAAACAATATTCCTAGCCCTGATAATGATATCAATAACAACATTTTCCAAATATTGACCTACCCCATAGCCTTAAGTTGATAACATGAAAAGAATGCAGTGTATTGTGTTGAATTGAGTATTACTATCATCCAGGTATGCAGAACCAAAGGAGGGCTTCATACTTTTTTAACCGCTGATGGTCTGATTCTATCTAGCCCCTTGGGGCTACTCACAGGCAACGGCCATTTCAGAGACCCGTCCACCCGTCATTTTGACGGGCAGAGTGGTTGAATTACGATGTAATGGTTGGCGGGTAGTCCTCCTAAAACCCCATAAAAGGCGGGCTACCCCTAGCCAAAACGTACCTCTCAAAGACGGGGAGGAAATGAGAGGTTATCACCAAATGGCGGCCTCCTCATAACCAACCAACGCTGCCTGCCGTCAAAGCACGAGAAGGCCTGTTGTGGAGTGGTTCGATCCCCAAGAGAGCACATTAAAGATAAGATAGCCACACAGTGCCCACACTTCTTTGCCGGCAATTTCCGTTTAAAACCCTCTTGGGAGAGATAAGGGATCATACTCCTGAGCGATAATTGAGTATATTGACATACCCAGGTGCTCCGGCGGCCGGTCTGTATATAGCCACAGTAAGCTGAGTAACAGGGGCCACTATCAGTTGCCATAAATGAGCCCAAACAACGGAGTCAACATTTTAGTCACTTAATTTGCCTTTTGAGTATGTAATGTATACACCCTAGTGTGTTTGTCAGGCATGGGCAAATAGTGGCATTAGCGAATGCAATTCATGGTGTTCACATTTTCAAAACAAGAGTCTCAATCTGACAATGTTCTTCAAGCCTAACCCAGTCATCTGGAACAGGACAAAAGGTAAGCTTATTTAATATATCACTAACCTGGGATGCCACCTGGGGGGTCTATAGATTTTCTCTACCTAACATGGGTTTAAGTTACAATTAATGCATGTTTATTATCCCTGTCCTACAATTGAGGTGGCGGGAATTGGGGGGATGAACTTAACAAGTGATGGGATCTCATTCTTATGAACGAGATTACTGTCACACACACCGGAGTTCTGCCCAATTTTTTTTTCATGTTAAAAAACTTAGTTATTTTTGACCCAGACATTTACCCCTGTTAACATGATTACTATTACTGCTTTCTGAACATAAGTCAAAATCAATTGAACTACTTTTTTTTTATTGATGATAGCTAGGCCTACATGTATCTTTTACAATTGTCTGGGATTTCCCTTACTGCTAATATTGGACTCACAGCTAGTTAGGTGTTTTCCTGCATTGCAAATGAAGTGGGGGCGTAATTCCTTAGATTCTGTTTTTCCTATATCCTGCAATTATTTGACAATTCAGCCTATACAAAATATATACATGTATTGCCTGAAAGCTCTTTTAATGAGGAAGACATTGAAAACTACCCTCTCAACAGGATGTCAGATTTTGACAATTTTTCTAGTTTTGGCCTATACAATGTATGGCTAATTTCTTTGACTATAGTCTAATAATATCTATATATCCTATCTAAGTTACTATGCTTTTATTATGCCTATGACTCACCATATCACAAAGCTTTACTGTTTATGGCACTTTACTTCACCAAACCAGTCCTATTCTTAAGGGCCCTCTGAGGACACAGACGCTGTTGAGTGTACCTCAGTATGATTTATTTCCATTGCACTTACCGTGTATACTGCTGATCCAACTGTAACTCACCTTTTAGGGAGTATAGAATCCTAATAACTTTTGGGACTGACAACTTTTTATATCATTTGAATGTGATTTACACACCTGACTCACTATCCTACTAGAGGGACTTATTGAACAACAAAAAAAGTTTAAAACACACATGTAACATAGAACACAAAACTATTTTATTGTGCACCCATATCATCTCACTCATTCAACAAAAACTAGACGTACACAAGACAGACATAGACATCACTATAAGTAATGTCACAGATATACATGATTCATTCTAAAATGCTTTACAGGGTGAGGTGGGTTACAACAGGGTTCAGAATGTCTCTAGAGGCAGATCTACAAGCTGCATGCACAAAATACCTGCACCAACTGACATGCACTCAAATAATCTGTCACATGTCTTCCTAACTGATTCAACCTCAGAGTGCTCATTATTTTGTATAACTTTTACAATAATGCAAAAATTATAAACGTTGATTCAGGAATATTTTTTTCTAGGATAATTTTATAGCAAATCCGTTTTTTCTTTCAAAATCAGTGTCACCTCTGAGTATCCATTTTACTTAGAGTAAGACTCTCGAGGCTTTGGTGTTTTCAAAAGTACAAGAAACAGCATTATACTTAAAATTTTGTGCCCAAGGTACCTGATCAATACCCTCCTGTCCATTAAATATAACTCATGACATCTGTTTAGTATTTTTCCCTATACAAGTGTGGCCTAATCTCCAATATCATTAATCTCTCAGACATTAGCTTTTGTTCCCCAAACATAAGATTTTTCCTTGTGCTTAATATCACTCCATTAATACATGGATTTTTATATCAAGGGTGAGTATTGAGAACGAATTACCCGGCCACCATAGAGGTAGAAATAAAAGAAGCAGACAAAAAGTGAACTAAGTACAGAGAACTAAGGCTACATAGGATGCAGGCAGGGTTACAAAGTCGCAGCAATATCAATTTATGTATGAAAATTAGGTGTGCATAAGTGCTGTTAAGAGTCCAGTGCTGCAGGCTGGCATGGATTCAGTTGAGATCACCAGAAGCCAGGTAGGGAAGGGAAGGTCATCTACAGATCGGCAAGAAACTGCATGCTAGTAGAACTACAGGAGTCAGGACACAAGCATATACCTAGAAAAAGAGAAGAAAATCATTTAAACAACAGGTAATAGTAGTAGCACTGTATAAATACAGGTTTTTATAGGTAATTGTGGAGGTTTTCTTTTCTTCTGGCAAGTGACAATATGCTTCGGGAAAGTGAATTTCAAGACCTTGAAATTAATGTCAGTGCCTGCTTTCTGGTCATCCTGGTATGTAGTATAGCAATAGAAAAATTATTCAAATTTGACATACCTGGGAAAATATCTATGAAATGTATAATTCACACTGAAAAAACATACATTTCAATATGTAAAATAATGAAAATAAGTGCCAGGAAAAGCCAGAGAATGCATTTCAGAGCACCTAGACCCTCTGGCTTCTGGGGCCCTTGAGCGGGCCCCAGACCCCCCGCCGTAAGAGGCGGTCGCTCTTCGAGCGACCGCATCGAACGCGCTGCGTTCGCTCACCAGGACACCCTGTCTCCTCCAAGGTCCATTTTGGACACCCTACTATCCAAATCCTGGCTAAGTCCCTGCTCACAGGTAGAATTTACTAGCCCTGACTTTCAATAACTAGCCCGGGCTACGGGCCTAGCCTTAACGTCGAGCCCTGGGTAGGGATTTTTCTGAGTAAAAACTTGTTAGGGGTAGGGTTACAGGAAACAACATTTTTAGGCCTTATGATATAGTGGTACCAACCTTCAACTGAGGGTGAGAAGATGATGAGGTTCTCATAGAGGAATTCTCCATATTTAACCAGGGCTAGAGTGGAATCATCTGCAGTCTTGAAGGTCAGGTCATAGCTTCGATCTACAAATAAAGAAACATACATAAAAGTACAAAGATAAAGCATGACACAACTAAATTGCACTAATACTTGGTAGTTGATACTGTATATACACTGACCAAACAGTGTATAGCAATTAAGGAGCTATGTCGACTTGTTAGCAGAGGTAATAGCCTAATAGGATCCATTCTTCTTATCCTATACAGGCAGACAGTTTCCTTAATACCTCTTTCTGTTTTGGATGCAAAATTTAAATGAAGAATTTTCAATTTACAGTTTTTGGAGAAAGTTTTTTTCCCCTTACAAACCTTATTCTAAGAAATGGGTGCAATAAAACTGCACTTGGACATATTAGGCTATTTAAGGAAGTTGGTATAAATATTTGAAGTAGGCTAGCTGCCAGTAGCTTTTAAATCATGATGGGTAGAATTGCCGTAGAAATTTTGTGATTGCTCGATAACAAACAGACATTTCTAAATCTTGGCTCATACTCTGGATGCAGGCATCGAGTCGACAAAAGCAGGATTCACACTCTAAGGGGAGCCAAATGCATTAGGTTACTGGTCTAACTGCCCTTGGTCTTGAATTGCCCGGCATAGCTGACTGCACCAACCTTAGTTAGTAGTTACCCCAGTTTCTAAATCCTGGCTAAGATTTAGAAACTGGCTGGGATGGCCCTATTGCCCACGCCCCATTTTAGTGGTAAGGTAAATCTTTCACACACACCAAGTTCCTTACTCGTCGGCTCTTCCTAAACCATTTATTCCATCACATAACTGTTAATTATTGAACATGTTTTTGTTAGTAGTAGAACCCTCTACTGCTAGGATAACATCTGCAAGTTCAAGCTGAAGCTTCATACTCTAGCTTTCATGAATGGTATTGATGTTATTTACAGGCTTAGAGGCTAATTACTGCATTCACATAGTGCATGAGCCATTATTTTAACAGATATAAAGCATTTACCTGACCCCCCTTCCTTACCCAGCTAAAGAGGTGAATGCGTATGTTTAATCGAACTTCCATTAGTCCCATACCATGATTCGCTATCACTACTTACACAGTACAAACGTGGCAGTGGCTTCCCCCATCTTCAAGTTGAAAACCGGTTACCCAAGTAACATTAATGAGCATCGAACTTTGCAAAAAGTACAAACCTCTGAGAGACCTGAAGAAGCTGGAATGTGTTTCACGAATAGACCAATTGTCAACAAGTACTAAAGTTCTTCCACCTGCCTCAACTGCAACAATTAAAGCAAAAACTAGACCAACACAAGCCGCTGTCATCTTGAGCCCCGCCATCTTGAAAGTGCGTAAGAATATGGCCCACTTAGTGCTTGATGTAATTCGCCTAGGTTGTATTCTCAAAGTTGAACGATATATCAAAATAGATAACATACATCATTGAGGTCATAGTATTTAATTACTTTTATGCCTCTGATGAATGTTGCATCCTCATGCTATACTAATAATGCTTGGATAATTACTTATAAGTATTGAACTATTTCTATCTCGGAGTCTTACATGTGGTGAAACTCGGACAGCCAACCAATCAGCGATCGACAACGTTTCTGAGTTGGCCGGGGACCTCGGCGCTGTTGTTTAGTCATGATCCTGTCCGATAGGTGGCATATGTGATATGGTAATTTTTCCAACAACGAAACTAGAAGGGTGGCGCCACTAGTCGTTTAGCTTTTGTTTATGTGAACATCCATGCCTGATCTACGATGGTGCAAATGTGACGGATAGAATAAAAACTTGCGCAGAGCAGAAAATAAACTTAAACACGTGATAAAATAAAAACTTGAGCAGAGCAGAAAATAAACTTAAAAACACGCTAGAATAAAAACTTGCGCAGGGCAGAAAATAAACTTAAACATGCGATAGAATAAAAACTTGAGCAGAGCAGAAAATAAACTTAAAAACACGATAGAATAAAAACTTCCGCAGAGCAGAAAATAAACTTAAACACGCGATAAAATAAAAACTTGAGCAGAGCAGAAAATAAACTTAAAAACACGCTAGAATAAAAACTTGCGCAGAGCAGAAAATAAACTTAAACACGCGATAATATAAAAACTTGAGCAGAGCAGAAAATACACTTAAAAACACTAGAATAAAAACTTGCGCAGAGCAGAAAATAAACTTAAACACGCGATAGAATAAAAACTTGAGCAGAGCAGAAAATAAACTTAAGAACACGCTAGAATAAAAACTTGCGCAGAGCAGAAAATAAACTTAAACACGCGATAGAATAAAAACTTGCGCAGAGCAGAAAATAAACTTAAACACGATGGTAAAATAGACTAGCGCCAGTCTCACAATCACGTCACGGATTAGAGACGGGTATCGCCCACCATCTTGAATAACCACGTCATTTGTATCCTCAGTTCCGGGCCCATCATGAATACGTTGCAAATCAGAATCTGTATACAAAAAGCACCGTCCATATTAAAGACGCCTAAAATAAAGTAAGAACATGTATATTTAATGTGATTTCGTAAACAAGGGCCACGCATTTTGGCGGCCGGTTACGATTCATGCCATGTAACTTTTAAGGGCCAAGCAGTATATATCTTCATTTATTTATGTTATAGTCTGTCTGACTCGAGTTTGGCAATCACTTTTGCCACTTTTTTGTGACAAAACGTTCGAGTTTGCCATCCAAACTTGGCAAACCTCTTTGGAGCACTACTACGTGTATGCACAAACATACTTTTTTGTCTCAGCTCCGCAACTTGAAAATGTTGATTTTGCTCATTAGTTCCTATTGTAAAATGTGCACATCGCCGACACGACGATCTCGCGTGTTTGTCTGTTGCGAACAATACACAAACGTGAGATTGTATTGTTGGCAATACACACATTTTACAATGTGACCTAATTAGCAAAATCAACATTTTGCGGAGTTCAGACAAAAAAAATTGTTTATACATACACGTAGTAGTGCTCCTAACATGTGTGCCAAGTTTGGATGGAAAAATCGAACGTTTTGTCACAAAAAAGTGGCAAAAGTGATTGCCAAACTCGAGTCAGACAGACTATAACATAAATAAGTGATAGATAGACCCCAAGGAAGGTGTGGTGTATGGGATATACCCAAGGTGTTACGAGGCGAAGCCGAGTAACCCCAAGGGTAACCCATACACCACAGCTTCCGAGGAGTCTATGTGACTTGTACCACAGTTGACTGCCTTCCACCAATCACAGGCCGAGAAAAGTATACCCTTGGATAACACCTTTGGGTTTAGGCAGCTTAGAGAACAAAGGTTTGAAAAGTGTGGGTTATGTCCTATAACCCTACACTTTTCGAGGTCTTTGATTGGTGGAAGGCAAGCAACTGTGGTACAAATGAAGATATATACTGCTTGGCCCTTAAAGGTTACATGGCATGAATCGTAACCGGCCGCCAATATGCGTGGCCCTTGTTTACGAAATCACATTAAATATACATGTTCTTACTTAACCGTATTTATTATAGGCCACGCAACATTACTTTAATATGGACGGTGCTTTTTGTATACAGATTCTGATTTGTAACGTATTCATGATGGGCCCGGAACTGAGGATACAAATGACGTGGTCATTCAAGATGGTGGGCAATACCCGTCTCTAATCCGAGACGTGATTGTGAGACTGGCGCTAGTCTATTTTACCATCGTGTTTAAGTTTATTTTCTGCTCTGCGCAAGTTTTTATTCTATCGCATGTTTAAGTTTATTTTCTGCTCTGCGCAAGTTTTTATTCTAGCGTGTTCTTAAGTTTATTTTCTGCTCTGCTCAAGTTTTTATTCTATCGCGTGTTTAAGTTTATTTTCTGCTCTGCGCAAGTTTTTATTCTAGTGTTTTTAAGTTCATTTTCTGCTCTGGTCAAGTTTTTATTCTAGCGTGTTCTTACGTTTATTTTCTGCTCTGCTCAAGTTTTTATTCTATCGCGTGTTTAAGTTTATTTTCTGCTCTGCGCAAGTTTTTATTCTAGCATGTTTTTAAGTTTATTTTCTGCTCTGCTCAAGTTTTTATTTTATCGCGTGTTTAAGTTTAATTTCTGCTCTGCGCAAGTTTTTATTCTAGCGTGTTTTTAAGTTTATTTTCTGCTCTGCTCAAGTTTTTATTTTATCGCGAGTTTAAGTTTATTTTCTGCTCTGCGCAAGTTTTTATTCTATCCGTCACATTTGCACCATCGTACTGATCCATGCAGCATGGCAGAAATTTTGGAAACTTTAAATCAAATTTTAGTCTTCCAAAATAGATCCTTAGAGATTCAACAAAACTTTGAGGAGAGAATTGGATACTTGGAGAGTCTTATGAATAGGCATGTTATTACAAACAGAAATGAGAATCAGAACTTTGATCAAGATGAACAAGCATTGAGCGGTATTGGGGGAACTAATGCTGATGCTGCAGCAGTAGAAGACAATAACATTGAAGTGGATCCCACTGACAATGATAGGAACCTAAACAGATACAGAAGAACTTGCGAGAGGCAGGTTAACCATTCAGCCCAGAAACGTCTCAGCGACCTGATTTACAGGAACTTCACAAAAGCATAAAAGATGCTGTACAAAAAGTAAAAATTCCTCCTGGACTCAAAAGATGATGACTACAGAAAAGGTGTCAATCATCACAAACAATGCAAGGCTGCTATTATAACAGCTTGTGCCAGTTAATTACGGAGAGACCTTGTGAAAATATTGCTAATGTTGGAGTCAAGAAAACCATTGGAAATCGGAGATTTTGATGACTTGCTAGCAGTTGTATCGGCTCAGCTGAGGTATTTGCAGGAGTCAAGGCCGAGGCAGAGGTTCCCATAGAGGCCAGGATTATAGAAGATTTGACAGAGCCTTAAACAGCAGTGGTTTTTGTGGGGGCGCATGCATCCCAGTTTTACAGCTGCGTTGGAAACAGACAGGATGCCCATTATGTAGCGTAGACTGCATTTCCCCAGCCATGCTGGTGAATATGGATGTACTGGTACCTGAAGCCCCAGTATTAGTTCATCCCCAATTCTTGATGTGAGACTTTGTGTTGACCCTGTATTTTTCCCCTCCTGCCAGACTGGAGGTGGTGGCCTGCATTCCTGATTTTACAACTTGCAGCTCAAGGGAAGGGGTCACAGTATAAGATCCTTATATGTGTTTGTGAGTGTTTTATCACAAAGAGTGATTTAAGCATAATGCAATGGCTGAGTATGCATGCTCAGTCACTATCATTAGGACTTCCTGTTTTGACGATTGAGAGGACAGAAAAGTATATTTAAGGATGGCTGGTGTTTTTTATGTAAGTGTAAAGTGGGTTTGATGTATGTACATCTCTCCTATTCAATTAGGGTTATGTTACTGCATGCTGTGCTCACTATTAACTTTTCTTAATTTCTGTGTGTTCAAATCAGTTAAATATTAAAGCCTAGAAATGTATACTCATGTGTCTGTTCATTTATTGTTGGTTAGCCTCTTCAAGCCAAGCTCTAAAATGTCATTCACAAACCCTTGTCTCTAATTAAAATCCTCATATAATGTAGCTCTTAAACCACCGGCGCTTCACATGATAGCCATAGTCAGTGCTGAAAACAGTTTTGGTGGTCAAAAGGTCCATCAAAATGAATAGTTTAGTGGTCCACCAGAAATATTAGCGGTCTATATCACTTTGATAACCAAAGTGGTAGCCAACACCCATTTCATAACTTAACATTCATGGTTGATTGTGCTAAATCTATGAATTGTGACAGTTACATAATCTAATGCAGAAGAAATGTAAAATTGGATGTGATGCTTACTAAATTCATGTGGTCTGAATATTTAGTAGACTTTCTGGGCAAGTAAATGTAGACTTTTACTAGCCCATTCAAATTTTTGGTAGAAACGGACCGGTGGGCTACTGTCTACTTTCACCACTGCATAGTGTAGATGATGCGGACTGAGAGCTATGGGGTTCATTTCAACAGCTTTGGAAGACAATGTGGAAGCTAGGGATAGAATCAGTGTTTCAGATACTGGTTGCAAGTGGATTATCTAAGGATTACCAGTGGTGCTCAAATATTGTGGTACCCAATCCTTTTGAAATTATTCATTATCATGCTTCGACGAGAAGCTGAGAGACAAAGCAGTGCGAGTCATGTACGACAATATGACAGTGGTTGTGTGCGTTCTCACTATGGGCAGGCCGATCTCATGATTGTCAGACCTGACAGAGTGCATTACATTATATGTTGCCAGCTGGTCTGGAATATTCCTCTGGGGATTGGAATGCTGTGTGTGTGTACAGGCCAGCTAGGGAAGGAAGGTTGTGTGAGCACTTCGGTGAATACAAGACTATAAACTGAATATCTTTACCTTTATTGAATAAGACAGTGCTACAAAGTAGAACAAAGTAGCTCAGTTGGTTAAGTGTAATCAGTAGGTAGCTGGTTCAATTCCCGGCCGGGGCACTTTGGTCTGTCCTTGGGCAAGACCGTTTATTCCATATTGCCTCAGTCTACCCAGCTGCAAAATGGGTACCTAGCATTAATAAGGCAGTGCATAGAGCGTGTGCGTTATATGCTGCCAGCTGCTCTGGTATATCCCTCGGGGGATTGAAATGGTTTCCGTCTTTGAAACGAATTTCTGCAAAATATGGTTGCTTCAAGTATGCATTTTAGCAGTCAAATGTTACATGATTTCCTTGAATATTAATATTTATCATTTTTCTTCAATTTTGAATTTATCTAGCTACGTTGTCTCCAAGTTATGCAGCCTAGAAGCTTAAAAAGACTCATCATCTCAAAACAAACAAATAAATTTTGAAATACATAATTACGAAATTCGAAAGGAGCTTAGGTTTAAGAAAATGAGTAACCCTTCCCTTCGTATTGATCTTTCCTCCACATTTGGGAAATTCTATGATTCCCGGTACCTGAGATGAGTAGACCGGGATCGGGCACTGTCCATGCATCATCAAATGTCGCTGCCTCCCATCTCCTTGGCAACTATCTGACCTATAAAGGATGCTGCATGCTAATTGTACAGATCAGATCACGTGACCAAGACTACACCGCGTAACCCGAGGCGCACATACCCTAGGTGCTAGCATGCTGTGCCTATGGCGTTGTGGTTCAAGGGGATGTATTTCTCTGCCGGTACATAGCTTTGAATAGATGCCCCATTTGAAAGAAAAGTTTTTCTTCAGTTTTTTACACGTCACGTATGAGAATTCTTTATTCCTCATCAGAAGATCTTTCAGGCAAAGTATGATTAATTTAGGCCGATTAGTCATATAAAAACCAAGAAAACGGAACATTTGAATCATAGAATTTACTCTATAACCTACGCCAGTCAAGGCCATCGAGTTCTTGACCAAATTATTCCTAATAAGTGTGTTTGCTTTGAAAATACCTGACGGAACAAGTCAGAATTCAGCAAACATCTATTCTAAAAAAATTGAGGTCTTTATTTATTACAGTTTACGAGTAAATACTGTAGCATTTATGAATTGAGGCATCCAAGAAGTGGGCGAGTAGCACTCATTATAATTGGAAAAACCTGTAAGCTTTTCTTTATATAAGCTTTCCAAAGTATGCGAGTGGCAGTAGTACCCCTTAATATAAGCTTGCCTTTTTATTCGCGCAGCATAGCAGGGCTCGACGTTAAGGCTGGCCCTGTAGCCCCGGGCTAGTTATTGAAAGTCAGGGCTAGTAAATTCTACCTGTGAGTAGCCCTGAGGGGCTAGATAGAATTAGAATATCAGCGCTTAAAAAAATATGAAGCCCACCTTTGGCTCTGCATACCTGGATGATAATTTAACTCAATTTCGAACTATACAGAGGCTATGATATCAACAGAGGTCACTATTTGAAAAGAGTTGTCATTAATATCAGGGCTAGTAAAAGTATTTCAGGGCTAGTAAAAGTTTCGGTAACTAGCCCTGCTGGGCTTATGAAGTATTTTCTTAATGTTGAGCCCTGCATAGTAAAAGAAAATCAACGGCACTACACTGAAATGAAATCGAAAATGGATATTGCGTATCAAGGAGCTAACACCAGAAATAAATAACATGATATTTCTAATGTACGATATATTTCTACTTATACCTGAGAGGAATTGGATTGGTACATTCAAAGGCCGCTTTCAGTTCCAGTGCGAGATATCGCCAAAAGGGGGCTTGTTAAGAAAAAGGGTTTTATATACTCCTATATTCAAATACATGTATATACTGAGCAAATAAACAAAACACAGCATATGGGGTGTAAATAAAATGTCTGTACACAAGTGTCAAAAATATTGCAACAACGCCCAAGATGCAAGACATAACTAGATATATTTTTGATTAGAACAGCTGTAATGCCAATCCGCAATGTAGATGCGTGACATGTAGGCAGCGTAATATTTCTTTGCAATGATTGCACTTACTCCGAAATTAACCTCGTAATCACAGACTTTTTTGATCAACTGAAATAAAGCTGTAATGTATATATGTGTAAGAACAATTGAACACTCCTGTATTCCGCCAGAAATCATACAGGTGTTAACATTTAGGAGTTTGTTTTGTGGTTTATTGTCAACAAAGTATTTAATGTGGGTTATTGGTAGTGGTCTGATCAACATTTCTGCTTAAAATATTTCATTTTTGCTTGAAAGATTACACCAAATTTGGTACATGTATATACAGAGCAAATAAAACAAAGGACAGCGGATGGGGTGAACAAAGGTTTATTGCAAATGAAATATACAGTATGTCTGTACAAAAGTGTCAAATATATTGCAACAACGCCGAAGATGCAAAACATATCCAGATAGGTTCAGCTGTAATACCAATCCGCAATGTAGATGCGTGACATGTAGGAAGTGTTAGATTTCTATGCAATGATTGCACTTACTCCGAAATTAACCTCGTATTTTTGATCAACTGAAATAAAGCTGTAATGTATATATGTGTAAGAACAATTTGGCACTCCTATACTCTGCCAGAAATCATACAGGTGTTAACATTTAGGAGTTTATTTTGTGGTTTATTGTCAACAAAGTATTTAAAGGTGGGTTATTGATAGTGTTCTGATCAACATTTCTGCTTGAAAAATTTCATTTTTGCTTGAAAGATTACACCAAATTTGTCAGGCTGCTTTTGGCTGCTGTGAGCATTGCTTGGTTAAGGTTTATGGAGATAGCGTGGTTTATTGTCAACAATTATACCACACATATGGTCGCTTCAATTATGCATTTTAGGAATCAGATGTCACTGGATTTTCTTGAATATTTATCATACTGATAGAGTGTTAGGTAAGGAGGATTTTCTTAACTTTATTCAATTTTGACTTTGTTGGCCCTTAGTTATGCAGCACAGAAGCTGAAGAAGCACTTCCAACAAATAAACTTTAAAATTTCAAATATCCGAAGTAAATCATTTTAAAATTAGAACGCCACAAAAGTTTGCGGAAATGTGTTACCCATTCTCTCGTATTGATATTTCCCATTGGAAATGCTCTGCATGCATTGCTTTTGTTGTTTGTTAATTTGTTTATTTTTTCAGTTTTTTATCCTTCGCATCTTGGCCCTCCTGAGAGCCAGGGCAATTTTAATGCTTTATTTATTCCTCATCAAAACATCTCGCAGGCAATATGAAATTAATTCAGACTGATTAGTCATATAAAAAGCAAGATAAGGGAACATTTGAATCATATAATTTACGCGATAACTTGTCTCAGTAAAGGCCATCGAGTACCTGACCAAATTATTCCTGTGTGTTTGCTTTGAAACTATCTGAAGGAACAAATCATAATTCAGGCAACATCTATTCTTTAACTATTTTTTGAGGTTTTGATCTATTAGTTTTTTTGACTATGATAAAACTTTACAAGTATATCTCGAAGCATCTAAGACGTAATTATACATGTATTGTAAAACTCTTTATACACGCTTTTCCTTACATGAGCTTTCCAAAGTATGCGAGGGCCACCTATTATACTGCAACCCACTTTGTATAGGCTTGCCTTTTTTGTTCGTGCAGCATAGTAAAAGAACATCAATGGCACTAATTTTATCTACAATGGTTGTGATCTCGTTGCTTATCGTGCAGCTAATGCCATAAATAAATAACACGATATTTCTAAAGTACCAGATATTTTTTTCTTATACTCAGCATAGATTGATACATCTAATGGCCGTTTCAGTTCTAGTGCGAGATATCGCCAAAGTGGGCTTGATAAGAAAAGGTTTTACAGTACATGGCCTATTCAAACTGTGTGTATATTCAAATATATAACGCAACAAATAGAACAAAAGACAGCAGATAGGGTGAGAAAAGTTTTATTGTAAATAAAATCTGTTTGTACAAAATTGTCAAAAATATTGCAACAACCCCGAAGATGCCAAATATATCCAGATATATTTTTGAACGATTCAGATGTAATGCCAATCCGCAACGTAGATGTTAGACTTGTACGCTGTGTACCGTTTCTTTGTAATGATTGCACTTATTGCGAAATTAACTGCATAATCACAAACATATTTTTTGATTAACTGAAATAGAGCTGTAATGTATATGTGTAAGAACAATGTAGCAATCCTTTACTCTGCCAGAACTCATACGGGTGTAAACATTTAGGAGTATTTTGTGGTTTTGTAGTATACTGACTCTGAACTGTATGGACAAATAAGATTCATGCTTAAATATTACCCAAACTTTATTTTTACTTTAAAGATGCCGTCAGATTTTTTTTTTGCTGCTGTGAGCAATGGTGGGTTAAGGTTTATGGAGATACATGTAGCGTGGTTTATTGTCAACAATTTTTCCGAAATATTTGCTCCAAGTCAGTGACAACTTTCTCACGTCTCGAGTCGAGCAAGATCGAAACCCAGGTAGTGGTGAGAGACAGCAAAGCATTTAGTGGCCAAGACAATAGCTCAGGTACACAGAGGGGCCGCACCTGCGTAACGTATTTCGCGGAAGAAGGGGTCCTTTTTTAAGACCTCCGCATGTCCGCGATTTTGTAAAAGGGTACTTTTTTGTACCCAGGTAAGAAGTATGGGGGTCAAAATCCACGAAATATACGCGGCTCTGACGCCGAGTGACTCCCGAAGTGATTGGGCTTCCTAGTTTGCTGCCACTAAACACGCAGAGAATTATAACATCTCAAGTTAAAATACGTGTTCCCGTTCATCCAATGTCAGTGTTTTGATAAAAGAAGGGGTGTTTATTCAGTTGAAAAAGTCAGCGTTTTTATTAAAATAAGGGTGCTTTTTTGGCCAGAATTCAGTGCTTTAGGGGGCATTTTTAAATTTTGATAACGAGCGTATGCGCCCCCTAAATACGCAAGTGCCCCCCCCCCCCCGGGTTTTCCACTCAAAACAGGACAAGGTAAGGCATAACTACAATCAAATTCCGAATAGAAAGAGGGTGGTAATATGGATTGAAACTGGTGACACACTGATGTGTGCATGGATTTCTTTACCAGTGGAACAGATAGATTTGTTCAACTATTTTCAAATATTCAGTCGCCCCGGCATTGGACCACTTTGTTTTCAGGACAGACCCGTTTCTGATAGATAAGGGAAGTTTCTCCGAAATAATCTTGTCTTTTACTTGACCGAGATTCGGCCAAAAAGGATGACACCAGGAAGATATTAAACAGGGTATTGGGGTCAACTTGGATACTGGAGGTGAATGATATTTCAGCGCTGAAGGTGGTTTTATATGACGTATCATTTCAAGAGAGACGTAGGCTAAACAGTTTCCCCACTCAAAACAGCATGGCCATGGGTGGAGCAGCACTTCAGCCAAAGTCTGAAAAGAGAATGGTAAAGTGTGGATTGAAACTGGTGATAGTGATGTGTGCATACATTGAAGAAAGATTATTAAGATACCAATGGTTTAGAAAGAATTGGGTAATCATTTCCTAAAAACACTTACGGTAAGTGTGTCAATATTTTAAGAAAATATTTGCGTCAAACCCAAATAGCTTTTATTTATTTGATAAAAAACGGGACTTAATACTCCAAGCGTTAGAAACCAGTCATGCATTGCATGATAGAATCTACAATTTCGGCCTAACTGAAGTATCCCGGACCCATCCTTATAAGGAAGAGATTGAGGGAATATATAAACGAAAACTATTGATTCTGGCCCCGCAGGGTCCATACGATTGTAGTAGATGAATTTAACCCTCTAGAATTTTGCCCCGCAGGGCCAAAACACAAATTTAAAACACATAGCATTGGAAAGAAGCTAACCCTAAATGTCCGGCTCATATCCTATTGTTAGAAACACCAACACAATTGAAACGTCTTGTAAACAAACACGCAACAATTGAACAGCATCAGGTTATGCAGGTGCGTCCTGCTTGTTGGCTGACGTCATTCATTGTCGCGTCCTCAACGCACGTGCAAATTTGAAATCAACAAGAAACATGGCGGACCGCTAAAGTCGCCAGCGCAAGACAACATTCCTCTACATTGATTGAATTTCAAACACGGAAAGGAACTGCTGCACAGTATACTTGCGGAAAAACAATGGTAAGGCGCGGAGGATCTAGGTTAAATGTTTTTGAATTTGTTTTAATGCATGCATGTTCTCAATTTGGGAGTTGATGGGCCGGGGTCCGTGATACTTCAGATAGGGCAGATGGCCGCTCGGTAAGTAGACCTTTTTTACGTATATTTATTGAGTTAGGGCCCTGCGGGGCTAGATTATAGAGGGCTCCTTATACATATTATAGTGTTAGGGCCCTGCGGGGCTAGATTATAGGGAGAATGAGTATATATATGGGGTCTTTCTTCCGTTATAGGGTGGGTCCGGGATACTTCAGTTAGGCCACAATTTCTTTGTCCCTGCTACTTTCAGGGTTCTTTGAAAACCTGACAGAAATGCAAAGACGTCCTGGACGAGATTTACGTTTTGGAAACGTTTTACGAATCGATTGCGGTTAAAGAAATCGAGCCCAATCTTAGAAAGAATTGGTGCCCATCTTCTTCGCCGTTTGCTCTTTTCGGGCAATTCTTTCTGATCATTCCTAGGCAGGGTAGTAGCCATCACGGCATTTTCCTGAATGCGGAAATCTTGAAGTTCGACACGAGAATGCATTGCAGTTTATTTTTGATAAAATATCAAGAAACTGATATTCTTAAGCAAAAATAAATATTTCTCAAGGTGCAATATGTATTTGTTTTCTGTCGAACACTCTTTGAATGTCTTTCTCTCGAGTTGTTCACCGCAGAAACCAGCTTTTTGACGGAGCTCAAAAAAACGCGTGTGTCAAAGTCAATGGCGCAAGGTAAACAGAACGATTTACTCCCAAACGACGAATATATTATTTCTCGCGTGAAAGTAAACATTTATAAATACGCTTGATATGCGGCTAATTTTTGAAAAGCTTACAAATGAACACGTTTCCCACTGTTCTCAATATATTATCGTCTTAAAACTAATATATGAATCGGATAAAGTCTTATAACAAAAATGTGATTTGCAGCACAAAATCCGGTTGTTATATTACTCCGCTACAAAACTTGAACTACTTATTTTACTCATATAGGTGGCGCCACGCGTAGAATGCTAAAAGCTGACAGAATGGTGGCAAAATCGAAGACGTAAACAGTCGGAACAAATACAGTCATTTGCAACCAAGAAAATGCAACTTTCATATGCGAAGTTTCATTTCGTTGAAACAAAAACCATGGATATATTTATATTCTACTTCTATGTTTTTCGACTGCCACTTTGCGTTTTAACCGGGGTTTTACGTCTGATATCTATAGACGAAAAGATGAAAATCTAAAACAAAAGAAAAATTTATTGTCAGAAACATATGAATTTTAAACATTTTCACTTTTTTCTCACATAATTTAATGCACTTTGATTGTTTACCTTATTTGAGGAATGTCTGTGTGGGGTTTTCAGGAAGATTTGGAAATGCAGTGCTCGGATCATTGGAAATGCTTACAAGCTATAGTCTGTCTGACGTAGTAGTGCTCCGAACAAGGTTTGCCAAGTCTGGACGGCAAACTCGAACATTTTGTCACAAAAAAAGTGGAAAAAGCGGTTGCCAAACTCGAGTCAGACAGCCTATAGAAAACCGCCAATTTACCAATGTTTTATTTTCATCAACGGATCAGACGTGATCTGTAGAATAAGTCGCAGAAAAAATGAAAGGCTTAGGATATAAAGCAGATTCACAGCAAAAAATGCGCAACCTAGATGTCTGCCATGTTCGTTATGCTATGCAGACATATAATTTGGACAATTACATGGTACACAATTTTTACAGTCTGATTGAGACGGAAAATTGTGATAGAAACTGATAAGTGCCTGGTTGTTGATTTCACTCGTCACTAGTCAAGGTCAGAGCAGAGGACCAGTAGTCATTAGTATTACTAGTTTATCAGAATTAATTTCACTCCAGCCTCCCTAGCCTATTTAATTCCTTCACTACAGTGTAATTAAAATCTAAGTAGATGTGCCGTTCTATCCTTCCCGAGGTAGTGCGATATATATTTTTTGAAGTTTCGCAAATAGAACAAGTGAGATCAAAAATTCATCAGCTGTTGCTGAACTCGTTGTTGTTACTATATTATGTTGAAAGTCAGGAACACTTATACTTTTTCATTTTCATTTTTTCATACTTGTAAATAAATACTTTTCTTGAACGAGAAATGTAATCCATTTTTTAAAGTTTGTTATCTAAACAAATAGTTTTTCATTAGTGAAAAAATCATATATATCCCCAGTAAAAGGGGGTTTACAAGTGCTCCCCCATTGTTTTTTGTTTAAGAAGCCTGACTGCCAAAAAAGTGGTGACCGGTTTAAGTCTTACTGAATCCTCGTTAACGGATTGGCTTGGTTGCTATACACACGTGTGCTGTCACACTGCTGTGTACATGGCTGACTATGGTACTAATGCAAGTGAGCGGCTGCTTGGGAATATTTCAAAATAGGAGAGAATCTGTGTTTATATTATTCCGGGGATGAATTAGTTAGTCAAAAATGATGCAAATCTTAACAAAAACATATCCGTCTCGATCCCTTTCAAATCAAAAACACAATATCCAGAAGGACTCAATTCTAGAGGGAAAGTGTGCATTGAGCATGAAATATTTTGATGGAAAACGCGAAGTTGTGCGGAGACAGGCGCCCGCGACCGCATGTCAATGGCTGTTATAGTTGTATCTCACTACACTCTATTGATAACTTGAACAAACGAGCTTTTGTTGTAGTTAGATATGATCCCATGATATGATGTGTGCTTCATGCACGAGTCCACCCAGCTGAACGGCACCAGCCTACCCCGCCCCCTCCCCCTAATTGTTGGCGCACAACAGTTCAAAGGAACTGACACCAGTCTATCCAATGCAACGCACGCGACTGGAAGGACTGGCTCTATAGTCTATATACACGCGGTCGCGAGAGTCGCCGAACAACAACGAACAGGTAATCTCCATTTTTTTATGATTAAGACACAAGCGACGCCAAACATTCAACATTTTATCTACAGCATTTTATTGACAGACAATCATGATAAAATCTTTTTTAGCGTGATAAATCACATTGTACATTTAAAAAAAAAAGTACCAGACGATGCCGTCACTATATCACTTCGCATCGCTACTCGCCGCAATCACCGAACAACATAGGTGTATCCCAACACTTCGTCAAGAAAAATTCCGTAAAAGATCACGCCTATAACCAACATATAGGGCGCCTAAACACTAACGACGCCACGGATTCAACATTCCACTGACAGACGATAATAACAGAATGCTTAGAAGTGTGTAATAAACGCACTGTCGGGTTATTTGTGTGGTCACGTGATCACTCGTTGTCCACTTAATCCGCTAAGAGATATTACTGGAGATGTGTGAGCGCTGCTAAAATTATTGGTATAGCTGTCAAACAGCCACAATCAGAGAATTGGCGCACGAACGTCGAGAGTGGCATTTCCCAATCAATTGATCCACTTCAGTTTTAGTGTGAAACGAGGAATCATAAATTAGTCAGGACTGTGTCTGCTAAATTGGAGATAAGATCATGGCAGCCACTATTTCTTTACTTGGTCCATACACATGGTGTGACACACATATAAATATATTAAAAACAAAGTAAAGTTTAAGAAATATTAAGCCGGCAGTTGTCGTCCAAGTGAGATCTTAAAACCCATCCTGAAATGTGTTTCTAAATAGTACTTTAATACACGTACTTGCCACGTTGTATGATCATTTGTGCTCCCCTTGTGTAGACTGGTTAAAAACTCTTCCCACCCAATGTGGTCAAAGGGTTTCTCCTGATGTAACATACTTTTTACTAGTCTCATCCAATTCTTGCAATCAAGTACGCTGAATTCATGCGTGCAAATACTTTTTTCTACAGTGCTGGCATTTAATTCCTACAATAAAATGCTTGGGTAGCCCGGGGAGTAATGCACGACCACACGCCCGATTGCCACCCAGTTACCTGGGCATGGATGCGACCAGCAGGTCCCTGACCTCACTACTGAACGTAGCTTTGATTCGCAAACTACGTGTGTCATTGATGTGCTCGGCTTACTTTTTGACGTGTTATCTATAGGTGTCTATACAGCCGGGCACTGGCGGAGGTCCGATCGACTGGCGCAGGAATTAAATGTCTGTACTGTACGTCTCATTTTCACTGATCCATATCTACCTTGCAGATACTAGTAGTTAAGCAGGGCCTAAAATTAAATGAAACTAATTCTTATCATCATCTATTTGGGAATGTGTAGGGCCTACTTTAGGCTGATGAACAACACGTTGTTCCCCAAGCATTAGCGTGTTTGATTTATGTTTCCTTATCATATACGTAATTCTATTGGACAAAATATATACTGACATTTCAAATTAAAAAGAAGAATAACTGCATACAAAAGATTAAGCTCATCTAGATAACGTTTTGCCATACCCGTAGGCAAATGAAGTCAGTTATACGACAGACTTTTTAACGTTAACCAAACCAATAATATATACTTGTTAGCATTTGTGTCACTTTCAACAGCGCAGGTCGTATCGCAACAGGATAGACGACCACGTATTTCAGGAAAACCTTTCAGCTTCCTCTACATGTCCTAAAGTGACTCCCACTCTGAAAACACTTTGCACTAAAAGCAACACGGTACATCTATTGTTTGATGGAGATCAGACTTCTATGATAATGGGGATGTATTTATGATTTATGAGATGCACTTTATTCAGTTTGCTTTTACTTAGTCACAAAATGCCAATTTTACCAGCTCATCAGTTATAATACCAGGAACGTAGAACACCAGACGGGAACAACTCAAAATGTCTACAAAAAAACAGGTCTGTGATAGCGTTTTTCCCATATGGCATGAACACTTTTAGTGACAAATCAACTTACTATTTACGGACCCATGATGTTGAGAACTATTCCCACTCTCCTATACCTAAACTATAGAGGAATCTTATTTTTGATATGACGAATATGAATGACTTTTGAGTCACGGTAAACATTTTCGGAAGAAATATGTATGGAATGGTTCAAGAGAGATGGAGAATAGTGATTAGGAGTTCGGACAATACAGTAACAGTAGGTGCAGTAATTGTACAAGAACCTCAAAATATGACCCATTGGATAATTATTTTCATTTATAAAAGGCATATTGCTTTAGGCATACTAATGTTGCAGTTATACCTTTGGTCACGTCTGTCTACTATTTATTTATGCACCCTACGTTATAACAAATGCGACTATTACTGCAATTTGGAATTTCGTTTTTCATCACTTTCTGCAATATTGCAGCTATGTCGTGACTAGACAGTTGTAAATGGTGGAGGAAACCGGAGTACCCGGAAAAAACACCGCCTAACCCCAAGGCACTGGCAACTTTTTCACACGCCCCGGGTGGCATTCAATCCCAGACAGTGGTGAGAGACAGCTAGCAGTCAGTGGCAACGCCCTAGACCATACGTACTATTACTGCAGAAAGGTATGCATATTGAATGCCAATTACATGCTGGTTGGGGATCAATTACATGAGTATGATAAATGACCGAGAGCTCTGTCAGATAAGTGCTGTTTATAATTCATAACTATGTTGTCTCTGTAAGCGATAGCACAGTTGCCTTTACCACTCCCATGCTGTCACCAGTTTCGGTTCCACATAATTGCAGGAAAAACATCCATACCTGGAATTACAAATAATGCTAACCAAACAACGTGATCTGATGTTCATGTTATGTAACCGAAACATTGTTTACCTTCAATATGTCATATTATAGAATGATGTAGGCTGCCAGCAAGGCTGGTTATCAATATGGTGTTTGCAGCCTTTAAGTAATTTGAATAATTTCACTCGTTCAAAAAGCTTCTATGTTATAACGATAATTAACTCCAAGTGGTCATTTTAACTTATCAATTCCTAATTATTCTGAAACGGATTAGGACAAAACGCTGTTTTACCAAAATGTGATATTGTCATCAAAAGTCACATTATGCAAACCATATTACTCATCATATTTGATGTACAGTGATAGATTAACTACGCGTTAACATTACCCGTTAACATTACAGTATATATATATATATATATATATATATATATATATATATATATATATATATATATATATATATATATATATATATATATATATATATATATATATATATATAAATATATATATATATATATATATATACATCTATATCTATGTATATATATATATATATATATATAAATATATATATATATATATATATATATATATATATATATATATAAAATATATATGTGTATATATATATATATATATATATATATATATATATAAATATATATATATATATATATATATATATATATATATATATATATATATATATATATATATATATATATATATATTATACCAATTTGATTAAAGCATGATTGATACCCTGAACGTAGCAAGATGCCTTATTCGTAATGTTTATTTATCGATTTCGTAAATGTATGCAACTACTCCCAACACCCCTAGTTTCCTATCTATCTATATATATATATATATATCTATATATATACTAGTATATATATATGTATATATATATATATATATATATATATATATATATATATATATATATATATATATATATATATATATATATATATATATATATATATATATATATATATTTATATATATATATATACATATATATATATATATATATATATATATACATATATATATATATATATATATATATATATATATATATATATATATACATATATATATATATATATATATATATATACATATATATATATATATATATATATATATATATATATATATATATATATATATATATATATATATATATATATATATATATATTATATACAAATATATGACATCCCTCAAGAGGATTGTCGCCCTCGGGCTACGCCCTCGAGCGACAATCCTCTCTCGGGGAAGTTATTCGTGGTGGAAACCCCACAGGGATGTCATATCTGTTTTATTATACTGAACAAAATACAAAACACAAAAGGGCGAAACAAACACCAATGATTTTGGATAGATACTCGTCGTCTGCCTTGTTGAACTAGTTTCACCGGAAGGTCACTCGGCAAACTCTGTGGGTGTTCGTGGGTGTTCTTCGGGCTAGTGGTAACTAGTCAACTATTTCATAGCTGTTGCTATGAACTATTCAATTATTTCATAAGCTGTTACGGACAACAGCCTGTCACTAAGGAGTGAAAAAAACATGACGATTAATCCATGGCCCTTGACCAACCAGAATCAAGAATCTTCACGTGAGGTATAATATATATATATATATATATATATATATATATATATATATATATATATATATATATATATATATATATATATATATATATATATATATATATATATATATATATATATATATATATATATATA
>OZ012697.1:20711231-20744229 GCA_963942565.1 Maea johnstoni | reverse complement strand
GGAAATTAAGGGATAAGTGGTTTATATATTATGCGGTAGGGAAGTACACGCAGGGTATTGTTAGAGTTGTGATAACACAGTTGCATTGTAAGGCTTAATCAATCGCTGTGATTTCCCCGCATGGGTATCATATACACATATTGTTTTGGTAGAATACAGCTTTATCATATAATTTGAATAAGCACCATGGTAGACACCTTATGGAGTATGGTTAACGTAATAGCATTAGTAAAGTACAAGTGAACCACATCGGTCGTTTGCTAAAGCTCCATGTCGGACAGCCTATGAATATCATATAATCATATTGAGTTATAATATTTTACTTTTATTTACTGTACAGTAAGAATCCAAAGTTCCCACTAATATGAACGTAGTAAGTATTTCCCCCTCTAATTTTCGAAATCACCAGTATAGACTCACCCCTATCGCCACAATGCACTTCATGTAGTAGTGCATTTCGCCAGTAGGGGGAGCCTAGAAAGCATCGGGACAAGCGTCAGCTGCATTGAAGTACTACTCTGCACCATAAAATGTTTATGTCATATAATATATACTGTAGGGGTGTTTTTTTAGGGAGGTTTTCGCAAAAATTTAAAATGATTTGCATTAGACTAGCTTCAAGAATAGTGTCCAGTCAATTATGAGAATATAGGCACTCTACGTGAACGCCCAGCATTCTGGATTGGCGAAAAAACGTCACGTGGCTTTTTTTAAGACATAGAATGTGTTTAATTTTAAGTCCTAGCGCACTTTTGTTGATGTAATGAACATATAGTCCCCGTAGGGACGTCATCAATGTACAAGGACGAGAAGGATATGAATACACACACACACACACACACACACACACACACACACACACACACATATATATATATATATATATATATATATATATATTATATATATATATATATATATATATATATATATATATATATATATATATATATATGTATATATATATACCGGTACACATATATATATATATATATATATATATATACATATATATATATATATATATATATATATATATATATATATATATATATATATATATATATATATATATATATATATATATATATATATATATATACATACATGTTTATATATATATATATATATATATATATATATATATATATATATATATATATATATATATATATATATATATATATATATATATATATATATATGTGTGTGTGTGTGTGTGTGTGTGTGTGTGTGTGTGTGTGTGTGTGTGTGTGTGGCTCATCTGAAGTGCAATGTGCAATGCAGGACAGGGAAGTCTTCGTCACACAGGTGTCAAATTTGCAAACAGTTTCGTCTAGTTCGTTTTCCCAACTCGCAATTAGTGGTATCTTAAATAATAAATGGTATTCAAACACAAGCAACAATACATTTCTATACGTACAACTTTGTCAATGTTATATATTTACACTCAGCATTCCTACGTCACTTCTGTTTCCAGTAGTGACATGGATTAGCGAAAAAACGTCCTGTGGCTTTTTCAAAACATAGTAGGTACTCTTGGTTAAACCATGAATACTGTGGCGATTAATAATTAAGGGGGTAGACACATCATGTCAGAAGAGTGCTCCAATAGGCAGGAAGAAGTGGGTATCGTGCCAGAGTTCATCCACAGATCCTCCCCTTTCCGGCCCAGTACTACCCTGATGCTGAATATCCTGTTGTCATGACTGGCGCATATGTGACGTCAGTGACAGTATAGTCTATAGTCATTGGTCCGTGATAGATGAATGCCTACTGGGTATGCCCCAGTGGCATTCAATCGACTGTTAGTTCTGTTTTTGCAATGAGTCGGTCTAGATGCCAAGCTAGGTAGTGGGGTTGTTTGATTGCCGTCTGTCTGCACACAAAGTAGCGTAGAGCACGAACAGGAACCCAGCAGTAAGGTACGTACATTTCACGGGTACATAGTTATTTGTGTTATCTTCGTGTTGTTGTTGTTGCTGTTATTGTTTTTTTTGTTTTTAATTCAGTGGTGCATATTCTGGTATTCAGAACTACTTGCTGAAAAGTTATTAATAGTCTTGTAAGAGCTTTGTATCAATGTCTTAACGTGTTGAACGTATATGTTATTATGGCATATTTCCTCTACTAGCACCTCAGTGTAAGTTTCAGTTAGAGATGTACTGAGATGATCATGAGTCATGCGTATAACCACATTAATGTGACGTACTTCTACATCCGACAACCAGAATGTTTCCATGGTATGTTGGTTGACTTGACCAATTGTAATGTAGATATAATGTTGGAATTGTGGGCACACTATAGCTTATGGTAAATGCCCACATAAAGCGATAATCATCTATAATTCCCACGAGTTGAACTTGATTTATACCAAATTGCTGATCAATTCGTTAGTATATTGCGTTATTATACCCGTCAGGCCAACCGTAGTTATTCTTATAATTATATTTTCTGTTGACCCTAAATTTCCCCAAGCTTGAGAAAGGAAGAAAAACGATACTTTTACTCCCACCGATCCTACAGGACGATCACTGGCCCTGAAATAGAAATGCTCACCCGTGCACTTCCAAATTTGAAACTATTGCCGCTATGTTGTGAATAGTTTATTTCTTTAATGAAACGATGTAATTGTACATTTTGTAAATTTTGATTCATTTGTGTTCAAGGCAAGTTGGTGAGTAAACATGTGCCTACAACTGTGCTGTTTATGGCGTATGTATAAGGCGTATACATAGTTTAGTTTGCCTGAGAGGATTTTTATTGAGGAATACATGAAGCATCACAAAATACACTCCCTGTATTTGAATAGTATTTTCAAACGGAGCTCTAATCCACCATTAATAAAAAGGAAGAAAGGAAGGATTTGGGCGTTACGTCACTTTCAGCAGCTTAGTCATATCGCGATGAGATAAAAACCGGGAACCTGTAAGAAATTCCCTTCCCTTCTCCACACATTTTTATAGCGACCAGGCCAACCCGCTTTTGTGGGCAACCAGGTGAGACTCGAACTTGGAAGCTAACGCTTGGGAGCCAGGTATCGTAACCACTAGGCCACAGCGGATCCCCCCATCATTGAAAATAGTGGACCAAACGTTTTTAAAGCACATAATGTTCATTTCTAGTTAAATTTATTTCTAGTGTGTCCTAAATATACATTCTATTTTTTTAAAATATCAATTTCAGTAATGAGTGAAAACCCCACCCGCATCTACAAAATTAGTTAGTTGTCTTGTGTATGTTGATGCAGGAAAGCAATACCATTGTAATACACCTTTAAGAAACCAAACCCCTTTTATTTACCAATTTGGTCAAAACCCTTACTCTTGTATGTTGCAAAAACGCTTTAAAAGTGAAATTAGCATAGTGTTTATTTTCCTATGTAAAATACATTAAGCATCACAAAGCTACCCTCATAGCTCATAGCAGGATGTAACATTTTCGGGGGTAAAAAACTGAAAAAAAAATACAACTGCAAATACAAACCGGGACCTTCAAATTTCTCAAATATGGAGAAAAGATCAATACTGGGGTAAAAGTGTCACAGTTTTCCTAATTCTTAATCCGTTTAAATTTTGTAACTGTTTCTTTTAAATTTTCTGGTGAACATGAGTAAAATGTGCATGTTTCACCTTAAGAATCCATTACTTTTGACAAGTTAAAATTAGAAAACATGTTCTTAACTATAACCATGCTAATAATAAGCAAATCTGTTCACATTTGAAATCCATAATGCATGTTCAAGGGGAACATGTATTGACAAAATTGTATATGGAGAAATAGGGCAAAAAATATTCCCTGTTTTTGTGGAAGAATATGGGAGTATTTGTATAAGATGATCGCTCATTCTACTCAGCGAATTCTCAAACATTCACAATTGATCAAATTTGGATGAAAAGGGCCCTACATTCACAACCAACCCCATAAACCACATTAAAAGCTTACATCAATCTTCATCTTGAAAATTGAGCATTGATTAACAAAATTACCAAAATAACGAAACAAATAACAAACTTTGTAACAGACCTTTGTTGTATATTTCAGTATTCCAGATAAATGGCTGAACCTTCCACTGGAAAAACCATGAGCGTCCCTTTTAATAATGGAGGAATGGAATCAATCAGAGGATTTGGATATGCCGCCCTGTACTTGTGCCTAATACTGAATGCGGCATACATCCAGGCTGTAGATAACAAGGCTATTGACTGTTCACGTGAGAGGAAGGAAACTCTAATAGTTCAACTTAATCAATCATATGGCATGTTTCACACACCCAATTATCCAGGGAGCTATTTTTCAAATCAGCATATATTATGGCAGATCAAACCACCACATCAATGGCCAGTAACTGTGAAAATTCATGGTTTTAGGCTAGAAGAGCATAGAAGTTGTAGTTATGACAAAATGACCATATTAGATTCAGTAAAATGTTCAGTTTTATTTGGACCAGCTTGTGGCGTGATTACACCTCAAATCCTTAATTTGAACAGTACCAGTGTGCTTATAGATTTTTCTAGTGATGGATCTGGTACTTACCAAGGATTTCTGATGACATACTGGATATCTCCTCTGCTTGGCAATGCAATAACACACACAGTACAAGGCAACGAAGGGACTATTATGTCACCACTTTATGCATCTGGTTTTGGCTATCCCACTGATGTCATTATCATCTGGAGTCTGAAAGTTCCCGTTGGAATGATCATTATATTGAATTTTATGGACTTTAGACTGGAGCCATCAGGCATTAAATGTGAAAATGATTATCTAGCTGTAAGGGATGGACCACATTCAAATAGTTCAGTTTTAGGAAGATATTGCGGGATTCAACAGCCATTTACTTTATGCTCAAAGACCTCATCATTAACCTTGGAATTATCATCAGACAGTACAAACACAGAGCGAGGTTTTCTTGCACACTTTAATTCTGAAAGGCCTGAAAACTTTCAAATTGTTGGGTTAATTCCTACATTGATTATGCCAATTGGCACCTTCAATGCAACAACTCCAACATATAAAACCTCTGTGTTTGACATTTACATCTGGCAAATACATGTTCCAATTCAAAATCAAATTCAACTTCAATGGACATTTGCAGGAAATGAAAATAAGCCATACTTCTTTTTGATCAAAGATAGGTCAGTTATCAGCCAGTCTGCTACATATCTTGAAATTGATGTCAGTGTTTTAAAACAAGTGAAAGCATTACATCCACTTTGGTTGCGAAATTTGCTATTTTCCAAAAATATGTCAATGATAAGTTTGGGGAAGCAGTGGAAGTCATCAGGAAACATCATTCTCATAGCACTTGGAAGTATACGAAGTACAGCCGTATCCTTTTCATGTGAATACAGGATGATACAAGATATTCCACACATAGACAGTGAACGCTGTGTTGGTCCATCTCATGAACTGAGCATGGTCAATAAATCTACTTTATTTCAAATGCAATTGCTAAGTAAGCAACAAGGCTCTAGTGCTATGGTGAGTTGTAAATGGACATTCACAACTAAGCTACATCACAGCATAAAGATGGAAGTCTTGTCTATAAATAATAACTTTGGAAATACTGAGACCTGTGAAAATGGCGGAATAATCTGCCATGAAAAAAGTACAAATGATTTTAAAAAGTTTGGGCCATATTGTAGAGTGACAGATACCAGGCAACGGATACCTCAAATCTACACTCCAACTGTCTCAGTGTTTGTATCCGAATCATCCACACTATCTGTCATATTGTATGGCTACAGCGGTATGGATATCAAAGTTCAGATCTCTCAGGCCCATTGCCAAGGAATCGTGCCTCAAATAAAACATGACAGTGGATTGAATGGTATGAATCGCAATTGGACACTGGACCCTGACAGTCAACATATGTGTTATCATGTGAATGGTTTTGCTTTGCCATTATCATACAACCTTACTTTTGACATACCAGATGCTTCTGCTCTATCTTTAATCATACATAGAAGTGAATCTGCAGTAAAGGAAAACTGTCTCAATCAGCTCATGGTTACAGGCTGCAATATTTCAACCATACTAGTGCCACAAATGACTTCTTTGAAATTGCCGTGTAACTCTCATATGCCAAAATCAATTCAAGTAAGAAGTATAAACACATGTTCGAACATAAAAAACTATTGGTACATTACACTAAATTCTAAGATAAACGTGGGATGCCAATTGCAACATCCTAATTGTACTGATGTAATTGGTGGAGTATGTGGCAAGATGTTGATCCCTTTGTCTGGTCTTTTAACTGACACGCAAATCTTACCAAATCAATGTTTTATTGAGATACATTCCATTCATAAAGAGCATCCATTCAGTTCTACTACATACTACGAATTGACTTTTGAAGCATATAATTTAGAAGGCTGCAAAACAAAAGAAGTGATAGTTGAAGAGAATATTGTTCGCAGCATGTATGGCAGTTATGGCTCCTCATCAGTAATAAAACATACCTTTTCTGCGTGTGATCTAAAAGACAGGTATAAAATGATAAGAACTATGACGGCTGATGGTGTGAAAATATCGGTTAACAAGGATGATGTACATGCATCAAACAAAGGGGACATATACGTCGAGTTCAGAACATTAATCCATCACTTTCACCAGTTACCTAAATTGGATCATTTATGTCCCATAGGATTTAGGTATATGAAAAATCAGTGCTATTTCTATCAAGAACCTGATGTGCAGAACAAGATAGAGGGGTACACAGGAACATGGATGGATGCCAATTCAGTATGTAACCACCTCAATGCAAGTTTACTGTCAGTAACAAGTGAGGAGGAAATGGTTACAATAAAAGAAATGATGTCATCAGTGTGGGCAAAAGACATGTTTAACTACCCGGCCATATATGTATACATTGGTCTCCATGACACAATAAAGGTGAGTGTTGGTTTGTTTAAAAAAATTGAGATAAGCATTCAACTAAAGGAGTTTAATGTAAATATATGCGTAGGGCTGTTTCAGACTCTAACCTTAAAGACTGAAGTTGCCAGAGAAAATTGATAATCTTACAAAGTAAAATGTTATTGATTTCTTTGAAATTATGGTATTGCGTATGGTTTATGCAAATCCAAAACATGGCAACTAGTATGGGTTTTATCAATGATTTCTTTCACAAGCAGCATATGTAGTAATCACTCCCTTTTAGCATGCCATTTGTACATTTATTTCAAGATGTGCAAAGGGAAAACTAAATAAATGGGCATGGTACTCCAAGATTACGAAAAGATAACCAAGATAGTAATCGGTATACGTTCCAAACTGATAATGTCATGCAAGTTAGATATCCATAAGGTCTGGTAGATTACACAGCTGATGTCTTAACAAATCAGAAAGGTCTGTATGACCCGTGCCTGAACAATTAATATCGTGTATGAGCCTAACTTAACTATATAACTCAAGATGAAGGATCTCTCTGCTACAAAATGCTTTTTATTTTTAAAATAAAATGAATCAAATTTTTTGGAAAGATTTGGATGTGATTCAGATAGATATAAATAAAATGTCACAGGAGGTTAGGTTTTTGAAATGTTTTTTTTTAATACAACATGTGGGCTTTAATTTTTGACATGATCAAATGAATATCATTGAAAAGGTGATTACTAAAATATCATTTATTACTAAATAATTATCCATTTGTAACTGTCACTAAACAAGTTGACTTTATGATGGGAATATACGTTGCCCCCATGATTTTGTTTCCGGCACCAATGTACATGCAACACATCTTCTAATTGGACTGTTGCCAAAAATCCACATGATCATGAACAACTTCATAAAAGAATTGTACAAAACACATTGCAATGGCAAAACACATGATTCTTTTACTACAACAGCAAAGATTGTATTCTCTATTCGCTATGTTCTAATGCAATAAAGGTGCATTTGAATACTACACGCATTACAAGAATCTGAGATTTACCAACCACACAAACATTATGAAGCACCTTTACCCTGCCGCCAACTCCTTTGTTATCAAATATTTAGATAAATGGCTTCCCACGTTGGAGCAAAAAAACCGCTCATCTCAAGATATGCAGTAAAGATAGGCTTAGACATGATGACCGAGGTTAGGGCCCAGGTTATACCTGGGTCTTGCTGACTTGCGATGACGTCACCTGTGTAATCTACCTGAGCTGATTAATATCAAACTTATACGACATCTAGGTTCTCTCCCTGTCATCCTGTCTCTTACTCTCTCTCTCTCTGTTGGTTCTCTTTCACGCCATATTGCTTCTCTCTCTGTCCATGCTGGTTCCCCTTTACATGTCTTGAATAATTGTGTAATTGGCATGACATTATATATATATATATATATATATATATATATATATATATATATATATATATATATATATATATATGTATATATATATACATATATATATGTATATATAAATATATATATATATATATATATATATATATATATATATATATATATATATATATATATATATATATATATATATATATATATATATATATATATTTATATATATATACATATATATATATATATATATATATATATATATATATATATATATATATATATATATATATATATATATATATATATATATAAATTAAACTACAGGTTATATTAGCTTTCAAAATGTACTTGGACTTTGGAATTTCGTTCTTTACAACCTTTTATGCCATACTGTGGCTAAGTCATGATTAGCTGGTTGTAACTGGTGGGGGAAACTAGAGAACCGCCAAACCCCAAGTCACTGGCAACTCTCTAACGTGCCCCTGGTGGGGTTCGAACCCAGATAGTTTTGATAGTCTGCTAACAGTCGGTGGCAATGCCTTAGACCACATGGCTGATTGAGTTCCCAAAAGTGTACGACTAACGGAATGTACATAAGATGGTCCTTGAAGAAAAATGTTGCCACTTTATGCTCAATGTCTTGACGTTAGATAGAAGCTGTAAACTTTGTCCTAAAAAAGACAATATATTACGACCCCTTCACATATATTCTGACATATTCAAAACGATTTTTGGAGCATTACACAGGAAGTGTTCTGCAGACCTCAAGTTTTCAAAATGGATTAAAAACATTCTTTCATCTTGGTTCAAAGAACAAAATCTGTGGTTCACAAATTTGTGCCTTTTTCACGCTAATTTTAAAACTGTTTGAGATATCACATACTTCTTTCATTATCTTATGTAGAACAGGGTGCAAACCAAAAGAAACGAAAACTATGCCATAATTAAGCAGTATTGGATACTATTAGTTATCCTCATTGTAAAAAAGGGATACGGCCTGGTGTCTGCTAGACTGGTGTCTATATTCCCAAGGATGTTTTCAATGAAATATATAAACATCAACTGTGTCGCACCTTCATTGAAGGCGGGAGCTTGTTTGCAATTTAACATATGTAGTAGAAATCGCATATCTGCCTTTTGGCCCCACCTCCAGGAAATTGTGAAATTGTCACACAATAAGATTAGAATATTTGATCTCTCCACCGTCTCAGCTTTGATAAGATATATAGCTTTTAGGGGTTTTCTTGTACATTGACCAAACTATTGGCCAATCTTTACTATAAGAATGAAGATCACGAGCTCAGTCGCCTGAGCGGAGCTATAACGGCAAGGTTTTACCTTTAAATCTGCAATGTACCAACCTATATCCATCTTAATTGCTTTCTGCCACCTTTATCTCCAGATATACACCATTTCGGCAGACCATTATGCGCAAATATTGTTTTACCTTGTCTGTAATCTAAAACAATTCCTCATTTTGAGAATCCAATTCAGAAGTTGTATACAGTATAGATAGCAGTTGATTGGATGATTCATATGATGTGAAAATGAGCGATCTTAGTGAAGTTCTTCAAAGAATAAATATTGTTTTCTTCTGTATACGTAGATTGTCCTATTTGCAACCTGTGGTTCAATGTGAAATGCCCAGTTTTTTAGTTATGCTGATGACCTAAAATATAAGTTTAAATGTTGGTATCTATGAGTTAAGTTCATTTCAAGCGGAGCACATATATACATTTGAACTGTCCGTGTTTATTTTCTTTCATGCAATGCATTTGAAAATAAGATCGCAACTTTTTCCAAATAATCATTTCATGTTACATTTTCAGCATGGTTCATATCAATGGACAGATGGGAATCCACTCGTGTATGAGGAATGGTACAACCCAAATGAACATGGTCCAGTGCCTGCAGACTTGAAAGCTGTAATATCAGAGATACAACAGCAACCAATTCCAGACAAGATTTATGGGTGTACAATTATGTTTCCAAAACATGGAAGGAAGTGGGCAAGATGGGCAAAGATTCCATGTCACTACCCCCTAGCATTGTCGGCATTTATCTGTAAGCAGCCTGCATTTTCAGCAGACAGAGATGGTAGTGACAATAAGATTAAGATCATAGAAGAACAAGAAAATCTAAGATCACATATTTCAAGTTTTATTGACAATGATTCAGAATTGATTATGAGTCCCATATCCTGTCCAGTAGGCTGGATATATTGGGAGGGTTTGTGTGTAAATATGTTTTCTCAGTCACCATTAACCAATATGCTTACATGGTCAGATGCAAACTTGATTTGCAAGTCCAAAGACGCAACAATATTCACACTATATAATCACGGTGATTGGTTTCCAGCATTGACATCATTATTGAAGAGATGGAGACATTACCCACAATATGGACAAATTTGGATATCTTCTAATGATACTAAACTATATAAGAGCACGTCAAGTTTTGCAGAATCCCATAAACCTTGTCCCATTCTAAGTGTTAAGAGATATAGTAGCAGTAATACCAGTTTGTTGTTAGAAAGAGTTCCATGTCAGTTTGATTCTGGTGGAGGTTATGACAAAAGAAGCGAAGTACATGAATATCCAAAAGGTTCTCTTTGGGTTTCGCCACTAAGACCAAGGCCTTGGAATGTACTTTGTCAAAAAAATGTTTCTCAATCTGAAAGGCAGAAATGTAAACCATTCCAATTTCAGTGTGCTGATAGAGTATGCATATCTGTAGACAGTATTTGTGATGGTACACCTGACTGCCTAAAAGGAGAGGATGAACATAACTGTTCCTGTGGTTTTGGTTTTTACAGATGTGATGATAAATGTATTTCATTGTCTAAGTATTGTGATCATCAGAGAGATTGTGATGACGGCTCTGATGAGAATGATTGTGTATTCCCAGAATGTTCTGATAATGAATATCAATGTAGAAACAAGGAATGCATTCCTCGTAACAACAGGTGTGATTTTGTGCAAAATTGTTTGGATGGCACCGATGAAACTGAGTGTGATTGGGATAAAGAGTGTCCCCAAGGACAAAATGTCTCATTTGGAGACAGTATGTCCTTATACAAGACATTAGGGTTTAATACAATAACCATTGCCAAGGGAATGAGGTGTTATTCAGGTAAATGTTTACCTGCATCCAGATTTAGAGATTTGAGGGCTGACTGTGGTGGTCCCATTGCAGAAGATGAATTTCTCACAATAGCGGAAACAGTTCCTGGACTAGTGCGAATACATTCAAAAGATCCAAATGGACCAGGTGGTATAGGTTCATATCCAAATCAAATACCATTCTGCCAATCATCTGACTCTGTAAGATGTTTACCTTCTCATACTAAGTGTTTTAAAAGGCAACATACATGCATCTATGACCACAACCAATTGGGTGATGTGGCATCATGTCGAAATGTAGAACATTTAAAGAATTGCCAAGATCATGAATGTCCAGGCATGGTAAAGTGCCCCAACTCATATTGCATTCCACATCGAAAAGTTTGTGATGGAGTCTGGGACTGCATCGGGGGATTTGATGAAAAGAATTGTAAAAACTATACTTGTCCAGGGTTGTTCAGATGCAAAGATGAAAAACGGTGCTTAGACCAATTTGAAGTGTGTGATGGTGTGGTCCATTGCAAAACTTCAAAGGATGATGAAAATTACTGCCATTATGACAAACATCCATGTCCTAGGAACTGTACATGCTTTGGCAATTCAATTAATTGTTCAGTATCACAATACACCAAGTTGCCATTGATTTCTCAGCAAACCCGAAGTCTTGACATTTCTCATAGTTACCTTAAATTAACCCCCCAATCATTCTTAAAATTGTGGTACTTGGTAAGATTGAATGTATCTAATTGCGGTATCTCTGAATTAGAATCTGGTACCTTTGGACACCTCTATAACCTTATAGAATTAGATTTAAGTAAAAACAACATTTCCCTTTTAGTAAATGGCACCTTTCTTCATCTCGCCAACATTCGCCAACTTATTCTTCATGGCAATCGTATCATTCAAATAGCACCAGGCACCTTTAATGGATTATATAAGTTACAGAATTTAGATTTATCTCATCAGCACCTGATAACTTTGAAGGGTGACACTTTTGCTGGCTTGACATCTCTCTTAACTTTAGATCTTAGTAAGAACTCTCTATTTCATATTGAAGAAAATTCTTTCAGAGGGTTGCCATTGCTTCATGTGCTGCACATTCATGGAAATAACATTAGAAACATAGCCAAAAATGGCTTATCTATTGGAAGTCTTAATAATCTAAGCACAGATGCCTACAGGTTTTGTTGTTTATCAAATGCAACAATATGCTCCCCAGAACCAGATGAATTCTCCTCCTGCGATGACCTTCTTGCTAATAAAACGTTGCAGATATCTATTTGGATTCTTGGAGCGATGGCATTATTGGGTAATGTATTTGTTATCTTTTGGCGTTGTGTAAAGGAAAAGTCCACTCATCATTCCTCATTGTTGATAATTAATCTTAGTATTTCTGATTTTCTCATGGGTGCTTATCTTGTAATTATAGCTACAATTGATCAGTTGTATAGAGGAGTGTATATCATGTATGAGGAAGAATGGCGCACAAGTATTTTCTGTCGGTTGGCAGGTATGATTGCTATGCTATCAAGTGAAATGTCAGTATTCACCATGGTTGTTATGACATTAGACAGAGTTAAGGCTATTATTTTCCCATTTAAATTCCCAAATGTAAATTTGACTTCAAAGTCATCTTTGATTATTTGTAGCTGTGGTTGGGCCACATGTTTAGTGCTAAGCATAGCTCCTATGTTTGATGGACAATACTTTAACAGCTTTTATGGCCAAACAGGAGTTTGCCTTCCTTTTACTTTGAGAAACATTAAAAATCCTGGTTGGGAATATGCAATGTTCATATTCAATATTTTGAATGGCATTGCTTTCATTGTCATAGGTGGTGGATATCTCTTAATATATTGCAGCATTAGATCATCACGTGAAGCATCAGGCAGGTCATTCTCAGACTCTGATGTACGGTTGCTGAGAAATATTTCCCTAATTATCATCTCTGATTGCCTTTGCTGGATGCCAATAATCATACTAAGTTTTATGGCTTTGAATGGTGTATTTATTCCAGCAGTCGTGTCTGCCTGGGTAGCAGTATTTATATTACCACTAAATTCTGCCTTGAATCCTTTCCTATACACATTTTCATCAATTAAATTGGCTTGTGCTTCAAGCAGGAAAGCTAAGTTTGACACACAGATGACCTCTATGTAACAAGGTCCATATGCCTGTAGATTTGGAATTTGCATTTTAATCTACAGTCTGCCTAGTCAGTTGCTGATCATAACTAGCCAAGTGTTAATGAATTAGGAAACTGAAGTACTTGGGATTGACTGCAACTTTCTTCTATGCTTCGAGCTGGCGTCTTTGAATATTTTCTCTTAGATCACCCATATATGTACAATAAATCAGATTTTATTAACAACAGCAATGTGGCGCATAGTGATATTTGCCAGAGATAAATCATCATAATAATTTTGATGGGCAATTTACACTCGCCATAACCACTAACATCCTCGCTTGGCAGATTTGAGGGTTATGAAAAATAAAAATAAATGAATGACGTGGTATTATGTTATATGTTCATTTCATGGTCCATTTCTGGTCGGTGTAACACTTACTTATTCATGTTCTATTTTTCAATTGGCGATTAAAATGGCAGATTTGCATTTCGTTCTATTTTCCGATTTTCTTTTCGAACTTGATATTAGAAAATTCAAAAATAGCTTCTATTTTCCAATTTTTATTTAGACAGTTGAACTTGAAAATTGAAAATTAATAAATGGTTAAGTAAAGTTTATACTGACCGTTTCATGATACCTATCATATGTATTATTTTAGGGTCTCTATAACAAAACTGAGCTTGATTGCAATCCAGTACTTTATTATTTGATTTTACATTCACAGTGATATCTATAAAACATTTTCTGAAATTTAGTGATATACCTCTTATAATTACTAACGGATATAAGAGGAAAATTATAGATGAACTTATTGTCACTTAAAATATGTAAAGATGTGTGCATCTACTTTCTCATTTAAGGACCCATGAAATAAAATGTTCATTGAACATTTCATCCAGAAGAAGACGCACACTAATATACACCTATGATTTTCATCGATATCAAACAACTTAAGCTGTATTGGAGATTGGCAAATGATGATTTATCATAAAATGTTTGCTGAACATGCCGACATTTGATCAGAATTCATGAATATTTAGAATAATGTATAGTATACCGGTAGGTATTCATAAATCATTTATGATTATTGATAAATATTTTTTTCACATCTATAGGTTATTGTTAAGTTATAATGAATATTCCATAACAAATATACAAATATTATTAAATTGATTACAAATATTCATGATGATTTGTTAATATCCATAAACCCATATTTAAATGCTTTGAAATTATAAGTTTTTATATATATCAATAAATATTTCATGCATATTTATATATACATCATAGATATTCATAAATAAGATACTTCAATAACATCATCAATATTCATTAAAATCAATAAAAAGTCTTCATAGAAACAACCAATACCTTGGTGATTCATAATTATAAAGAAGCGATTTTCTATTAATATTTGTTAATGTTTACCAATAATCAATTTTCAATTATCACAGAGTGATAAAGGTAAAAAGTACATAAAAAGTGTAAATGAATTCATGGAAAAGTTGGGAGATCAATATTCAAAGAAAAGCGCTTCCAAAAAATGACCACTTTCAACAAAATATTTTAAAGAGTATTTGACAGATTTCCTTCAAGGTTGCATTTTATTATGATATTGATGTGTTTTATAATTTTCAACCATTTGAAAGATCAGATTTTGTTTTAAACTGTAATGAATCATTACAATTGAAAAAGGTTCTTTGTTTTGGGCGATATTTCTTTTATTTTATCACTTTGTGTCTTTTTTTCTTTAGTTACAAAATTAGTATTATGCCTGATAAGTTCCATTCAGAAATCATTTTTTTATTTCTGAAAAAAGTCAACCATACAGAAACAAAAGGATTAGCAATACTAACGATAAGAAAACTTAATCAATCAAGTTTGGAGATTGAAATGAAATATACTTGAACTGATAAATTAACATATCAATATAATAGGCAATTCAGTAACTCATATTGTGAGTAAGCATCATGCCTGACAGCCTGGCTGTTTAACTGATTGAATCAACGTACCAAATAAAAGTTAAGTAATAAACAATGTATTTGCAACTAATTAAATATATCGTTTTCCTCAAATAAAGATGCATGTGATAAGACTAAACTCGACGTGGGTGCGCCAATTCTTTGATTGTTTTGTGGCCTCCGGCCGCCAGCCCAAAGTTTTATTTGCGCTTATTCATTTCCTGTTTAGATACTTAGCGTAGTCTGGGGAGAGGCAGTGATCACGTGACCACACAAATAACCCGACAGTGCGTTTTCTACACACTTATAATCATTTTATTATGATCGTCTGTCAGTGAAATGTTAAATCCTTGGCTTCGCTAGTGTTCAGGCGCCCTGTATGTTGGTCATAGCCATGTTACGTAGAAACTTTTTCTTCATAAAAATTGAAGGCTACATCCGCGTTTTTAGGCCTCCGTGGTGGGTACTTTGCAGGCCGGGGATGCTGGTGCCGTTCAGCTGGGTGGACTCGTGCATGAAGCACACAACATAACCTGGGATCATATTTAACTACAACAACAGCTCAATTGTTCCAGTTATCAATACAGTATAGTGAGATAGAACTATAACAGCCATTGACATGCAGTCGCAGGCGCCTTTTCGCCGCGTAACTTCGCGTTTTCCATCAAAATATTACATGCTCAGTGCACCATTTTCCATCAAGAATTGAGTCCTTCTGGATGATGACCTAAGGTCTCAGGACCCGATCACTCCATTCTACATGACGTATATACTCCTGCCTGCCTCCTCCCATACTCTCATATTTTTCACATTACTTCTTCCCTAACCCCCTCTATCGGCAAAACAAGTATCTATTGTTTATTGACTGCATATAATCGATGCACAAAATCACACGACGTACAAATAGTATATACATGAACAAATCGAACTTGTCGAATGTAGTATACACATCCGTACTTTGCAATAAACGAGTTGGTATTAACTTTAAAAAAAAAGAAACTCCAATTTATGTATAAAGAAATGAGGGCCGACGAATAGTTGTTGTAAAGTGAATCAAAAAATCTTTTTAAAATGACAAAATATCTGATAGATTGACTCCCATGCCTGAAACAAGATAATGGCTACATCCGGTTCATTTGTTTTAAGTGGATTGTTCTCTATTGCTGTTTGTACTTAGTGTTAGTATTATACGGAAGCCTATTAGGAACACTGATTTTTTTTAATTTATATTTTCCCCTTTGTACAATGCTGCAGGTGTGAACGGCAGAAAAAAATTCAAAAATATTTTCTCCACCGTTTTTCCAAACACAGCAGAATTTTTTTTACACACATATCACACACACACACACATATTTTATTTACCCACGCTCTGGAGTAGTCGGAACAAATAAAGTTTTATTTTCCCTCCCCATAAGACTACAAATATTCATAATGAATAATGAATATTTGCAATTCATAAATGATTTATGAATACTAGTCATTCATTTATAAATACTCAATATTAATTATGAATATTCAAGAATGTCTTTTTTGTCCACTTTTACTTGCCATATTGGTCACCACATACCATCAAATTCAAATAATGAGTGCTCCCTTGAAAGTGGTAAAATGCTTTTTTTGGGAAAGATGGAGAAAAAAAATTTGAATTCTTTTTTTGCCGTTCACACTTGCACCCTCGTACCTTTGAAATCCGAAAAGCTAAAAAAAAATTGTCACATTATGATCCTCGTTCACAGTTATTATAAAAAAAAAAATTGCCTTGCAAAAACCTACTAAAATTAAATGGCCAATAACTGCCTGGCTTGTGTAGCCTTGTCAGCCCCGCTTCACGCGCGTGGGCTAGCGCCAGACAGTTTGGCGTGAGTTCTAGGAACCCATGAGACTGTGAGACTGAGTTACTTTTGATAATGTGCAGGCGGGGAAGTTACGGATTCTCACGCGTACAAAACAGAATTTGTTTCCCATGGAAATGGGTTACTCCAAAAGATTTCATGACATGGGATTTTATATACTCTTTTGGACGTAAATGAAATGGTTTGGACACAAATGCCGATCACACTAAGATTTGGAGTAGGCTGGCCGTTTTGATTGTCAACTGGTATTGACTGGGTGTGGCAAGTACAGATTAGAAACCTTAATCCATTTAAACTCCCTTAATCCATATGTTTACATCTCAGGCGTATTCATCATGCACATGTTTAGTTAATAATCCTAGGAACAGGTGAAGGAACACAAACTTCTTATAATGATTTTTAGAGTTTTATTTGAGAAACTAAAGAGATAGGTGCTGACTAAAGGTGGTATCAACAAACATAATCTAACAAGTAAGGATGTGTGCATGAATTCTATGATGTAGCTGTACCATTGGCCATAAGTCTCAGCATTTTAAATACAAAACCGGGCCATCATGAATGTGAACAAACACCCCAAATCAGGTGCATTACCTTTTCCATTACTTTTTCATACCCCATTCTGCATTATTATTTACTTATAATTATTTTTATGCATCCTACTAATCACACTAATACTCACTGACAACCAGTAACATTGATACGCTTACCTGATTATCTTATGTTTAGACTGAAATGTCCCATGTTTAAATCCACCATTAACAACTATCTGACGTTGTTTCAAGGTATTATATACTTTTACAACATTGCGAGAGTTAGTATTCTATACAACAGGGCAGCAGGTTGCTTTTAGAACTCAAATCAACAGACAGCTTTAGGCAAATCATTTACTGAATGCGAAATGTACAATTAAACAACTGGCACTACTGGGAACTCCATGATTTGAACCCCTCTTTCCCTGACAATGGCAACCTCGCCATTCTTTTTGTCATCCTTCACATAGTCCAATATCACCTTGGCAACAAACGATGGTCTGGATGAAAACAAAATGCAATAAGAAATTTAACCTGCGGTGGTCCATAAATGTTAATCATGTTTTATGTATGGCTACACAAAATGAATAATAAATTAATATTACAATCATAATAATAATATAATTATCATCATTGTTCTTCTTCAAATCATCATCATCATTATCATCAGTAGTAGTAGTAGTAGTAGTGCTTTTATTATTATTTTTTTGTTTTTATTATTATAGAGGCAATCACTCACTCCATTAATTTCACTTCCCACGACTTCTTCAGCTTTTGCATCTCCTCATAGCAGTAGTTACGATCAGAAGTGTGGCCCTCGACCAGGTCAGTGTCAGTCTTTCCAGGACAGATACAATTGGCACGAATCCCTGTTGTTGCCACGTGTTCTTTTGTCTGCAATGAAACAATTAGATTCTAGGAGAATATACCCTCTCTCTCATCACCAGCATGATATGAGGGCATGACAGAGTTTCAAACACTTGTGGCCGCAAACAGGTTAGCACACAAACAACTTACCGCTAAGCTATGCAAATCATGTAGTCAATCACGTCAAACACAGGCTGCCAGAAATGTATCGCCGATCAAAGAAATTGGAAATGGGGCAACCCTTCCGCTCGACATTACAACACTAGAAGTTCTGGATGCCATTATATCCCTAAAGTGCAATAAGGTATTGATGTATACAGCCTGGTGGCAGAACACCTGAAAACTGCCCGACACCCAGTAGCTACCTTCCTCACTCCAGTAATTAACTCAATATTCAACAGTTCTTCCCCAATATATCATAAGAAAGAAGAGATCTGCTTTGTATATGCACATGGTTGTAAAAATGTGCGATATTTGTATTTGTATTTGCAGTTATTTAGTCTTAACTGTGGTAGCTCTCAGCTTAGCTCATTACTTTACCTATTTTATCTAAGTTCTTAATAGTCTGTGAGCCAAACCCCATTTTTGGGGTTTTCGGTTTCATATTTGGGGGCCAATCCTAACCTTGTTTTTCTGAAAGCCTATTGTGTTAGCTTCATTTTGATGTATGATAGCCTTGTATTGGGTGGAGCTTTTCTGTGAAAATGGGCTGTGATAATCGGTGTACTGGTAAAATCTGTGTGATATGTAGAAAGACAGATACCTTTGATTTAGTGCTTTATAGACACCCAGTCATCCCCAAACTTTACAACTAGTTAACTTTGAAATTGTCAAACATGCTTAGATAGGTTATTGCATAGAAAAGTACCTTAAACAAAAGATCTGGACATATTTTACCAATTTTGGGGGTGTCTCGTGAGAAAAAGTCAGTTTTGTTCAACATTTTCCACTTAAGAAATTGCAATATGAAAGTTAGTTACCTTAAAGTATCAAATATGACATTCACCCATTCTATATCATCATTCAGTTCAAATATAGATCTTTAAATGAATTATAATTGACACTGTGAAAGAAATTGCATCATTTGCCTCGCCATGCAATTTAAATGGTAATAATTCTTTTTGAAAATATACGCAAATCACTGTATCACCCAGACATTTTTCCAGTATTGTTTTGTATTATTCTAGACTCCACAATAACTGTATTCAAACAGGCAGACAATATAAACCTTGAATGTGACTGTCAGTGCAAGGAACTTAAAGGCATAGTATGGTATTCTACAGGGTGACAGTAACATCTAAAACTTGGAAGACCATTTAAAAGTACCCCACAGTTAAAAATCCATTATACTTTGCATAAGCTATCATCATCAGATCCTCTTTGAAATCAAAAATAAAAAGGGGGGTCACCAGTCATCCCATTCATATAGATGCATGGGGTTTAAAATTTTTAGATAGACAAATGGGACCTGACAATGAAAGCATATGCAAGATTTGATGAAAGTCTAACCATGGGGTATTTTCTAAATGAACTTTTAATGTTAGACATGAAATTTGCAAATTAAGTGCCACTTGGCCGCCACCTATATGAAAGGGATGACTGGTGACCCCCCCCCCCTTTTTTAGTTTTGATTTTCAAAAGGGGATCTAACGATGATAGCTTGTGCAAAGTTAATTAGATTTTTATCTGTGGGTTATTTTTCAATTGGACTTTAAGTTTCAGATGTCACTGTCACCTTGTCGAATACTGTACTATGCCTTTAAGAATTCAATTTATACAAGCCAAATATTTAGAACTAAAATCAAGATTATTCTGTATGTGAATGCTTGCAATTTTGCTATGAGGTCGCCTTCAATTTCCCAACAGGACCCTAGCTCTGCAAACATGTCCTTCTTGTCTTTCCGAGTAATCTTCAAAGTACTTGAGTTGTCCCTCTGCAGCAGCTTGTGCAGCATGGAGCAATAGGTGAATGTCTGCTTCCTCTTGAGTTGAAAGCAGTTCCGGCACTTCTTCAGCACCACCCGTGGTCAGCTTGTAGCAAACTTCACCACAGGTTACTAACATGACTTTTGACCCCAGGTGCTTCAGGTACACTGGTTGTCTTCACTCTCTTGCGTATGGGGCCTACCCTGATGGTCGTGTGGTCTGTAGGAAGGAAGGGATGGGGTTTTACATCGCTTTCAACAGCTTAGGTCATATAGAAACCCAGGACCGGGAAGAAATTCCCTTCTCTTCATGAATAGTTCCTTGGGGTTTTTCAGTAGCAGAAGGACCAAAGACAGCCCTAAACAACGCCGCACATTTATATAGTGACCAGGCCAACCAGCTTCGGGATCCAGCCGAGACTCGAACCTGCGAACTCACGCTTGCGAGCCAGGCATCGTAACCACTAGGCCACGACAGAGGCATTGCCATGCTAGCTGTCTCTCACCACTACCAGGGTTCAAATTCTACCCAGGGCATGTGAGAAAGTTGACAGTGACTTGGGATTGGAAGTTCTCCTGTTTCCTCCACCAGTTACAACTGGCTAGTCACGACTCAGCTGCAATATGGCAGAAAAAGTGGCGATAATCAAAATCACACTCTTGACCTCTGACTGCTCTCTCTCTATGTCGTTAATTGTCTCTTCTCTATATACATTGAATATGACATCTATTCTGATACTGTCAGAACACTCATGAAGTATAGCTTTGAAGATGTTTGATGAAACTTCACCAAAGGTGTTATGGTCACCTCTTTTTTCTGGACAGTGACTATGGCATGATGGTCATGATACTCAGACTGTTTCAGATAGTCATGTGACTGTCATGATTTATATTTTTAAAGGTAAAGGTAAGGGTATTTGGTTTATAGTCTTGTATCCAATGAAATGTTCACACAACCTTCCTTCCCTAGCAGGTCTGTACACAAAGAAACCATTTCGATCTCCTGAGGGATATTCCAGAGCAGATGGCAGCATATAGCGCATAAGCTAATGCTAGGTACCTATATTTAGCTGGGTGGACTGAGGCAATATGGAATAAACTGTCTTTCCCAAGGACAGACCAAAGAGACCCAGCCGGTAGTTGAACCAGCGACCTAATGATTACTAGTCCGTCACCTAACCAACTGAGCTACTTTGTCCCCATATTATTAACAGTACCATGGCCCTAAATCATTTGTTCGGAACTTTCCAAAGCATATAGATAATTTTGCTAACATCACATTGAATGAAATCTTTTTGGGCTATTTCTTTATAATTCAAGTCTATATGCACATACAGCATTATTTATTTTTCTGATTATCCCTATAACAGGGATAGACATTTTCTATTATTATACCTCACATGAAGATTCTTGATTTTGGTTGGTCAAGGATTAATCGTCATGTTTTCTTCACTCCTTAGTGACAGGCTGTTGTCCTTAACAGCCTATTGGCTAATCAATTAACCCATAGCAACAGCTATGGGCTAATTGATTAGTTACCGCTAGCCCGAAGAATACCAACGAACACCCACAGAGTTTGCCGAGTGACCTACCGGCCCGGGGGGGGCACTTGGGTATTTAGGGGGGTGCATACGTTCGTTATCAAAATTAAAAAATACCCCTAAAGCACTGATTTCTGGCCAAAAAAAACACCCTTATTTTAATAAAACGCTGATTTTTTCCACTAAATAAACACCCCTTCTTTTATCAAAACACTGACATTGGATGAATGGGAACAAGTATTCTAACTTAAGATTTTATAATCCTCTGCTAGTTTAGCGGCAGCAAACTCGGAAGCCCAGTCACTTCGGTAGTCACTCGGCGTCAGAGCCGCGTATATTTCGTGGATTGTAAGGGGATTTTGACCCCCATACTTCGTACCTGGGTACAAAAAAGAACCCTTCTTTTACAAAATTGCGGACATGCGGAGGTCTTAAAAAAAGACCCCTTCTTCCGCGAAATACGTAACGAAGGTGCGGCCCCCCTCTGTACCTGAGTGCCCCCCCCCCCCCCCCCCCCCGGGCCTACCGGTGAAACTAGTTTAACAAGGCAGACAACGAGTATTTATCCAAAATCTCTGGTGTTTGTAATTTTTCCCCCTTTTGGGTTTTGTATTTTGTTTGGTATAATAAAACAATTATGACACCCCACAGGAATGTCATAATTTGTATAATATGGGTGGGCATTAATGAACTTCTTGAACAAACAAATATGAAAATAGATAATTGAAACCAGTTCAAATCGGGACATATTTGACAAACATATCACGATAAAAATGTAGAAATTATTTTTTTTCAAGTTTCCTAGCCCAGCAGCTCAAACATTGACATTTTAGAGAATGGCATAAGAAAGGTAAGCTTCAAACAAAATGTGCATGGTGTAATGTACATTATATCATGTTGCCATAGTAATATCAAGACATTGTTTTCCCACACAGTGCGTACCAAAGAGTATTCGGTTTTCATGTGCGGTGTCATAGCAACCATATGTAAACAACTTTTTAATAAGACATTTTTCCTAAATCAAATGTACCTTTTTCATAATTTGAACATGAGAAATAAGGCATATTGCCTTAGTAATGTATGGACATTGTTTTTTTGCCACACAGTGCAACCAGGGCTGGAATAAAGCGTTTTAGTGTCATTTGTTCATCTTGTTCACGTTGTCATGGCAACCATAAGTAAACAACTTTTTAAAGAGCCCTGGTTATAACAAGGTAAAGGCACTTTTCCCAAAAATCTAAAAGCAAAATATATGTTATCATGATATAATAGCCATTAAGACCTCGCCAGGCTGCTGTGTTGGAAATCTTGAGGCCTCGGGAGGTCTGATGCATCTCACAGCCTCTGGCCTGTGGCCCTCGGCTGTGAGATGCATCAGACCCCCTCGGCCTTGGGTTTTCCAACACAGCAGCCTGGCTCGATCTTAATCTCTATGCCAATGTATCAGCCCTGCCCTGTTACAGTCACTCTATATTCACAGTCCGGAGTTCATAATGAATTACGAACTGACACTCTTCAAAGCCGGATATCATGGAAAAGCTCCAACGTGTGCAAGGCTATCATACATGAAATTGAAGCTGAACAACAGGGCTTTTCAGAAATGTATGGTAGAATTGGCCCCCCAATATGAAACCGACCAACCCTCTGGCTCACGGACTATAAACTTTAATACAGCTTCTATACAGGAGGATTATGATGTCATACAAGATGTGACTCTCGAGCTAAATTATGTCAAAATTGTATGTGTATATTATATGCTGTAGACCACTCAGTAATCAGTCGGATAACATATCCTAACCTCTCCCCCAAAGGTGCAATGCTATAGACCAATCAGCCAATCACTGCCGTGTAAAAAAGGACGGCCACCAATCATCTTGATTATCCTCATCATTCCTTCCATTGGACAGCACTAACGAGAGAGTGTCATACTCACTGCCATGCATCTGGTGTATCCAACTATGGCAGCTTTTCCAGCAACGTAGACGGGATATCCAGGTATGGGGACAAACGCTATCAAACAGAAAATACAAAACAATGAAACGCGTATAATTACAGCAGCAACTTATCTATACCTATTGTTATTATCATTGTTATTATCGTTATTATTATGACTATTATTATAACTATTATCATCATCATTATTATTATTCTAGGTAGTAGTAGTAGTAGTAGTAGTAGTAGTAGTAGTAGTAGTAGTAGTAGTAGCAGCAACGGATGAAAAGGTCTGAAAATATGCATATACATACAAACAGACACACATATGTATATACATATATATATATATATATATATATATATATATATATATATATATATATATATATATATATATATATATATATATATATATTCATACATATATATATATAAATATATATATATATATATTTAAATATATATATATATATATATATATATATATATATATATATATATATATATATATATATATATATATATATATATATATATATATATATATATATATATATATATATATATATATATATATATATATACTTAAATATGATGTATGCATGTGTGTTCGGGACAATGTTGGCGATATAAATATGTTTATGACAAGTAAAAAAGAACAAAAAGACATTTTTGAATATTCACAATTAATTTTGAATATCCATAAATGAATAACGAATATTCATATATGAATTATGAATATTCAGAAATGAATCATGAATTTTCAAAATACACATTCAATTCATTCATGAATATTCATAATTCATTTATTAATTAATTCATTCATTGATATTTGAAATTTATTATGAATATCCAAAAATCTCTTTTTTTGCTAAATATTACTTCCCATGTATTTTGAGAGTAGCCAGCTTTCCTCAGTTGCTTTTTAATGTAGTTCAGTTATTAACATTGCATAAGTCAGAAATTCTCACCAGCAACAGAAGAGACATTGATGACAACTCCGTCAGTGTTTCCAGCTAATTTCCCGATAAACTGCCGTGCAATTGTCGTCATTAAAATGATGCCTTTCTGTAAAATATACGATTTTTTCAAGAGAGCAACATACGATCACAATCCAGTTGAAAACTATTCCATTGAGATTGCAATCAGTAGCAGTTCACTTTGCCATCATTCACTGCTTGCGAAAGTTAGAATGTCAAAGTTTTAAATAGAAATATTTTGATCACATAATTCTGACATATGCAGACAACTAAATATTGATGTTCCTGTTAGATTTTACAATAATAGTTCAGACATATTGCAAATAGTAATTATATAAAGGAGGAAATATCCAATAAGAAGAAAAAGAAGAAAAGCGAATGTTTCCGTTGCAAAGTAAACATGGAAAGTCCCTCACAAGGCCGTGTAATTGTATTGCGACCGGACCAAAAAGAAATATCCACTCACCAAATTGATATCAAGGACTCGAAATCCGACCTCTTGCAGAGGAAGCTCGCCATGACTCCCAGCACTATTGATCAATATATCAATTCTCCCAAAGGTATCCTTGCAGGCTTGGAAGGTGGCTGACAATAAAAAATTTAAAATCAGAAAATGCCTTTTGGGATTTATTTCTTTGACCCAGGTTTTCCTCTACCCTGCTTTTATTTGACAATCTTGTGAATACGAAGTACATATTGCCTGAAAGGTATGCAATGAGGAATACATTAAACATCACAAAAGTACCCTCAGAGCAGGGTGTCAATTTTTTGATTAGAAAAAACTGAAAATAAAACATGAGTAGTGCTTTCAAACCGAGCTCCTATCAACAACTATGGACCGGTGACCTTCAAATTTCACTAATGTGAAGGAAAGATCAATATGGAAGGAAGGATATATTTGTCTAATTCTTTGTTCCGTTCTTATTTTATAATCATTTCTTTCAGAATTTTTGTCGTTGATGAGAAAAGTGCATTTTTCAAATGTAAAATTCCATACCTTTGGAATGAAGTCATAGTTTGAAAAACTGTGACCCCCCCCCCCTCCGAAATACCCTTAGCTATGCCAAATTTCAAGCAATTCGTTAGCATTTGATAACCAAAATACATGTTTGAAGCGACCATATTTTGGTGAAATTCGATATGGAGAAAAGGGCCAAAACATGTTCTGCTTGTGTACAAGCACATGAGAGCATCGTTAATACTTGGTATGTCACTCTGCTTGGTGATTGCCTAGACATGCACAATTAATTTGATATTTAGGGAAAGAATATGGGCTTTAACATAAGTATGTAAAAATATCAAAATAACCCTAAATTATCACATTAAACCCACTAGCCAACTAAATTTCATCAAGCATTCTGAAAATGGCTAACTTGATTAGGTATTCAACTTACATCTGTAGGGGCGTTCAAGTTGAGAGGTTTATATGTATAACATCATACAGGTACATGGCTTTTCCACAAATTCCACATAAATGCTTGGTGGCATTGTTGAGTTTAACGTCGCATTTGTTATTTAGTAGGCCGTTCTGATATTTATTATGTTGAAAAAAGTGGAAATACAACTGTTTCGAAGCATGGGATATGGTTTCTCATAAGTGGTGAGTTGTAATATGTTGTTTAGTCGCAAAAGTTAAGATAACAGTCTCTTAAGTCATGAAATGTAATGGTTTTCTTCATTTGGGGAATTTTCTGGTATTGGTCTTAATATACAGGTGTATTCCATTCACATGTGGTACCCTGCAAAGGTCACACCCTCTTGGCTTGCTCAATGGTGTGCAATAGGAGCTGGCACCGCCCGGGGAACTCTAAGCTAGTGTTGCACCTAGTTTAGACATAAACCCTACATATTTTCCCATTTCTGATATCATATGGACGGTAGGGTTTTGTCCCATCTCTTATAAAGTGCGTTAGCAGTTTTCCGCCGAAAGCTAAGGCGGAAGCATTTTGCAATAATCTGGGCACATACAAACAGCTGGGAAACGTATTTTTCCCCTTTTCAATCCCCGACGGCTAGTTCTATGTAATGCCGTCGTAAATAAAAGTCAGCGCCGTTTAATTGGACTGTATCAGACTCTTTTCTGCTCCAGCCGGCAGTCAAGTTGGACAACTTGTAAATGAACGTCATTTTGGTTTCGTATAAGTCCGAATTATTTACAGAACGGATTTATTTTGAAATTTGGATTCGCTCAAATGCAACAAGTGTAATATTAACCTAAATAGTATGTATTGTTTCTATAACGACATGTCCAGAATATTTGCTGGAAGAAGGCATATAATATGGTAGTTAATGACACTTTCAGGACAGAGAAGCCTAGCATTGCTTCCGTTTATCGGTTTTATGCTAAACCACCTCTGCTAGCATAAAATTACAGGATGGCCTTGAACCTTACCTGTGCAACATAGAACATCCACAATAAGATATCGTTGTATATAGTAAGGTTCAATATCATTGTACTAGTGTTGCACCCTGCTAGCCTTATACAAAAAAAGGGGATTTGAGGATCTGTCTATTGATACCATGCATCTAAAAGATCCCTTGGTCCTCTTTGGATCCGAAAGCTCTGCTCTTAATCTCCCCTTTTTATTTTTCCCCAAGAGTTATTATGCTTTGTCATTGTTCTTCAATAATAACAAAGGAACGATACATGAAACAATGATAACACTTTAACTGAATATCCCTTTAAATCCTCATTCATTCATTCATATGTGGTCTCTCTATGAATGAATAGGTTAAGGGGAGGTATAATCCAATGAATATTATGCACCAGTCAATTGAATCCCCGGGTGGGGGGGGGGGGGGGGATGGGGCGGGGATAGTGCACCGACCTTCTGCACTATTTTGCATAGTCCCCACCCCCCGCGGCACATTTTTTTGTCACTAATCCCCGCCCCCGGGGCACATTTTTTAAAGGGGCCCTAAAGGCTCACATACATATCAGCTTATATGAAAGTAATACACTTCGAGAACAGGATGCTGGCCTTCTTTCTCTATCAGTGATCCCATGAGGGGAGATTTTTGCATATTGCCATCATCCTGCCCAGCCCCTGGCTGCCGCCATGTTTTTCAATTGGGTGGCAGAGCTCACTTCCTGCCCCTAGCTCTATGCTAATCTCATGCACCACTAAGCTCCTTTGCTACCCAATAACATTGACCACAGAAGGGGTGATGACCCGGATTTACAATGGCGGCGGCCTTGGCTCAGAGGAGGTGCTATTCACAAATTGCAATTTTAGATTTCTCTTTGTGTGGAGCTCTAGGGCTTCCCTGATTATGACAGATGTTGAGCTATGTTCATGAACTTTCATATAAACCTATGATTTGTTCTTCCCCAAGTTCCCCTTTAAACCATATTTTCTATCCATGTGGGCATCAAAAATATGATAAATGAATTTGAAAATAAACTTTCATTGTGTTGATTTGTACAAATGCAGGAACATCCTAGAAAAAAACTATCATATTGAGGGCCTTCATGCACCTCATGAAGATTGTCTTTGTTGAAGAGTCCATAGCAGCTTGGTGTGTAGTACCGAGAGAAATTCCAGCCGCTGTACATCCTCATGCAAACTATCAATTCTTATCTGGTCAGACTACCACGATTGGATTTTAAAATGGCTATTTCTTTTTTAGACATTTCTGGCATATAATAGCATGCGCAGCCCTTCTGCAAATAAGTGTTTATGATTGGCATAAGTATATGTACTGATACCTTGAAAAAAGTTCCACTGGATTGGTCAGTTTCGAAGTTCATTTGGACGAAATTTGCGATGTGGGCAAGTTTTGTGCGCAACTTGTTTCTGCAAAGTACAAACAAAAGCGACGACCTCTATCGGCTGAATTTGGGAAAGAATGACGTCACGGTGAGACAGAATCCTGTCGTAACTTTGTGACTGCTTTAAAGGTTAATGCAGAATGATTAGGGAACTCACTAGTGTGTTGCACGTACTTTTGACCGCCACTGATCACGCAACATGCGCAAACACGCACCAAATCCTCAGTGCAACAAATGCTCACGCGACGTCATGATTATAGTGGCGGGAAAAGTTGCCACGGCGGTGTTCTCTATGTTCACAAAAAAGATAAATTATCTGCATCTCTGTAGGTCAACTTTAATGCAGTTTAGAATGTTATAACCGCCACAACTCATTCTACTTGCCATTTAATTCTTTTAAAGCTGTTGTGAAATGACGATGTTGCGATAGCAGGGTGCAACATAGGTTCCAAAACATTACTTGCCGAGCATGACAAGTTGCCCCTAAAGTTTACTTGCCAACGCTGGCACTTCCACTTGTCCCACAACCCTGTTTAACTAAGGTGAGTTACATTGCGAGGACTCTGCCAAAAGACATTTCTTGCCGAGTGGGGCAAGTAAGGGTCTTGTTCTACTTGCCAGATTGCCGTTTTTTGCTGAATTCACTTGCAACGGGACAAGTGGTTATGTTGCACGCTGAAATCGTAGCAATTGTTATGCCATTAATTTTTGGTCAATCATTACTCATACTGTGTGGTTATTTCCCAAATATTTTCGAGATTCGCAAGCATTTAAAGCTTTGCTTTGTAGTCTTATTATAATTAAAGTGTTATCCTCCAAATTTTACGAGATTCAGTAATCATCAATGTGTTTGTTTTTGTTAAAATTCTTGTTTTTTCCTCGTATTTATATAAAAAAGATAATTTCATACTAGCCACATTCAGTGCCGGTCGTATTATTTTGACAATATCTCATACCATAAATAGGATTTCGGCATGAGGAGGATTTGGATGGTATCCCCGCCCCGTGCCCCGGCCTATATCGTCGCTCTACTGATTAGTTTTGTCCCCGTCCTGGGTGGCAGCATTTTGGTGTACTAAACAGGATAAGCCCCACATCGCCCGGCCATTTCCCGCCCCCCCCCCCCCCCCCCCGCCTCCCGGGGATTCAATTGACTGGCGCATTACCTCTGACAGCTCGCTCATCTGTGACGTCACATGAACAGAATATGGCTCTTCCGGTCCCAAATCGTTTCTCGAAGGCTTTGACTGCTTTTGATCCTTCATCTTGGCGTATGTCGACAATGCAAATCTAGAATTGAATTGTAATTTATCTACCAATTGACATACTGATGACAATCTAAGGTTGTCGAAGGAGAAGTCCTTGAGATATGCAACTTTTGATTGGAAAATTGTTTATTTTTACTCCTGCAACATGTGCATTATTTTTACTCACCTAACATATATTGCCGTTTTAACAATATGTATGTATAATAAATATTGTATTTGCATTCGTCCTAGTTAGATTCATCATTATGAAAGATACCCTCCAAGGATTTTGGTCATGATTCAGTATCATTTACATACTTATTCATAACTTTTTTTAAACTAAGAGTATTCCGAGGGTAAGGCCCGCCGGGCTGTCCAAGCTGTCGCAAAATTTTGCGCCAGCAGCCTAAAAAAATGCGACACAAGAATATTTGCGCCAAGGTTGCGACACGGTAATTTTGCAACATGCATGCGTTCGCCATCTAGTGGTGGTCCCCAAAACTAAGTGATCACCAAACAGGGCGTCGTGCGCATGACTAAACATGCAGTAAACAAAGGGACGCCATGATACAGACAGTATGAAAATAAAAAAGGTACCCCTTCAGTTTTGGATTTTTGGAAAAGGAACGTATTTTACTAAGATTTCTGTAATGTCTATCGAAAACGGAGTTGTTCATGTATACTTACGTTCAGCCAGTTTTGTCAGTGAGTTTGCGATTATGATTATTCTTGCTCGTTTATAATCAGTGTGGACGAGTATTTTTTCTGTAGTATCTTTGATGTTGTTAGAAGAAAGAAACACTGTCCATCATTTTTCTCGGCCGGCGAGCACTAGATATCAATAAAACGTTGTATGGGGGTGCCCACAAAGGTAGTCTAATAAAACCAACTTGTCAACTCTAGAAATCTTGTATTTAGTAGACGTGTTGGTAACCAATTTTGTAAACTGTTTAGAAACACAAAAGACTATAATATTGAGGAAAATCAGGTTTCTAATTCAATGCTATAGGCAATTTTGAGGTCTGAAATCATTAATATTTGATATACTAATACACTTAGGGATGCTGATGATAGTTTTTGAAAAAGATTTTGCTAAAAGCAATTCTGATTCATAATCTGATGATGCCCACTTACCAAAAAACTTGTTTCACTAATTTCTCTGCAACCGGTCACCAGATTTCATTAATATTTGATATGCTAATACACTTAGGGATGCTGATGATAGTTCTTGAAAAAGATTATGCTTGAGCATATCTGATTCATAATCTGATGATGCCCACTTACCAAAAAACTTGTTTCACTAATTTCTCTGCAACCGCTCACCAGATTTCATTAATATTTGATATGCTAATACCCTCGATCAAGCTGTGACGGAGTCACAAAATTGCAGTTGTCAGGAATTTTCCCAATTAAGCCATACAGCTAGCCAATCATAGTATACATCATTATAAAGGTCTCCACTTCACTTGTACTTTCATATTATAGAAGAGATAATTTTACTTAAAAGGTTTTAAATGCCAAAAAGTTGAAATTTGTTGCCTGTGACGGAGTCACAGGAAATTAACACCTGATTTTAGCCCTTTAATTCAAAACCCCATAACATGCTGTTCTTTCAGAATTTTCAAAGTTTTATTAGATGATATGTTTTGAAATATTGTTTTCTAAGAGAAAACTAAATATTTAGTAAAAATGATCTCCAATTATGATTTTATTGAGCAAAATGTCAGACAAAGTCTTGTGACGGAGTCACATCTGCCCACTGTGACGGAGTCACACTGATAGTGCAAATGATGGGTTTTCTTCTAATTTGCCATTAATTATCAACTTTTTTGGAAATCTGTGTGTCTCATTGAAATTTAAAGTTTAAATGAACATTAACACTCAACAAAGATGAAAAACATTTTGAAAAACACAACAATACAGATAGTATATTCTCTGAACAGTTTAGGTATTTTGCCATAGAAATTCTTTCCGTCTTGACTTTCGAGTGAGTTACAAAGACAGAGGGTACTCATAGCCCCTTTACATCTTCTCACTTCCTAAAATACATAACTGAGAAACAAAAGCAGTGTAAGCATTGTGGCATGTGTTTATTGGGTTGATATCCTGTACTAATAGCTGAGGCTCCAGACAGGGATGTACTTACTGGTCAGAAGCCAGACGGCCCAGACCAGGGGATTACAATTTGGCAGGTATATCCTGTACGGCCCCTGAAAGGTGTGGCACTGGAGTAAAGGCAATACGCATCAGTAGATTAAGACAATACAATGAGACAGGAAAATATCATGTCTCGTCGCTGCATCATGTCTGAAGCTATGGACCTGTGTAACCATGGAATAAACTGACTAAACTAACTTTGCTATATTAAGCCAATGCCACGAGTTAGGAGAACATCATGTATTTCGGGACAACAAAGCTATGGTACTGTAAAGAACTGAAGAATAGGATAAGACAATGGGGTATGGATTTTGGAACTATCCTGTTGTAAGTTATGAAGATGTGAAAAACTGGCCAACAGAATTATTTACAGAAATGTACTTGCTAAGGAAATGCAAGGAAACACATAACTCTTAAGAGTTTTGGATTAGCATCTTTTCTCAACCTATTCATACTTGTGACAACTAAAACGATTTGCCAACTTTTTGATATTTACATGTACTTTTATTTTTGAAAAAATTCAAGAAAAAAATGTTATAGCCATTAATACAAAACCAACAGCTTTCTTTCAGTGATTTTCGAATGTTTTGTAGTTCCAGACAACACTTTTCAAGGAAAAATCTATTGAAGCTATGGTACTGTATATGTATATACAATTGAGAAAGAGGATTATTTACTGATCTTGA
>OZ012697.1:20548731-20706231 GCA_963942565.1 Maea johnstoni | reverse complement strand
TAGTTACGCCCAGCATTCTTACGTCACTTCTGTTTCCAGCAGTGACATGGATTGGCAAAAACCGTTCTGTGGCTTTTTCAAAACATAGTATGTCTGAACTCAGGTACTCTTGGTTAAACCATGAATACTGGGGCGATTAATAATTAAGGGGGTAGAAACATCATGTCAGAAGGAGTGGGTATCATGTCAGAGTTCATCCACAGATCCTCCCCTTTCCTGCCCAGTCCTACCCTGATGCTGAATATCCTGTTGTCATAGCTGGCGCATATGTGACGTCAGTGACAGTGTAGTCAATGTCATTGGTCCGTGATAGATGAACGCCTACTGGGTATGCCCCAATGGCATTCAATCGACTGTTAGTTCTGTTTTTGCAATGAGTCGGTCTAGATGCCAACCTAGGTAGTGGGGTTGTGTGATTGCCGTCTGTCTGCACACAAAGTAGCGTAGAGCACGAACAGGAACCCAGCAGTAAGGTACGTACATTTCACGGGTACATAGTTATTTGTGTTTATCTTCGTGTTGTTGTTGTTGCTGTTATTGTTTTTTTGTTTTTTTTTGTTTTTAATTCAGTGGTGCATATTCTGGTATTCAGAACTACTTGCTGAAAAGTTATTAATAGTCTTGTAAGAGCTTTGTATCAATGTCTTAACGTGTTGAACGTATATGTTATTATGGCATATTTCCTCTACTAGCACCTCAGTGTAAGTTTCTGTTAGAGATGTACTGAGATGATCATGAGTCATGCGTATAACCACATTAATTTGACGTACTTCCATATCCGACAACCAGAATGTTTCCATGGTATGTTGGTTGACTTGACCAATTGTAATGTAGATATAATGTTGGAATTGTGGGCACACTATAGCTTATGGTAAATGCCCACATAAAGCGATAATCATCTATAATTCCCACGAGTTGAACTTGATTTATACCAAACTGCTGATTAATTCGTTAGTATATTGCGTTATGATACCCGTCAGGCCACTAGTAGTTATTCTTATATTTATATTTTCCGTTGATCCTAAATTTCCACAAGCTTGAGAAAGGAAGAAAAATTATACTTTTACTCCCGCCGATCCTACAGGACGATCATTGGCCCTGAAATAGGCACTTACAGCATTTAAAACTATGTCGTAAACAGTTTATTTTTTAATGAAACGATGTAATTGTACATTTTGTAAATTTTGATTCATTTGTGTTCAAGGCAAGTTAGTGAGTAAACATGTGCCTACAACTGTGCTGTTTATGGCGTATGTAAAAGGCGTATACATAGTTTATATTGCCTGAGAGGATTTTTATTGAGGAATACATGAAGCATCACAAAATACACTCCCTGTATTTGAATAGTATTTTCAAACGGAGCTAAAATCCACCGTTAATAAAAGGAAGGAAGGAAGGATTGGTTTTTTTATCACTTTCTGCAGCTTAGGTCATATCGCGTTGAGATAAAAACTCGGAACCACGAAGAAATTCTGTTCCCTTCTCCGCACATTTTTATAGCGATCAGGCCAACTCGCTTTTGTGGGCACCCAGCTGAGACTCGAACCTGCGAGTTAACGCTTGGGAGCCAGGCATCGTAACCACTTGGCCACAGCAGATCCCCCCACCATTTATAATAGGGGACTAAACGTTTTTAAAGCACATGATGTTCATTTCTACTTAAGTTTATTTCTAGTGTGTTCGAAATATACATTCTATTTCTTTGAATATCAATTTCAGTAATGTGTGAAAACCCTACCCGCATCAACAAAATTAGTTAAAACCAAAGTTGTCTTGTGTACGTTGATGCATGATAGCAATACCATTGTAATACACCTTTAAGAAACCAAACCCCTTTTATTTACCAATTTGGTCAAAACCCTTACTCTTGTATGTTGCAAAAACGCTTTTAAAGTGAAATTAACATAGTATTTATCTTCTTTATCTTCCATCTTTATGTAAAATACATTAAGCATCACAAAGCTACCCTCATAGCAGGATGCAACATTTTTGGGGGTAAAAAACTGAAAAAAAACCATGCAGTGTGTTTTCAAATGAACCTCCTACTGCAAATATAAACCGGGACCTTCAAATTTCTCAAATATGGAGAAAAGATCAATACTGAGGTAAAAGTGTCACAGTTTTCCTAATTCTTAATCTGTTTAAATTTTGTAACTGTTTCTTTTTAAATTTTCTGGTGAACATGAGTAAAATGTGCATTTTTTACCTTAAGAATCCATTACCTTTGACAAGTCAAGATTAGAAAAAATGTTTTTAGCTATAACCATGCTAATAATAAGCAAATCTGTTTACATTTGAAATCCATAACGCATGTATTGACAAAATTCTATATGGAGAAAAGGGCAAAAAACATTCCCTGTTTGTGTGGAAGAATATGGGAGTATTTGTAGATAATCGCTCATTCTGCTCAGCGAATTTTCAAACATTCACAATTGATCAAATTTGGATGAAAAGACCCCACATCCACAATCAACCCCATAAACCACATTAACAGCTTACATCAATCTTCATCTTGAAAATTGAGCTTTGATTAACAAAATTAGCAAAATAACGAAACAAATAACAAACTTTGAGACAGACCTTTGTTGTATATTTCAGTATTCTAGACAAATGGCTGAACCTTCCACTGGAAAAACCATGAGCGTCCCTTTTAATAATGGAGGAATGGAATCAATCAGAGGATTTGGATATGCCGCCCTGTACTTGTGCCTAATACTGAATGCGGCATACATCCAGGCTGTAGATAACAAGGCTATTGACTGTTCACGTGAGAGGAAGGAAACTCTAATAGTTCAACTTAATCAATCATATGGCATGTTTCACACACCCAATTATCCAGGGAGCTATTTTTCAAATCAGCATATATTATGGCAGATCAAACCACCACATCAATGGCCAGTAACTGTGAAAATTCATGGTTTTAGGCTAGAAGAGCATAGAAGTTGTAGTTATGACAAAATGACCATATTAGATTCAGTAAAATGTTCAGTTTTATTTGGACCAGCTTGTGGCGTGATTACACCTCAAATCCTTAATTTGAACAGTACCAGTGTGCTTATAGATTTTTCTAGTGATGGATCTGGTACTTACCAAGGATTTCTGATGACATACTGGATATCTCCTCTGCTTGGCAATGCAATAACACACACAGTACAAGGCAACGAAGGGACTATTATGTCACCACTTTATGCATCTGGTTTTGGCTATCCCACTGATGTCATTATCATCTGGAGTCTGAAAGTTCCCGTTGGAATGATCATTATATTGAATTTTATGGACTTTAGACTGGAGCCATCAGGCATTAAATGTGAAAATGATTATCTAGCTGTAAGGGATGGACCACATTCAAATAGTTCAGTTTTAGGAAGATATTGCGGGATTCAACAGCCATTTACTTTATGCTCAAAGACCTCATCATTAACCTTGGAATTATCATCAGACAGTACAAACACAGAGCGAGGTTTTCTTGCACACTTTAATTCTGAAAGGCCTGAAAACTTTCAAATTGTTGGGTTAATTCCTACATTGATTATGCCAATTGGCACCTTCAATGCAACAACTCCAACATATAAAACCTCTGTGTTTGACATTTACATCTGGCAAATACATGTTCCAATTCAAAATCAAATTCAACTTCAATGGACATTTGCAGGAAATGAAAATAAGCCATACTTCTTTTTGATCAAAGATAGGTCAGTTATCAGCCAGTCTGCTACATATCTTGAAATTGATGTCAGTGTTTTAAAACAAGTGAAAGCATTACATCCACTTTGGTTGCGAAATTTGCTATTTTCCAAAAATATGTCAATGATAAGTTCGGGGAAGCAGTGGAAGTCATCAGGAAACATCATTCTCATAGCACTTGGAAGTATACGAAGTACAGCCGTATCCTTTTCATGTGAATACAGGATGATACAAGATATTCCACACATAGACAGTGAACGCTGTGTTGGTCCATCTCATGAACTGAGCATGGTCAATAAATCTACTTTATTTCAAATGCAATTGCTAAGTAAGCAACAAGGCTCTAGTGCTATGGTGAGTTGTAAATTGACATTCACAACTAAGCTACATCACAGCATAAAGATGGAAGTCTTGTCTATAAATAATAACTTTGGAAATACTGAGACCTGTGAAAATGGCGGAATAATCTGCCATGAAAAAAGTACAAACGATTTAAAAAAGTTTGGACCATATTGTAGAGTGACAGATACCAGGCAACGGATACCTCAAATCTACACTCCAACTGTCTCAGTGTTTGTATCCGAATCATCCACACTATCTGTCATATTGTATGGCTACAGCGGTATGGATATCAAAGTTCAGATCTCTCAGGCCCATTGCCAAGGAATCGTGCCTCAACTAAAACATGACAGTGGATTGAATGGTATGAATCGCAATTGGACACTGGACCCTGACAGTCAACATATGTGTTATCATGTGAATGGTTTTGCTTTGCCATTATCATACAACCTTACTTTTGACATACCAGATGCTTCTGCTCTATCTTTAATCATACATAGAAGTGAATCTGCAGTAAAGGAAAACTGTCTCAATCAGCTCATGGTTACAGGCTGCAATATTTCAACCATACTAGTGCCACAAATGACTTCTTTGAAATTGCCGTGTAACTCTCATATGCCAAAATCAATTCAAGTAAGAAGTATAAACACATGTTCGAACATAAAAAACTATTGGTACATTACACTGAATTCTAAGATAAACGTGGGATGCCAATTGCAACATCCTAATTGTACTGATGTAATTGGTGGAGTATGTGGCAAGATGTTGATCCCTTTGTCTGGTCTTTTAACTGACACGCAAATCTTACCAAATCAATGTTTTATTGAGATACATTCCATTCATAAAGAGCATCCATTCAGTTCTACTACATACTACGAATTGACTTTTGAAGCATATAATTTAGAAGGCTGCAAAACAAAAGAAGTGATAGTTGAAGAGAATATTGTTCGCAGCATGTATGGCAGTTATGGCTCCTCATCAGTAATAAAACATACCTTTTCTGCGTGTGATCTAAAAGACAGGTATAAAATGATAAGAACTATGACGGCTGATGGTGTGAAAATATCGGTTAACAAGGATGATGTACATGCATCAAACAAAGGGGACATATACGTCGAGTTCAGAACATTAATCCATCACTTTCACCAGTTACCTAAATTGGATCATTTATGTCCCATAGGATTTAGGTATATGAAAAATCAGTGCTATTTCTATCAAGAACCTGATGTGCAGAACAAGATAGAGGGGTACATAGGAACATGGATGGATGCCAATTCAGTATGTAACCACCTCAATGCAAGTTTACTGTCAGTAACAAGTGAGGAGGAAATGGTTACAATAAAAGAAATGATGTCATCAGTGTGGGCAAAAGACATGTTTAACTACCCGGCCATATATGTATACATTGGTCTCCATGACACAATAAAGGTGAGTGTTGGTTTGTTTAAAAAAATTGAGATAAGCATTCAACTAAAGGAGTTTAATGTAAATATATGCGCAAGGCTGTTTCAGACTCTAACCTTAAAGACTGAAGTTGCCAGAGAAAATTGATAATCTTACAAAGTAAAATGTTATTGATTTCTTTGATGGTATGGTATTGCGTATGGTTTATGCAAATCCAAAACATGGCAACTAGTATGGGTTTTATCAATAATTTCTTTCACAAGCAGCATATGTAGTAATCACTCCCTTTTAGCATGCCATTTGTACATTTATTTCAAGATGTGCAAAGGGAAAACTAAATAAATGGGCATGGTAGTCCAAGATTACGAAAAGATAACCAAGATAGTAATCGGTATACGTTCCAAACTGATAATGTCATGCAAGTTAGATATCCATAAGGTCTGGTAGATTACACAGCTGATGTCTTAACAAATCAGAAAGGTCTGTATGACCCGTGCCTGAACAATTAATATCGTGTATGAGCCTACTTAACTATATAACTCAAGATGAAGGATCTCTCTGCTACAAAATGCTTTTTATTTTTTAAATAAAATGAATCAAATTTTTTGGGAAGATTTGGATGTGATTCAGATAGATATAAATAAAATGTCACAGGAGGTTAGGTTTTTGAAATGTTTTTTTTTAATACAACATGTGGGCTTTAATTTTTGACATGATCAAATGAATATCATTGAAAAGGTGATTACTAAAATATCATTTATTACTAAATAATTATCCATTTGTAACTGTCACTAAACAAGTTGACTTTATGATGGGAATATACGTTGCCCCCATGATTTTGTTTCCGGCACCAATGTACATGCAACACATCTTCTAATTGGACTGTTGCCAAAAATCCACATGATCATGAACAACTTCATAAAAGAATTGTACAAAACACATTTCAATGGCAAAACACATGATTCTTTTACTACAACAGCAACGATTGTATTCTCTATTCGCTATGTTCTAATGCAATAAAGGTGCATTTGAATACTACACGCATTACAAGAATCTGAGATTTACCAACCACACAAACATTATGAAGCACCTTTACCCTGCCGCCAACTCCTTTGTTATCAAATATTTAGATAAATGGCTTCCCACGTTGGAGCAAAGATATGCATCTCAAGATATGCAGTAAAGATAGGCTTAGACATGATGACCGAGGTTAGGGCCCAGGTTATACCTGGCTCTTGCTGACTTGCGATGACGTCATCTGTGTAATCTACCTGAGCTGATTAATATCAAACTTATACGACATCTAGGTTCTCTCCCTGTCATCCTGTCTCTTACTCTCTCTCTCTTGGTTCTCTTTCACGCCATATTGCTTCTCTCTCTGTCCATGCTGGTTCCCCTTTACATGTCTTGAATAATTGTGTAATTAGCATGACATTATATATATATATATATATGTATATATATATATATATATATATATATATATATATATATATATATATATATATATATATATATATATATATATATATATATATATATATACATATATATATGTATATATATATATATATATATATATATATATATATATATATATATATATATATATATATATATATATATATTATATATATATACACACATATATATATATATATATATATATATATATATATATATATATATATATATATATATATATATATATATATATATATATATATATACATATATATATATATATATATATATATATATATATATATATATATATATATATAAATTAAACTACAGGTTATATTAGCTTTCAAAATGTACTTGGACTTTGGAATTTCGTTCTTTACAACCTTTTATGCCATACTGTGGCTAAGTCATGATTAGCTGGTTGTAACTGGTGGGGGAAACTAGAGAACCGCCAAACCCCAAGTCACTGGCAACTCTCTAACGTGCCCCTGGTGGGGTTCGAACCCAGATAGTTTTGATAGTCTGCTAACAGTCGGTGGCAATGCCTTAGACCACATGGCTGATTGAGTTCCCAAAAGTGTATGACTAACGGACTAACGGCATATAAGATGGTCCTTGAAGAAAAATGTTGCCACTTTATGCTCAATGTCTTGACGATAGATAGAAGCAGTAAACTTTGTCCTAAAAAAGACAATATATTACGACCCCTTCACATATATTCTGACATATTCAAAACGATTTTTGGAGCATTACACAGGAAGTGTTCTGCAGACCTCAAGTTTTCAAAACGGATTAAAAACATTCTTTCATCTTGGTTCAAAGAACAAAATCTATGGTTCACAAATTTGTGCCTTTTTCACGCTAATTTTAAAACTGTTTGAGATATCACATACTTCTTTCATTATCTTATGTAGAACAGGATGCAAACCAAAAGAAACGAAAACTACGCCATAATTCAGCAGTATTGGATACTATTAGTTATCCTCATTGTAAAAAAGGGATACGGCCTGGTGTCTGCTAGACTGGTGTCTATATTCCCAAGGATGTTTTCAATGAAATATATAAACATCAACTGTGTCGCACCCTCATTGAAGGCGGGAGCTTGTTTGCAATTTAACATATGTAGTAGAAATCGCATATCTGCCTTTCGGCCCCACCTCCAGGAAATTGTGAAATTGTCACACAATAAGATTAGAATATTTGATCTCTCCACCGTCTCAGCTTTGATAAGATATATAGCTTTTAGGGGTTTTCTTGTACATTGACCAAACTATTGGCCAAATTTTTACTATAAGAATGAAGATCACGAGCTCAGTCGCCTGAGCGGAGCTATAACGGCAAGGTTTTACCTTTAAATCTGCAATGTACCAACCTATATCCATCTTAATTGCTTTCTGCCACCTTTATCTCCAGATATACACCATTTCGGCAGACCATTATGCGCAAATATTGTTTTAAACGCCAAAAACATTTTTCTATCGTGTCGGTGCGAGGAGCAATGTCCACCATCTTATTTTGCAGTTGCCAAGAGAAGCGCCACCGGTCGTCTGAAAAAGTAGTTAGGGTTATAGAGATATATAACGCCTAGTAACCATGGCGAAGGGGGATAGAACATCTATGTGGATCCTAACATTAACAATTAATGAAAAGCAATGTGAGATGTGCAATACAGTCAAGTACAACAGAGAAGTTGACCAATCAGCTGCTAGTATCAGAGTGGATCTGATGATAATTCTACTTATCACTTTTACAGGCATTGTAACCATTCAGTATCAGGCCAAGTGACAATGCAAAAACTTATATCAAAAGCATACTTAAATTGCTTATCCTAATTGGAGAAAGTTTTTGATATTTCTACAAACAGGCTCACCCTCAAAAATCAACACAGGATCTTCTTATACCCACTATATACTACATTATGAGTTTTATATCTATCTATATATCTATAGGTATCTATACATTCATCCTGTGCATCCTCCTCCCCTATCTATCCAACTATCTATATATATATATACACACACACACACATATATATATATATATATATATATATATATATATATATATATATATATATATATATATATATATATATATATATATATATATATATATATATATATATATATATATATATATATATATATATATACATATACATATATATATATATATATATATATATATATATATATATATATATATATATATATATATATATATATATATATATATGTATATACATATATACATATACATCCATTTTTCTTAGCAAAAGCTTAGTTTTGATGCTAATCTATCCTTGTCTTCCAATATACTTGGCTAATTGCAAATTTGTTGAGCATTAAAACCCAAATTCAACCTTAATCTAACGTAACAAAAGGCTTGAGTTGACAATCATGTTACGTTTAGAAGAAAACGTCTCTCTTCTCTTTAATTACAATTTTCAAAATGGGCAACTTTATAAGTTTGTTTATAACTACCATTAAGTCAAATTATTGCAGTACTCCAGGCAACAATAACTTAGTATCTAAAACTACTGTTAGTAATGTGCTCAAAATGAAGTCATAATACACTGATGCCTAAAAATCTAATGTTTTACCAGATAGAAAAAATACATTATTAAAAGAGGCAGCCATGTCAAGCAGGATAGGATCGTTTAAAAATCTTAACAATTAACAGAGAGTCATATATCTAATGGGTAAGGGACAGGTAAGGGAAAACTTTTCTAGATTGACCAGTTTTAGCTGGTCCACATACGATCACATGGAAGGAATTCCACTCTTCATGTTAATTAATAACCTCTTATATTTTATATGAAGCTGATGACCATATATACCTTATTAGACTAACCTTATATGGATTTCATATGCATATTACAAAGGTCAGAGCCCCACTTAAACAAACTAATCTTCACAAAATCGTAATGTGCTGAGAAAAAGATTTTTATATATGATGTATTTTGGAAATTGCTCAGGTATCATCCATGAATTAGAATTGGAATTCTACCTTAAGATCTTGAATTGATGTTTAGAAGGTATTTGAAAGGCCTACCTGCTGGTTTTAGGCAGCGTCCTACTGATTTATTGACAAAAGGCTTGTTTTTCATCATCCGATAAAAGCGTACATTCCTGTGTACCATTTGCAAAAGTTCTCTCTCATAAACCATGTGTCGGAAAAGGAAGATAATCATGGCATTTACAAGTATTTCAGTTATCTAGTCAACAAACTTTTACAAGTGTGGTATTGGTAACAGAGCAAAAATATCTAAAATCATAAAGATCTTATGTCCCAGAGGTGTCCCGTATGTACCTTGTCTGTAATCTAAAACAATTCCTCATTTTGAGAATCCAATTCAGAAGTTGTATACAGTATAGATAGCAGTTGATTGGATGATTCATATGATGTGAAAATGAGCGATCTTAGTGAAGTTCTTCAAAGAATAAGTATTGTTTTCTTCTGTATACGTAGATTGTCCTATTTGCAACCTGTGGTTCAATGTGAAATGCCCAGTTTTTAGTTATGCTGATGACCTAAAATATAAGTTTAAATGTTGGTATCGATGAGTTAAGTTCATTTCAAGCGGAGCACGTATATACATTTGAACTGTCCGTTTTTATTTTCTTTCATGCAATTCATTTGAAAATAAGATCGCAACTTTTTCCAAATAATCATTTCATGTTACATTTTCAGCATGGTTCATATCAATGGACAGATGGGAATCCACTCGTGTATGAGGAATGGTACAACCCAAATGAACATGGTCCAGTGCCTGCAGACTTGAAAGCTGTAATATCAGAGATACAACAGCAACCAATTCCAGACAAGATTTATGGGTGTACAATTATGTTTCCAAAACATGGAAGGAAGTGGGCAAGATGGGCAAAGATTCCATGTCACTACCCCCTAGCATTGTCAGCATTTATCTGTAAGCAGCCTGCATTTTCAGCAGACAGAGATGGTAGTGACAATAAGATTCAGATCATAGAAGAACAAGAAAATCTAAGATCACATATTTCAAGTTTTATTGACGATGATTCAGAATTGATTATGTATCCCATATCCTGTCCAGTAGGCTGGATATATTGGGAGGGTTTGTGTGTAAATATGTTTTCTCAGTCACCATCAACCAATATGCTTACATGGTCAGATGCAAACTTGATTTGCAAGTCCAAAGACGCAGCAATATTCACACTATATAATAACAGTGATTGGTTTCCAGCATTGACATCATTATTAAATAGATGGAAACATTACCCACAATATGGACAAATTTGGATATCTTCTAATGATACTAAACTATATAAGAGCACGTCAGGTTTTGCAGAATCCCATAAACTTTGTCCCACTCTAAGTGTTAATAGATATAGTAGCAGTAATACCAGTTTGTTGTTAGAAAGAGTTCCATGTCAGTTTGATTCTTATGGAGGTTATGACAAAAGAAGCGAAGAACATGAATATCCAAAAGGTTCTCTTTGGGTTTCGCCACTACGACCAAGGCCTTGGAATGTACTTTGTCAAAAAAATGTTTCTCAATCTGAAAGGCAGAAATGTAAACCATTCCAATTTCAGTGTGCTGATAGAGTATGCATATCTGTAGACAGTATTTGTGATGGTACACCTGACTGCCTGAAAGGAGAGGATGAACATAACTGTTCCTGTGGTTTTGGTTTTTACAGATGTGATGATAAATGTATTTCATTGTCTAAGTATTGTGATTATCAGAGAGATTGTGATGACGGCTCTGATGAGAATGATTGTGTATTCCCAGAATGTTCTGATAGTGAATATCAATGTAGAAACAAGGAATGCATTCCTGGTAAAAACAGGTGTGATTTTGTGCAAAATTGTTTGGATGGCACCGATGAAACTGAGTGTGATTGGGATAAAGAGTGTCCCCAAGGACAAAATGTCTCATTTGGAGACAGTATGTCCTTATACAAGACATTAGGGTTTAATACAATAACCATAGCCAAGGGAATGAGGTGTTATTCAGGTAAATGTTTACCTGCATCCAGATTTAGAGATTTGAGGGCGGACTGTGGTGGTCCCATTGCAGAAGATGAATTTCTCACAATAGCGGAAACAGTTCCTGGACTAGTGCGAATACATGCAAAAGATCCAAATGGACCAGGTGGTATAGGTTCATATCCAAATCAAATACCATTCTGCCAATCATCTGACTCTGTAAGATGTTTACCTTCTCATACTAAGTGTTTTAAAAGGCAACATACATGCATCTATGACCACAACCAATTGGGTGATGTGGCATCATGTCGAAATGTAGAACATTTAAAGAATTGCCAAGATCATGAATGTCCAGGCATGGTAAAGTGCCCCAACTCATATTGCATTCCACATCGAAAAGTTTGTGATGGAGTCTGGGACTGCATCGGGGGATTTGATGAAAAGAATTGTAAAAACTATACTTGTCCAGGGTTGTTCAGATGCAAAGATGAAAAACGGTGCTTAGACCAATTTGAAGTGTGTGATGGTGTGGTCCATTGCAAAACTTCAAAGGATGATGAAAATTACTGCCATTATGACAAACATCCATGTCCTAGGAACTGTACATGCTTTGGCAATTCAATTAATTGTTCAGTATCACAATACACCAAGTTGCCATTGATTTCTCATCAAACCCGAAGTCTTGACATTTCTCATAGTTACCTTAAATTAACCCCCCAATCATTCTTAAAATTGTGGTACTTGGTAAGATTGAATGTATCTAATTGCGGTATCTCTGAATTAGAATCTGGTACCTTTGGACACCTCTATAACCTTATAGAATTAGATTTAAGTAAAAACAACATTTCCCTTTTAGTAAATGGCACCTTTCTTTATCTCGCCAACATTCGCCAACTTATTCTTCATGGCAATCGTATCATTCAAATAGCACCAGGCACCTTTAATGGATTATATAAGTTAAAGAATTTAGATTTATCTCATCAGCACCTGATAACTTTGAAGGGTGACACTTTTGCTGGCTTGACATCTCTCTTAACTTTAGATCTTAGTAAGAACTCTCTATTTCAAATTGAAGAACATTCTTTCAGAGGGTTGCCATTACTTCATGTGCTGCACATTCATGGAAATAACATTAGAAACATAGCCAAAAATGGCTTATTTATTGGACGTCTCAATAATTTAAGCACAGATGCCTACAGGTTTTGTTGTTTATCAAATGCAACAATATGCTCCCCAGAACCAGATGAATTCTCCTCCTGCGATGACCTTCTTGCTAATAAAACGTTGCAGATATCTATTTGGATTCTTGGAGCGATGGCATTATTGGGTAATGTATTTGTTATCTTTTGGCGTTGTGTAAAGGAAAAGTCCACTCATCATTCCTCTTTGTTGATAATTAATCTTAGTATTTCTGATTTTCTCATGGGTGTTTATCTTGTAATTATAGCTACAATTGATCAGTTGTATAGAGGAGTGTATATCATGTATGAGGAAGAATGGCGCACAAGTATTTTCTGTCGGTTGGCAGGTATGATTGCTATGCTATCAAGTGAAATGTCAGTATTCACCATGGTTGTTATGACATTAGACAGAGTTAAGGCTATTATTTTCCCATTTAAATTCCCAAATGTAAATTTGACTTCAAAGTCATCTTTGATTATTTGTAGCTGTGGTTGGGCCACATGTTTAGTGCTAAGCATAGCTCCAATGTTTGATGGACAATACTTTAACAGCTTTTATGGCCAAACAGGAGTTTGCCTTCCTTTTACTTTGAGAAACATTAAAAATCCTGGTTGGGAATATGCAATGTTCATATTCAATATTTTGAATGGCATTGCTTTCATTATCATAGGTGGTGGATATCTCTTAATATATTGCAGCATTAGATCATCACGTGAAGCATCAGGCAGGTCATTCTCAGACTCTGATGTACGGTTGCTGAGAAATATTTCTCTAATTATCATCTCTGATTGCCTTTGCTGGATGCCAATAATCATACTAAGTTTTATGGCTTTGAATGGTGTATTTATTCCAGCAGTCGTGTCTGCCTGGGTAGCAGTATTTATATTACCACTAAATTCTGCCTTGAATCCTTTCCTATACACATTTTCATCAATTAAATTGGCCTGTGCTTCAAGCAGGAAAGCTAAGTTTGACACACAGATGACCTCTATGTAACAAGGTCCATATGCCTGTAGATTTGGAATTTGCATTTTAATCTACAGTCTGCCTAGTCAGTTGCTGATCATGACTAGCCAAGTGTTAATGAATTAGGAAACTGAAGTACTTGGGATTGACTGCAACTTTCTTCTATGCTTCGAGCTGGCGTCTTTCAATATTTTCTCTTAGATCACCCATATATGTACAATAAATCAGATTTTATTAACAACAGCAATGTGGCGCATAGTGATATTTGCCAGAGATAAATCATCATAATCATTTTGATGGGCAATTTACACTCGCCATAACCACTAACATCCTCGCTTGGCAGATTTCAGGGTTATGAATAATAAAAATAAATGAATGACGTGGTATTATGTTATATGTTCATTTCATGGTCCATTTCTGGTCGGTGTAACACTTACTTATTCATGTTCTATTTTTCAATTGGCAATTAAAATGGCAGATTTGCATTTCGTTCTATTTTCCGATTTTCTTTTCGAACTTGATATTAGAAAATTAAAAAATAGTACTTTATTATTTGATTTTACATTCACAGTGATATCTATAAAACATTTTCTGAAATTTAGTGATATACCTCTTATAATTACTAACGGATATAAGAGGAAAATGATAGATAAACTTATTGTCACTTAAAATATGTAAAGATGTGTGCATCTACTTTCCCATTTAACGACCCATGAAATAAAATGTTCATTGAACATTTCATCCAGAAGAAGACGCACAATAATATACACCTATAATTTTCATCGATATCAAACAACTTAAGCTGTATTGGAGATGATGATGATTTATCATAAAATGTTTGCTGAACATGCCGACATTTGATCAGAATTCATGAATATTTAGAATAATGTATAGTATACCGGTAGGTATTCATAAATCATTTATGATTATTGATAAATATTTTTTTCACATCTATAGGTTATTGTTAAGTTATAATGAATATTCCATAACAAATATACAAATATTAATAAATTGATTACAAATATTCCTGATGATTTGTAAATATCCATAAACCCATTGTAATGATTGTTATGTTTTTCTTTTCTATAATTAGCTACCTGAGTAAGGTGCTGCCCTCTATACTTGAAATGTTTAACCCTTTGTTTCTTATGCGTAATGAATGTGGTCAAGCCTCCTTTTGGTTCAAGCTCCCTATACCCACTGACCAGGGGTGTACTGGTCAGACCACTTTTCACTCTCATGATGATAACATGTGGCAGTGAGCTGAGCAGGAATGAGCCACACACTTATACAATTGAAGTAGAGAGAGAGCAAAGAGGTATGTAACACTTAACAACTATGTATGAAATAAACTAAGCTCAGCTATGTGTACCTATATGTATGCTATATGTAATATGGTGATATTTGTCAGTAAATGTATTTGTCAGTAATTTATAGTGACATATGTATGGAATTCCAGTGTTTGCTACTTGTATATGTAACGTGAATATCTGCAATGTTGTGTTAAATAGTAAGTGTTTTTTGTCTACTTTGTTGCAGTTTTCACGGAGTTCAATAAAATGATGACAGCTCCAGTAGAAGCCTTTGTGTTTTTCCATCCCAGTAGCTGTTGACCCTACCTACTGCAATACCCATATTTAAATGCTTTGAAATTATAAGTTTTTATATATATCAATAAATATTTCATGCATATTTATATATACATCATAGATATTCATAAATAAGGCACTTCAATAACATCATCAATATTCATTAAAATCAATAAAAAGTCATATTGTCATAAAGAGCACCCCCTTGATGAATGCAAGGTATTCTTATCTCGACCTGTGAGTGAAATTAAGGCCTTCATAATGGAAAAGGGTCTTTGCTTCGGTTGTTTGAAGCGTGGTCACAGATCTTTCACATGTCGGAATAAGAGTAAATGCAAAACTTGCCAAGAGTCCCATCCAACAGTATTACATGGCAATCTCTATATGTTCAAAAATGAAGTACCTAAAACTGAGACAGCAAAACCTATTCAATCTGGTCAGGATCAAAACTCAACTATACCTAAATCAGTGAGTAACATTAGTGTTTGTCATCTCAGCGGAACTAGTGAAATTTGCAAAAGTTCACTTATACTTCCAGTTTGGATATCTCACCGTGATGCTCCAAATCATGAAATGTTGATATATGCCATGTTGGATACTCAATCCGACACTACTTTTATTCTTGACCGTACGTCTGATGAGCTGAACATTGAGGGTTCAGACAGTATGCTTTTACTTTCTACTATGGCCTCAAAGAATAAAAGGATCAGCTGTAAACGGTTTGAGGGATTAATGGTTAGAGGTTTTGATAACTCCCAGAAAATCCCCCTCCCAATTACTTTTTCTAGGAATATGATTCCATCCAACCGTGCCCACATTCCTAACCCTGATATGGCAAGAAAATGGCCTCATTTAGAAGAGATCGCCGATAGATTGATGCCTCTTAGCACGTGCGAAGTGGGCCTCTTGATTGGCTATAATTGTCCGAGGGCTCTATTTCCTCGAGAGGTTATTGCACCAGTCAATGATGGACCCTACGCACAGAGGACTGATCTCGGTTGGGGAATCGTAGGGATTGTAGACTCAAAACAATGCAATGAATCTGACTGTGATCCTATCGGAATCAGTCATCGAGTTCTTGCTTGTGAGGTACAGGCTCCGGTTACTTTTGATAAGAATTGGTGCCGTGACCAGGATATGACATATGATAAGTATTGGTGCCTTAGTGAACAGGAGCTTTTCAATGAATCAGATCTAAAGTCTTTGAAGTATTTGGAACAGGAAAGTGTTCAGTTTTGCCTGAATACATCTACCCGAGAGGTATCTCCTTCAGAGATTGTTAGATTGTTTGAAATGGATTTCATTGAAAAGGGGCCCAATGAGGTTACTTACTCGCAAGATGACCTTCAATTCCTCTCTATTCTGAGAGACGGAATTCATCAGAAAGAAAATGGCCATTATGAAATGCCGCTGCCATTCAAATCATCAGAATTTATTCTCCCGAATAATAAGATCTTGGCACTCCATCGCCTTAAGAATCTGAAACGGCACTTGAAACGTGACATGAAGTACAGAAATGAATATACCACATTCATGCATGACCTATTAGACAAAGGGTATGCAGAAAAAGTGCCTGAATCTGAGCTTTTTGGGAAAGATGGTTGTATAAACTACATTCCGCACCATGGGGTGTATCACCCAAAAAAGCCAGATAAAATTAGAGTCGTTTTCGACTGCAGTGCGAAATATAAAGACGAATCCCTAAATGACCACCTGCTTCATGGCCCAAACCTTACGAATGCATTGGTTGGAGTTTTGAGTAGATTTCGTCAAGAACAAGTTGCTTTTATGTGCGACATAGAAGGAATGTTCCATCAATTCCATGTTATTCCTGAACATCGGGATTTCCTGGGTTTTTTGTGGTGGGAGGATGGAAATTATGAATCTGAGCCAGTAGAATTTCGTATGACTGTACATTTATTTGGAGCTGGATCATCTCCTGGCTGTGCCAATTTTGGCTTGAAACAGACAGCTACAGATTATGAGAAAGATTATGGGTCGAAAGCGTCCAATTTTGTACATAGAAATTTCTACGTAGATGATGGGTTAAAATCAGTACCCAATGAAAGTGAAGCTATCGAACTGATTGACAAAACGAAAGCACTATGCAGAAAGGGAGGTCTCAGATTACATAAATTTATCTCAAACTCAAAGCATGTTATGATGGCCATTCCTCCTGAAGATTGTTCTAAAGGAGTCAAAGATCTTGACCTGGCCTGTGACATGCTTCCGATTGAAAGGGCCTTAGGGGTTAGTTGGTGCGTAGAGTCAGATACCTTTCGATTCCGCATCACTCTCCAAGATAAACCTCTCACAAGACGAGGAATCTTATCAACCGTGAGTTCCATTTATGATCCGCTTGGGTTTTTAGCTCCGGTTGTCCTTGTAGGAAAGCAGATCCTGCAAGAAATGTGCAGCGACAACTCAGAATGGGACACTCCATTGCCAGATACTCTCAGATCCCGCTGGGAACAATGGAGAAATGACCTGTTTCTTCTTGAGACCCTCAAAGTACCTAGGTGTTTTAAACCAGAAAATTTTGGAGAAGTAAAATCAGCTGAACTTCACCATTTTTCTGACGCCAGTACTAACGGTTATGGCCAATGTTCCTATTTAAGACTCAAAAATGCTGAAGGCCAAGTGCACTGTGCCTTTGTCATGGGAAAAGCTAGGGTGGTTCCCCTAAAACCCATAACTGTTCCCAGATTAGAACTTTCAGCAGCCCTATTGTCTGTGAAAGTCAGTGCTAATTTAGAACAAGAACTAGAGTACACTGACGTGAATGAGATATTTTGGACAGACAGTCAGGTTGTTTTGGGATATATTAACAGTGACACTAAACGCTTTCGAGTGTTTGTTGCTAATAGGGTCCAGCAAATCCGTGACCGTACACAGCCAAATCAGTGGAGATATGTCAAAACCGAAGAAAATCCTGCTGACGATGCGTCACGGGGTTTAAGTCCTAGAGAGCTAGTAGACCATTCTAAATGGCTGACTGGCCCTGATTTCTTATGGGCAGATGACATTTCTCTGAACACTGAGTCAGTTGTTCCAGAACCAGCCCAGGAGGATCCAGAACTGAAAAAAGTTCAGGTGTTGACAACTCTAGTAACCGAGTTTCCTCCATACTTTGAACCAGAGCGTTTAGAGTACTTTTCTGACTGGTTTCGGGCAAAACGAGCTCTAGCCCTGTGTTTGAAGCTCAAATCTAGATTACAAAACCATTTGGTGCAGGATTCAAATGTTTCATCTGCAGACCGAATGTGTATTACTGTAGCAGATTTGTCTGCTGCAGAGATCGCAATTATCAAAATTGTTCAAAGTAGAGCATTTGAGGATGAAATCAAATATCTTTGTGCTCTGAACAATTCCGATCTCAAGCCAAGTGATAGATTTTTGAAGAAGTCAAGTTCACTGTACAAACTTGATCCATTTCTCGATGAACATGGTGTTCTACGAGTTGGGGGTCGTTTGAAGAGGGCAAGTTTCTCCAGTGAATTTAAACACCCTGTTATTCTCCCGAGAAAGAATCATGTTACGGACCTTGTGATTGGCTATTGCCATCAACAGGTTGAACACCAGGGTCGTGGTATGACAACTGGTAAAATAAGAGAGAACGGGTTTTGGATCATCGGGTGTAGTTCCGCAGTATCGAAATATATCTACAAATGTGTGAAATGTAGAAAGATACGCCTCTCCACTCAGAACCAAAAAATGGCTGATCTCCCCGAAGATCGACTCGAGCCATCCCCACCATTTGTATACTGCGGGGTTGATTATTTCGGCCCATGGTACGTCAAAGAAGGACGTAAAGAACTAAAACGCTATGGGTCACTATTTACCTGTATGACTTCCCGTGCCATTCACATTGAAGTCTCTAACGAGTTGAGCACTGATTCATTTATCAACGCTCTTCGACGCTTTTTGGCGATTCGGGGACCAATCAGACAACTTCGTTCCGATAGAGGTACCAATTTCGTCGGCGCGAAAAATGAACTCCGAAAAGGACTAGGTGAAATAGATGAGAGTCGCATAAAGCAATTCCTTCTAGAAAAGGGATGCGACTATATTGAGTTCAAAATGAACATTCCCCATGCCAGTCACATGGGTGGAGTGTGGGAGCGACAGATCCGCACTGTCCGTAGCATTTTGTCCTCCATGATGGATCAGGACGGGCTGAATCTCGATGATGAGTCACTCAGGACTTTCATGTACGAGGTTTCTGCTATTGTAAATAGCCGCCCGCTTACAACAGATAATCTCAATGATCCCATGTCTTTAGAACCTTTAACCCCAAATCATTTATTAACAATGAAATCGAAGGTTCTACTTCCACCCCCCGGTCAGTTTGAACCATCTGATATGTACTCACGTAAAAGATGGCGTCGGGTCCAGTACCTAACTGACAAATTTTGGAATCGGTGGAAAATAGAATACTTGACAAGTCTCCAACCTAGGCAGAAATGGGTCTCACCTAAACGAAATATCCAAGAAGATGATATTGTGATCGTTAAGGATGATGATCTGCCGAGAAACCAATGGAAGTTGGCCAGAGTTGTTGAGACGTCATGTGATGCTGATGGACACATTCGCAAGGTCAAGCTTGCCATGGGTTGTCCATCACTTGATTCAAAGGGCAAACGTAAAACCCCAGTGATTTTACTAGAGCGCCCTATTCAGAAATTGATTCTCCTTGTTGAGAGTCAGAATTAGCTCGGTTCCCTACGAGGGGCCATGATATATATTAAGAATTGCAAATTTGATAACAGTATTGTTTTATAATATAAGATGTTTGATTAGACCAGATTGAAAGGTATATATTTGGACTAAATGTGTTAATGATCAACACTTTCATGCTATAGGGCATTTGTTAAAAAGAAATTGCAACATACTCTATACTAAGAAAATGATTTGAATCATTTTGAGGGGCCATGTAATGATTGTTATGTTTTTCTTTTCTATAATTAGCTACCTGAGTAAGGTGCTGCCCTCTATACTTGAAATGTTTAACCCTTTGTTTCTTATGCGTAATGAATGTGGTCAAGCCTCCTTTTGGTTCAAGCTCCCTATACCCACTGACCAGGGGTGTACTGGTCAGACCACTTTTCACTCTCATGATGATAACATGTGGCAGTGAGCTGAGCAGGAATGAGCCACACACTTATACAATTGAAGTAGAGAGAGAGCAAAGAGGTATGTAACACTTAACAACTATGTATGAAATAAACTAAGCTCAGCTATGTGTACCTATATGTATGCTATATGTAATATGGTGATATTTGTCAGTAAATGTATTTGTCAGTAATTTATAGTGACATATGTATGGAATTCCAGTGTTTGCTACTTGTATATGTAACGTGAATATCTGCAATGTTGTGTTAAATAGTAAGTGTTTTTTGTCTACTTTGTTGCAGTTTTCACGGAGTTCAATAAAATGATGACAGCTCCAGTAGAAGCCTTTGTGTTTTTCCATCCCAGTAGCTGTTGACCCTACCTACTGCAATACCCATATTTAAATGCTTTGAAATTATAAGTTTTTATATATATCAATAAATATTTCATGCATATTTATATATACATCATAGATATTCATAAATAAGGCACTTCAATAACATCATCAATATTCATTAAAATCAATAAAAAGTCTTCATAGAAACAACCAATACCTTAGTGATTCATAATTATCAACAAGCGATTTTCTATTAATATTTGTTAATGTTTACAAATAATCAATTTTCAATTATTACAGAGTGATAAAGGTAAAAAGTACATAAAAAGTGTAAATGAATTCATGGAAAAGTTGGGAGATCAATATTCAAAGAAAAGGGCTTCCAAGAAATGACCACTTTCAACAAAATATTTTAAAGAGTATTTGACAGATTTCCTTCAAGGTTGCATTTTATTATGATATTGATGTGTTTTATAATTTTTCAACCATTTGAAAGATCATATTTTGTTTTAAACTGTAATGAATCATTACAATTGAAAAAGGTTCTTTGTTTTGGGCGATATTTCTTTTATTTTATCACTTTGTGTCTTTTTTTCTTTAGTTACAAAATTAGTATTATGCCTGATAAGTTCTATTCAGAAATCATTTTTTTATTTCTGAAAAAAGTCAACCATACAGAAACTAAAGGTTTAGCAATACTAACGATAAGAAAACTTAATCAATCAAATTTGGAGATTGAAATGAAATATACTTGAACTGATAAATTAACATATCAATATAATAGGCAATTCAATAACTCATATTGTGAGTAAGCATCATGCCTGACAGCCTGGCTGTTTAACTGATTGAATCAACGTACCAACTATAAGTTAAGTAATAAACAATGTATTTGCAACTAATTAAATATATCGTTTTCCTCAAATAAAGATGCATGTGATAAGACTAAACTCGACGTGCGTGCGCCAATTCTTTGATTGTTTTGTGGCCTCCGGCCGCCAGCCCAAAGTTTTATTTGCGCTTATTCATTTCCTGTTTAGATACTTAGCGTAGTCTGGGGAGAGGCAGTGATCACGTGACCACACAAATAACCCGACAGTGCGTTTTCTACACACTTATAATCATTTTATTATGATCGTCTGTCAGTGAAATGTTGAATCCTTGGCTTCGCTAGTGTTTAGGCGCCCTGTATGTTGGTCATAGCCATGTTACGTAGGAACTTTTTCTTCATAAAAATTGAAGGCTACATCCGCGTTTTTAGGCCTCCGTGGCGAGTACTATGCAGGCCGGGGATGCTGGTGCCGTTCAGCTGGGTGGACTCGTGCATGAAGCACACAACATAACCTGGGATCATATTTAACTACAACAACAGCTCAATTGTTCCAGTTATCAATACAGTATAGTGAGATAGAACTATAACAGCCATTGACATGCAGTCGCAGGCGCCTTTTCGCCGCGTAACTTCGCGTTTTCCATCAAAATATTACATGCTCAGTGCACCATTTTCCATCAAGAATTGAGTCCTTCTGGATGATGACCTAAGGTCTCAGGACCCGATCACTCCATTCTACATGACGTGTATACTCCTGCCTGCCTCCTCCCATACTCTCATATTTTTCACATTACTTCTTCCCTAACCCCCTCTATCGGCAAAACAAGTATCTATTGTTTATTGACTGCATATAATCGATGCGCAAAATCACACGACGTACAAATAGTATATACATGAACAAAACGAACTTGTCGAATGTAGTATGCACATCCGTACTTTGCAATAAACGAGTTGGTATTAACTTTAAAAAAAAAGAAACTCCGATGTATGTATAAAGAAATGAGGGCCGACGAATAGTTGTTGTAAAGTGAATCAAAAAATCGTTTTAAAATGACAAAATATCTGATAGATTGACTCCCATGCCTGAAACAAGATAATGGCTACATCCGGTTCATTTGTTTTAAGTGGATTGTTCTCTATTGCTGTTTGTACTTAGTGTTAGTATTATACGGAAGCCTATTAGGAACACTGATTTTTTTAAATTTATATTTTCCCCTTTGTACAATGGTGCAGGTGTGAACGGCAGAATTTTTTTTCTCCACCGTTTTTACACATATCACACACACACACACACACACACACACTCATTTTATTCACCCACGCTCTGGAGTAGTCGGAACAAATAAAGTTTTATTTACCCTCCCCATAAGACTACAAATTACGAATATTCATAATGAATAATGAATATTTGCAATTCATAAATGACTTATGAATACTAGTCATTCATTTATAAATATTCAATATTAATTATGAATATTCAAGAATGGCTTTTTGGTCCACTTTTACTTGCCATATTGGTCACCACATACCATCAAATTCAAATAGTGAGTGCTCCCTTGGAAGTGGTAAAATGCTGTTTCTGGGAAAGACGGAGAAAAAATATTTGAATTCTTTTTTTGCCGTTCACACTTGCACCATCGTACCTTTGAAATCCGAAAATCTAAAAAAGAAATTGTCACATTAAGATCCTCGTTCACAGTTATTAAAAAAAAGAATTGCCTTGCAAAAACCTACTAAAATTAAATGGCCAATAACTTCCTTGCTCGTGTAGCCTTGTCAGCCCCGCTTCACGCGCGTGGGGTAGCGCCAGACAGGTTTGGCGTGAGTTCTAGGAACCCATGAGACTGTGAGACTGAGTTACTTTTGATAATGTGCGGGCGGGGAAGTTACAGATTCTCACGCGTACAAAACAGAATTTGTTTCCCATGGAAATGGGTTACTCCAAAAGATTTCATGACATGGGATTTTGTATACTCTTTGGGACGTAAATGAAATGGTTTGGACACAAATGCCGATCACACTAAGATTACCCCATTCTGCATTATTATTTACTTATGATTATTTTTTATGCATCCTACTAATCACACTGATACTCACTTGACAACCAGTAACATTGATATGCTTATCTGATTATCTTATGCGTAGACTGAAATGTCCCATGATTAAATCCACCATTAACAACTATCTGACGTTGTTTAAAGGTATTATATACTTTTACAACATTGCGGGAGTTTGTAATCTATACAACAGGGCAGCAGGTTACTTTTAGAACTCAAATCAACATACAGCTTTATGTAAATCATTTATTGACTGCGAAATGTACAATTAAACAACTGGCACTACTGGGAACTCCATGATTTGAACCCCTCTTTCCCTGACAATGGCAACCTCGCCATTCTTTTTGTCATCCTTCACATAGTCCAATATCACCTTGGCAACAAACGATGGTCTGGATGTAAACAAAATGCAATAAGAAATATTAACCTGCGGTGGTCCATAAATGTAAATTATGTTTTATGTATGGCTACACAAAATGAATAATAAATTAATATTGTAATCATAATAATAATATAATTATCATCATTCTTCTTCTTCTTCTTCATATCATCATCATCATCATCATTATCATCATCAGTAGTAGTAGTAGTAGTAGTAGTAGTAGTAGTAGTAGTAGTAGTAGTACTTAAACTATTTTTTTTGTTTTTATTATTATAGAGACAATCACTCACTCCATTAATTTCACTTCCCACGACTTCTTCAGCTTTTGCATCTCCTCATAGCAGTAGTTACGATCAGAAGTGTGGCCCTCGACCAGGTCAGTGTCAGTCTTGCCAGGACATATACAGTTAGCACGAATCCCTGTTGTCGCCACATGTTCTTTAGTCTGCAATGAAACGTTTAGATTCTAGAAGAATATACCCTCTCTCTCATCACCAAAATGAAGGCATGACAGAGGTTCAAACACTAGTAGCCGCAATCAGGTTAGCACACAAACAAGTTGTAGCTAAGCCATGCAAATCATGTAGTCAATCACGTCAAACACAGGCTGCCAGAAATGTATCGCCGATCTAATAAATTGGAAATGGGACAACCCTTCCGCTCGACATTACAACACTAGTAGTTCCGGATGCCACTATATCCCTGGAGTGCAATAAGGTATTGATGTATACAGCCTGGTGGCAGAACACCTGAAAACTGCCCGACACCCAGTAGCTACCTTCCTCACTCCAGTATTTAACTCAATATTCAACAGTTCTTCCCCAATATATCATAAGAAAGAAGAGACCTGCATTGTAATTACACATGGTTGTAGATATGTGCGATATTTGTATTTGTATTTGCAGTTATTTAGTCTTAACTGTGGTAGCTCTCAGCTTAGCTCATTACTTTACCTATTTTGTCTAAGTTCTTAAATTTTAATACAGCTTCTATACAAGAGGATTATGATGTCATCCAGGATGTGACTCTCGAGCTAAATTATGTCAAAATTGTACGTGTATATTATATGCTGTAGACCACTCAGTAATCAGTCGGATAACATATCCTAACCTCTCCCCCAAAGGTGCAATGCTATAGACCAATCAGCCAATCACTGCCGTGTAAAAAAGGACGGCCACCAATCATCTTGATTATCCTCATCATTCCTTCCATTGGACAGCACTAACGAGAGAGTGTCATACTCACTGCCATGCATCTGGTGTATCCAACTATGGCAGCTTTTCCAGCAACGTAGACGGGATATCCAGGTATGGGGACAAACGCTATCAATCAGAAAATACAAAACAATGAAACGCGTATAATTGCAGCAGCAACCTATTTATACATATTGTTATCATCATTGTTATCATCGTTATTATTATGACTATTATTATAACTATTATCATCATCATTATTATTATTCTAGGTAGTAGTAGTAGTAGTAGCAGTAGTAGTAGTAGTAGCAGCAACGGATGAAAAGGTCGGAAAACACTAAAATATGCATATACATGTACAAACAGTCACACATATATATATATATATATATATATATATATATATATATATATATATATATATATATATATATATATATATATATATATATATATGTATATATTCATTCACATTCAATTCATTTATGAATATTCATAATTCATTTATTAATTAATTCATTCATTGATATTTGAAATTTATTATGAATATCCAAAAATCTCTTTTTTGCTAAATTTTACTTCCCATGTATTTTGAGAGTAGCCAGCTTTCCTCAGTTGCTTTTTAATGTAGTTCAGTTATGAACATTGCATAAGTCAGAAATTCTCACCAGCAACAGAAGAGACATTGATGACAACTCCGTCAGTGTTTCCAGCTAATTTCCCGATAAACTGCCGTGCAATTGTCGTCATTAAAATGATGCCTTTCTGTAAAATATACGATTTTTTCAAGAGAGCAACATACGATCACAATCCAGTTGAAAACTATTCCATTGAGATTGCAATCAGTAGCAGTTCACTGCTTGCGAAAGTTAGAATGTCAAAGTTATGAATAGAAATATTTTGATCACATAATTTTGACATATGCAGACAACTAAATATCGATGTTCTTGTTAGATTTCACAATAATAGGTTAAACACATTGCAAAAAGTAATTGAGGAAATATCCAATAAGAAGAAGAAGAAGAAAAGCGAATGTTTCCGTTGCAAAGTAAACATGGAAAGTCCCTCACAAGGCCGTGTAATTGTATTGCGACCGAACCAACAAGAAATATCCACTCACCAAATTGATATCAAGGACTCGAAATCCGACCTCTTGCAGAGGAAGCTCGCCATGACTCCCAGCACTATTGATCAATATATCAATTCTCCCAAAGGTATCCTTGCAGGCTTGGAAGGTGGCTGACAATAAAAAAAATTAAAATCAGAAAATCCCTTTTGGGATTTATTTCTTTGACCCAGGTTTTCCTCTGCCCTGCTTTTATTTGACAATCTTGTGAATACGAAGTACATATTGCCTGAAAGGTATGCAATGAGGAATACATTAAACATCACAAAAGTACCCTCAGAGCAGGGTGTCAATTTTTTGATTAGAAAAAACTGAAAAGAAAACATGAGTAGTGCTTTCAAACCGAGCTCCTATCAACAATTATGGACCGGTGACCTTCAAATTTCACTAATGTGAAGGAAAGATCAATATGGAAGGAAGGATATATTTGTCTAATTCTTTGTTCCGTTCTTATTTTATAATCATTTCTTTCAGAATTTTTGTTGTTGATGAGAAAAGTGCATTTTTCAAATGTAAAATTCCATACCTTTGGAATGAAGTCATAGTTTGAAAAACTGTGACCCCCCCCCCTCCGAAATACCCTTAGCTATGCCAAATTTGATAACCAAAATGCATGTTTGAAGCGACCATATTTTGCTGAAATTCGATATGGAGAAAAGGGCCAAAACATGTTCTGCTTGTGTGCAAGCACATGAGAGCATCTGTAATACTTGGTCTGTCACTCTGCTTGGTGATTGCCTAGACATTCAGGGAAAGAATATGGGCTTTACCATAATTATGTAAAAATATCAAAATAACCCTACATTCACACATTAAACCCACTAGCCAACTAAATTTCATCAAGCATTCTGAAAATGGCTAACTTGATTAGGTATTCAACTTACATATGTAGGGGCGTTCAAGTTGAGAGGTATATATGTATAAAATAATACAGGCTATTCCACTAATTCCCCATGAATAATTGGTGGCATTGTTGAGTTTAACGTCGCATTTGTTATTTAGTAGGCCGTTCTGATATTTATTATGTTGAAAAAAGTGGAAATACAACGGTTTCGAAGCATGGGATATGGTTTCTCGTAAGTGGTGAGTTTTAATATGTTGTTTAGTCGGAAAAGTTATGATAACAGTCTCTTAAGTCATGAAATGTAATGGTTTTCTTCATTTGAGGAATGTTCTGGTATTGGTCTTAATATACAGGTGTATTCTATTCACATGGGGTACCCTGCAAAGGTCACACCCTCTTGGCTTGCTCAATGGTGTGCAATAGAACCTGGCACCGCCCGGGGAACTCTAAGCTAGTGTTGCACCTAGTTTAGACATAAACCCTACATATTTTCCCATTTCTGATATCATATGGACGGTAGGGTTTAGTCCCATCTCTTATAAAGTGCGTTAGCAGTTTTCCGCCGAAATCTAAGGCGGAAGCATTTTGCAATAATCTGGGCACATACAAACAGCTGGGAAACGTATTTTTCTCCTTTTCAACCCCCGGCGGCTAGTTCTATGTAATGCCGTCGTAAATAAAAGTCAGCGCCGTTTAATTGGACTGTATCAGACTCTTTTCTGCTCCAGCCGGCAGTCAAGTTGGACAACTTGTAAATGAACGCCATTTTGGTTTTGTAAAATCCGAATTATTTACAGAACGGATTTATTTTGAAATTTGGATTAGCGCAAATGCAACAAGTATATTATTAACCTAAAAAGTATGTAGTGTTTCTATAACGAAATATCCAGAATATTTGCTGGAAGAAGGCATATAATATGGTAGTTAATGACACTTTCAGGACAAAGAAGCCTAGCATTGCTTCCGTTTATCGGTTTTATGCTTAACCACCTCCGCTAGCATAAAATTAGAGGATGGCCTTGAACTTTACATGTGCAACATAGAACATCCACAATAAGATATCGTTGTATATAGTATTAAAGGTTCAATATTATTGAACTAGTGTTGCACCCTGCTAGCCTTATAAAAGAAGGGGGATTTGTGGATCTGTCTATGGATACCATGCATCTAAAAGATCCCTTGGTCCTCTTTGGATCCGAAAGCTCTGCTCTTAATCTCCCCTTTTTATTTTTTCCCCTAGAGTTATTATGCTTTGTCATTGTTCTTCACCAATAACAAAGGAACGATAAATAAAACAATGATAACACTTTATGGCACTGAATGTCCCTTTAAATCCTCATTCATTCATTCATATGTGGTCTCTCTATGAATGAATAGGTTAAGGGGAGGTATAATCTAATGAATATTACCTCTGACCGCTCGCTCATCTGTGACGTCACATGAACAGAATATGGCTCTTCCGGTCCCAAATCGTTTCTCGAAGGCTTTGACTGCTTTTGATCCTTCATCTTGACGTATGTCGACAATGCAAATCTAGAATTGAATTGTAATGTATCTACCAATTGACATATTTACGACAATCTAAGGTTGGTAAAGGAGAAGTCCTCGAGAATGCCTTTAAATTGGAGATATGCAACTTTTGATTCGAAAATTGTTTATTGTCACTCCTGCAACATGTGCATTATTTTTACTCACCTAACATATATTGCCGTTTTAACAATGTGTATGTATACTAAATATTGTATTTGCATTCGTCCTAGTTAGATTCATCATTATGAAAGATACCCTCCAAGGATTTTGGTCATTCAGTATCATTTACATACTTATTCATAACTTTTTAAAACTAAGAGTATTCCGAGGGTAAGGGTAGTGAAGAAAACACGGGTGTAAGCGTATGAGCCTCTTGTACTTGAATTAATTAGTCTCTAATGCATTATAGTACACGGACTGTGATCTAGCAATGCGTAGTTTTTGCTTGCTCTGCCGCTCAGGGATACTTTGTACCCAGGCAGGGATATGCGTAGCCACGGGTAATAATGCATAAACGTATACATTACGGATGGTGAACAAGACATGACATCGATAAGAAGTAATAAGAAAGTCTCTGTTTAGTGTTCTGAGTTGGGTTTGGTTCCCAACATTGACGAGTTTACGAGTTGACCACTACAGCTCGAGCTCGGCTCGCCTGCCCCATTGCTCGAGCCACTCGAGTTCGTGAGTGGTGAGTGCAGCTCCATGAATTTCTATACATGGTTAATGCATGCAGCCTAGACTAGATATGTGATATGATTTGTAGTTAGAGATATGCGAGCTGCTACACACGGGAGGTATATGTGTGCGTGTTCGAAATGTTCATAAATACATACATACATACATACATGCATACATACATACATATATACGAACACACACAGGGGCTTGTGATGTTGAGTATCACTCGCGAGTTTGAGGCGCTGCAGCAGGTTCCTATATTGCCAATAAGGGCTGGGGCTACGTGCAAGTGGCACTCAACATTACAGACACGTGCAAACACACACACACACACACACACAAGCACATATACACACATACATACAAACACATACATAAATACACACATACATACAAACAAACACACGTACACACATACATACAAACAAACAAACAAACACATACATACATACAAACACACATACATATATGGCGGGATATATGTGTACATTCGTCTACCCTTACCGATGCCCCTTCCTGAAGCAGTAGCTCTGCGCATGCTCTACCAATACTCCTCTCACGAGCCGCACCCGTAACCATGGCGATGGCACCCTTCAACTGCATCTTCACTTAATAACGTACAGGGGATATGTGACTTCCAGATATTCAGTCGTATGAATACGAACGCTCTAAAAACAAGTCTTAACTTTGTGTTAACAGCGCTAGAAAGTAGGACATCCCTGATTGGCTGGCCGGGCACAGAACGAGTGAATGTGAACCTTCGCCCTGGTTGTCTATAGGACATTGACTTAAAGCTGACCCTACACTTTTAGTGGTACAGTGCCGACATATAATTCCTGCACAAAATGCGTTGGAAGGCCTGGCAGAATACGCGACTGCACGCCCGGTTGCCATCCAGTTTCCCGAGCATGAATGCATGGATGACCTCACAACTGAACGTAGCTTTGATTCGCAAGCTACGTGGATAATGAAACAATCCAAGGCGTTCCACAAAGGCATTCGACGTGTTTGAAGCCGCCTATCGGCGGGTTCCGGAACCTCGCGTCCAGCTCATTACCAAAATCATCATTTGTGTCACCTATTTCGATAAGGACATGTGTCTGCTTCATCTAGGACGTGTTTGCCAAAGGTAAGAAAAGGCAATGACTAGAGCATAGAGAACCCCAATTTAACATTGCCCTCAGCCCCAGAGCCGAGGGATGGCCTCACGCACTGGGAGACTTCGATATGGAATTTGGAATTTTGTTCATCGTCACAATTATGCCAATTGTGGCTAATTCGTGACTAGCCAGTTGTAAGTAGTGGAGGAAACCGGAGTACCCGGCGAATACCACTTCCTAACCCCAAGTCACTGTTAACTTTCTCACATGACCAGGCCGGGATTCGAACCCAGGCAGAGGTGAGAGACAGGGTACAGTCAGTGGCGGCGCCTTAGACCACACGGCCGTCAGAGCAGGCCCTGCGATGGCCTCACCCACTGGGAGACTTCGATATACTCTTATAAAATCTCAATTTATTCCGAAAATTCCGGGATCAAGTAAACTTACAACCATGCAAACCATTGACACAATACAAGTCAACACTATTCCTATTCAACATTATTACCAAAAGTGTTTATAGAGAGCAGAGATCCACAATAGGTTAATGGAGGTGAGACTGATATAAATGTAGTTTTAACAGCTTTCTGAAATCACCATACTTATAACTTTCGAAACAATCTTCTGAATTCAATATTCTTTCCTACAGCAATAACATTTCGCTACATGATTGAAAACATCCTTGAGCACGTACAGTGTACTAAATGTGTGGACAGCACGGGCATGATTCATGACCGAACGCCCGTAGGTCATTGATGTGCTTGGCTTATTGTTTGACATGTTATCCATGGGTGTTTGTACACACGTCCGGTCGACTGGAGCAAGGTTCAAATGTCTGTACTGTACTATCTTTTAAAACTTTTTTTTTATAATTGCGCTACTTTCGTAATAGGTGTTAGATCCAAAATAGAGGAAAGTAAAATTATTGAAAAATATTGATCATAACTTCGTGTGATTTCCTCCAGGAGCAAAAATTGGAAAAAATAGTACGTGCGCAAGGATGTCTTATATGCAGCGTGCAAAAACAGGTTGTTAGATCCAGAATGGAGGAAAGTAAAATTATTGAAAAATATTGATCATAACTTCGTGTGATTTCCTCTAGGAGAGAAAATTGGAAAAAATAGTACGTGCGAAAGGATGCTTTATATGAAACGTGCAAAAAAAGGTTGTTTAAAAAAATGATATATCTAATGGCCGCTTTCAGTTCGATGTGAGATATCGCCAAAGGAGGGTTTGATAAGATTGGGCTTTACCGTATAGGACCTAATAAAATTACCTGTATTCAAACATATAGCGGAACAAATAAAACAAAAGACAGCAGATAGCTAGGGTGAACAAAAATGTTTATTGAAAATAAAAAGATTGCCTGTACAAAATTGTCAAAAATATTGCAACAACCCCGAAGATGCCAAACATATCCAGATTTATTTTTGATATATGATGTGCCAATCTGCAAATACAGATGTGTGACATGCACGCAGTTTTATATTTATTTGAAATCCCTTCCCTTATTGCGAGATGGACTGCATAATTATAATCACAGACTGTTTTGACCAACTGAAATAAAGCTGTAATATTTATATGTGTAAGAACAATGTAGCACTCCTATACTCTGCCAGAAATCATACAGGTTTTAATGTCTCGGAGTTTATTTCGTGGTTTATTGTCAACAACTTTACCGGAATATTTCCTAATGCTCAAGTTAATTCACACATCACTAAAAGGGACATACAGTTTCACTTTTGAATTAACACTTTGAAAATTACTTTACATCGCTTGTCTTGATAATAACATTATTGCACTTAAATTGAATAAAAACTCACAACTCATTTCGGAAATATTCATTTCCTGATTGAAGAAAGCGTTACAGCATTTCACATTCATAATTTGGTGAATGTCGCCCCCCCCCCCCCCCATTTTAGCTTTGGAATCTAGTTAATTACCACTTTTCCTATTATCTTAAGGGTAAATCTTTACCCAGTCGTTAATTATGGGGAAAACCACCGCCGAGCCCCAAGTCATTGACAACGTCCTCTCATTTCTTGAGCCATATCCGAACCCAGGTACTGGTGAGAGAGTGCAAGCATTGAGTAGCCACGGCATTGGACCACTTTGCTTTCAGGACAGACCCGTTTCTGATGGATTAGGGAAGTTTAACTGAAATGACATTGTCTTTTACTTGACCGAGACACGGCCTAAAATGATGGCACCAGGAAGATATCAAACAGGGTATAGGAGCCATGGTGAATGATATTACAGCGTCGCTGAGGGTGGTTATATATGACGTCTCATTTTAAGGAAGTTATAGAGGCTTGACAGTTTTCCCAGTCAAAACAGGGCATGATGGAGCAGCACTACAGTCAAAGTCTGAAAAGAGAGAGAGAGTGGTAAAGTGTGGAGTGAAAACTGATGATACAATGATGTGTGCATACATTGAATTATTTTAACGATACTTTATTACTTTATAAAGAATTGGAAAATCATTTCCTTAAACACCCAAGTGTGTCAAGATTATGGCTAAGTCCAATGAATTAGAAGTCTTGCTGGAGTCATTTTTAATATTGTTGGTCCGATCTCCAGTGGTGTGAAAAATCAAATCTGGACAGAAACGTCGAGCACCCAAAACGCGGTTTATTTTAAATGAACTAGACTATGGCTAAGGACCCAACAACCAACTTGTCCCAAAGGAAATGGGAAATTCAAGCCAGAATTTGAAACTTGGAATCAAAGATATAGAGTGTGAAACCATTGAATCATGCATTAAGCTTTAGCCATTACATTTACAATTTGTTTGTCCCTGCTATTTTCAAAGTTCTTTGAAAACCTGACAGAATTGCAAATACGTCTTGGACGAGATTTACATTTTGGAAACGTTTTAAGAATGGATGGCGATTAAAGAAATCTAGCCCAATCTTAGAAAGAATTGGTGCCCATCTTCTTCGCCGTTTGCTCTTTTCGGGCAATTCTTTCTGACCATTTCTAGGCAGGGTAGTAGCCATCACGGCATTTTCCTGAATGCGGAAAGCTTGAAGTTCGACACGAGAATGCATTGCAATTTATTTTTGATAAAATATCAAGAAACTGATATTCTTAAGCAAAAATAAATATTTCTCAAGGTGCAATGTATATTTGTTTTCTGTCGAACACTCTTTGAATGTCTTTCTCTCGAGTTGTTCACCGCAGAAACCAGCTTTTTGACGGAGCTCAAAATAACGCGTGTTTCAAAGTTGATGGCGCAAGGTAAACAGAACGATTTGCTCCCAAACGACGAATATATCATTTCTCACGTGAAAATAAACTCTTTTTAGTACGTTTGATATGCGGCTCACTTTGGAATATTTTACAATTGAACACTAATCTCACCGTTCTCAATAAATTTTCATCGTAAATCTTATATATGAATTGGATAAATTTTTATAATAAAAATGTGACTAACAGCACAAAATTTAGGTTATTATATTACTGCGCCACCACACTGGAACTACTTATTTAACTCATAAAGGTGGCGCCACGCGCAAAATGCTAAAACTAAAATGGGAGACTGGTGGCGCCTCTATAGCAGACAAAGTAGTCAAAGGACTATCAAGGTAAATTTCCTTTGACTTTTGCTTACATTCTTTTCTTCCACAATTTTCCAAATAAACTAATGCCGCTCATAGGCCTAATATTGTATGAAATGTGTTTGTTTTAAAATACACAGTGTAAATGATTAGTAAACTATGAAAATGATGTCCACAGTTTCATGAAGTAGGCCCTACATGCAGTTGGAACATGGGCATTAGCCAACGCCTAGAAGTGAAAAAAAAAATGATAAAAATACATAGATAAAACAGTTAAAAAACACTTAAAGAAATCTCCTGTCGTCTCTATCTAAAAGGTAAAAATAAGCACTTATTATTACCTTTAGAGACGACAGATTTTTAAAAATGGTTTTTAACTGTCTTAATTCATGTATTTTTTTTTTCACTTCTAGGCGTTGGCTAATGCTAATGGTTGGAAGAAGTAAACAGTCGGAATAAACAGTCATTTGCTACCAACAACAAAAGGCACTTTCAAAAGTTTCATTCTATTGATCGTCTGCCACTTTGCGTTTAAAGTGTAATTTCTAGATAAGTTAAGAGTCTTTTTTTTTGAAAATCTAAAACAAAAAAAGATCCAGGTTTAAGGTCAGATCTATTGAAATCATAAACTTTTTCACCTTTTCTCACTTAATTTAATGGATTTTGATTGTTTAACTTATACCTTGTACATAAGGGTGGCTTATGGGATTAACTTGTGAATATAGGGTCATTTTGAGATTTTTACATTTGTTTTTGTGGCTTCATGTTTGGATTGATGTAATGATATTGTAATTAATTATTTCGCTAATTTAATTTGATTCAAATTAAACTGGAGAATCACTTCTATGATAGTGCTCAAAATTGGTTTTGCGTAGATGCAACACATGGAAAAGTTTAAATTTGAATATTTCTCACTTATACAAACCTCGCTATAGTCCGGGATGCAGTTAGACATCTCTTGTGATGTTGTTTTTCGTAAAATTTTCGTTTCATGAAGTAGGCCCTACATGCAGTTGGAACATGGGCATTAGCCAACGCCTAGAAGTGAAAAAAAAATGATAAAAATACATAGATAAAACAGTTAAAAATCTCCTGTCGTCTCTATCTAAAGGTAAAAATAAGTACTTATTATTACCTTTAGAGACGACAGATTTTTAAAAATGGTTTTTAACTGTCTTAATTCATGTATTTTTTTTTTCACTTCTAGGCGTTGGCTAATGCTAATGGTTGGAAGAAGTAAACAGTCGGAATAAACAGTCATTTGCTACCAACAACAGAAGGCACTTTCAAAAGTTTCATTCTATTGATCGTCTGCCACTTTGCGTTTAAAGTGTAATTTCTAGATAAGTTAAGAGTCTTTTTTTTGAAAATCTAAAACAAAAAAAGATCCAGGTTTAAGGTCAGATCTATTGAAATCATAAACTCTTTCACCTTTTCTCACTTAATTTAATGGATTTTGATTGTTTAACTTATACCTTGTAGAAGAGATAAGTGTGGGGTTTTCAGTAAGAATGGGGTAAAATACAGTGCATGGATCATTGGAAATGTGTAGAAAAGTGTTTACACTCTATATGTCTTACATTGCCATTACGGTAAAGTTGGTATTGGTAGCCAAATAAATTGTGAGAGTGTGGCACCCCCCCCCCCCCCACCCCACCTAGAATTGTTATATAAGGGGCCATGCCATGATTATCAATAAAAATGAATATGGAAATTATCGCCTTTCATTAAATTTCATTGCTCTTTGTTACAGACTAGGGATGGCAAAATAGCCTATATTATAACATTGATTCCATTGACTCACTGTAGCGTTATTGCCTCCCAACCTGTAGAATCACTGGATTCATATACTACATGTACGATAGTGCAGGTGTGAAATAGAAAATAAAAAGATATTTACATGACCGTGGGGTAAATAAAGAAAATTTCTTTCAAGAGACATTCTAAATTATATAAGTTTCTAATAAAGCTATATATGATTTTTTTTATTTGATCAGATAACTGGAAAAAGTTAAAAGATGGTAAACTATTCTAAGCAGTATAATGCATTGCAATTATAGTTCCTGCTGGTTTCCTAATAGGCAGGTTGGCCTAGTTGATAGATAAATGTGCATCCTTGTGAAGCGCTGCCTACTGTGCCTTTGTAACTGAGCGTTTCTTGGAACTATCCTTAAGGTGATGGGTACCATTGCAAGCCAGTTAAAAGCCCTGTCCCAAAACACACCTCAAAGCAGCATAATCCTATAACTAGGTGTATCTCCAGGTTCCTGAGTGTTATCAGGTAGAGAATATCATCGCCACCTGTCATTATTCAATCCATATTCTGTTTTATTTCAAAATTTACAACTTTTTTTTTTAATGACATATTCTCATTAATTACGCAGTTGATGGTTACTGTAGGTTCACAGATACCTTAAGGATGTCATTGACTATGCCCAATAAAAAGTATTTTTTTGATTTTTTACTGCTGAAGATTTTTACAGGCCATAACGTTGAAAATTTTAGTTAGAAATCTCCACACCAACTTCACTTGGTGACCTCACATGCTCATAGCTAGCACCTATTTATAGCATCCTGACCACAAGCCATTGTCTTGAGATCGTCGAGGTGTATCTTTGTGCAACTGCCCTTTGTGTCCAGTGCTCAGAAGAGATCAGCGAAGTATGACCATTACTATCGATGGGGTTCCCATGCCTCCACACACGAGATTTCTCACTAAAATTTTCGATGGTATGGCTTGTAAAAGTCTTCAGCAGTAAAAAATCTAAAAAATACTTTTTATTGGGCATAGACAATGATATTCCTAAGGTAATTCTGAACCTGCAGTGATCATCACCTGTGTAAGTAGTGAGAATATGTCATTTGAGTGAAATTATATAAAATATGGGTTGACTAAGGATTGTTGGCTATAATATTCTCTACCTGATAACACTCAGGAATCTAGAGATACAACTGGCTATATGGTTACGTCGCTCTGAGGTGTGTTTTGGGACGGGGCATTTGACTAGCTTGCAATGGTACCCATCACCTTAATGGATTTGGCCTGTTGTACGTTTTGCAGAGTGCTGCTACTCTCAAACTTTTGAAAATAACTTGAGAATTAAGTGAAATTGGCAAAATATTTTAACAAGAGTTGTTGTTTGGCATTTATGCTTAAAAGATTTTCCAAAATATACTTTTGTACTTAACATTTTCCCAAAATTGTCAGGCCAGTCTTACCCCTTCTGAATGTAAATGGATTTAACTTTAAAGAGAAGAAAATGTTCCTCTTTCCTGGTATCCTTTCTTATTTGCCTTTATCTGATGAAAGCAACATCATCTGAGCAAAAACACTTATTTCCAGTTCAATAGTCTTGACTAGCAAAGAAAGAAAGAACAACCAGGAACACATAATTGGTTTTGTATATATATTTTATTGGACATGCATTTGGAAGCTTTGCATACATATAATACATGCAGTACATACATAAATCATAAATATTTTACACCATATGTACAATGAGCATTTAATCGTCAAATAAGCAATCACAGTGTTCGCAATAGATATGTACAATGAGTATATTTAGACTATAACCATCAGCCATTTAGGCGTTATTAACCCTTCGAATGCCATGGTTACTTTTGTCCAAAGCACAAGAACACAACGATTTTTGAAAATCTAAACCCTGTCATGTTGGTATTCATTGGATAGCTCTCACTAAGTGCTCTCAAATAAGTTCCCATATGCAAGAGTTTCAATCATTTTTCAGGTTTTTTGCATCATTTTGCATCGGCCAAATTAGCCACCAGCAGCATAAGGGTTAATACCTGGCCACAAGAAGCAGCGATTCTTGCCCTTATGGTTTAGAAAATGGATGCTTATCAAAAAAATCACAAATCTGACAACAACTGGACCATTATCTGTAGTTACAGGATACACAGGGTTAAACTTGCTTAACCCTTTAATGCACGCATATCTACCAGACAAGAGTCATATAACCCTGTGGCACTTTTGGGAATAACTGTTTAATCAAGCATGAATTGACAAACTAATTTAAGGAGAGGTGCGGGTTTACTTTGTCCAGCAAATTTGTCAGACATTGCGTGCACTAGACATGCAAACAGGTTAATGAATTCACATGATTGTAGGTTTCTGATGTCCTGATGAGACCCACCCAATATTACACTCAATTCACCCAAAAATGTGCCTAGGGAATAAATTAATGCAGGTTTTTTTTCAGAATTTTTCTAAAGCATGATCATACTGTATATTCTCCATATTGCATTCCTTTGATTTTCTCCATACCCCTCTACCCCCTTACCCACTCTTTTGCAGTGACAAGTGCATCAGCATTTTCTTTTTAGCACATCATGGAGCCCTGGAGTTGGATTTCCGGCCCATCCCTTCCGTCAGTGAAATTTCTTTGACAAGAGTTATCAGGATCTGTAATACGTTTGAAAATAACTAAGAAATAAGGAATTAACCATTTTTACCTATTCATACCTTGACTCCAGGTCCTGGAGATTTACTAGACCAGTGTCGCCAGGCTAATACTGCGCCATACCAGCCAAAAAGGTTCAGGTGGTCCACTAAATTTGGAATATTGATTATCATCACTTTTTGCCATACTTAGGCTTCAATGTAACTATAGTGTGTCTGACCGAAGCTAGGCTGACTAAGATAAAACTTGACAAGTAAATGTCGTAGCGTGTATGAGCAGAAGTAGGCGTGTAGCACTAATTATATTATATTATTTATGTACGCTTTTTATATTGTATGGGTGAAGTTAGACCCGGTTTGTGTCTCTATCCAGGCCAGCTGTTCTTAATACTGACGTCTACATGGCCTTCAGAGACACGGTACCAGTGCATTGTAAAAATCTGCCATCAGTCCGGTGAATTCACCGGAGTGGATTCCTCGCGTGATAAGGCGAGTGTCACGGCCAGACTTATACCAATGAGTTAAGTACATCTTTGACTAGAGTATTTGCCCTAAGTCGGCAGGTGACAATGGTTGAAGTGTATAATAATCTTAGAAAGAAGTTCTGAAGCGGCAATTTCCGCCATTTTAAATTTCCGACATTTGCATTAGGCCTGACTAATCGAGCACCTGCCAAGACATTAGGAGCGTCTGTTATATGCGAACAGACGCTCCTAATGTCTTGGCAGGTGCTCGATTAGTCAGGCCTAAAGCAAATGTCGGAAATTTAAAATGGCGGAAATTGCCGCTTCAGAACTTCTTTCTACGATTATAAAAGACTTCAACCATTGTCACCTGCCGACTTAGGGCATATATATAGTCAAACATGTACATGATTCATTGGTTTAAGTCTGGCCGTGACACTCGCCTTATCACGCGAGAAATCCACTCCGGTGAATTCACCGGACAGATGACAGATTTTTACAATGCACTGGTACCGTGTCTCTGAAGGCCATATAGACGTCAGTATTAAGAACAGCTGGCCTGGATAGAGACACAAACCGGGTCTACGGTGAAGTAATCGGCGTGTGGCTGTGAGTAGTATGATCGCATAGCGCCAAATGAAAACTGGGGGTAGGGAGAAATGAGGCCTGCAAATGGAGATATATACAACTTTATTCTATAAATATGGTAAGTTCAGAATCGTGGGGGGACTGCGCTTTTTTTAGTGCCCACAAAGTTAGATTTGCATGCTTGGGCGTATGAATACCAAGCTAGAAGGGATGCAGTTTGTTTGTCTGGCCGATCTGTCACTCTGACCTATGGTCTCGGTGAATTAACCCTTATCCTGCTAACCACAACAATAGTCGTGGTGTGCAGCAGTGCTCATAGGTTTCACAGCGGGATAAGGGCTAATTCCAAAGCTGACGGGTGAATTTCAGCTGTGATATGACAAAAATGCTTGGCTAGCTCCAAAAACTAGTCATCCTTTCACACCTAAAGTTTTTATTATTTTGATCAGAACATTCTCCTCTTAAAAATTAAGCCAAAACAATTAGGGGTCATATCATGATTTTTTTTTCTATGGGCCAACATAGGTCTCAGTGACAGATTGGCCCTCTGGTGGTCAAAGTCAGAAACGAGTCAGCATACAAATAAACTCGATCACTTCCAGCTTGGTATTCATACGCCCGAGCAACAAACTTCACTTTATGGGCAATAAACAAAAGCCCAGTCCGTACCCATTCCAAAAATAACATATTTGTTGAATAAAGTTGTATATATCTCCATTTATAGGCCTCAATCGTCCCTACCCCCAGTTTTAAGTGGGACTATGCAATGCTACTACTCAAAGGGATACACCATTTAGTTCACCGAGACCCTATTTTGGCCCATAGAAAAAACTCATGACATGACCCCCATTTCTTTGGCTTTATTTAAATGAGAACCTTTTGATAAAAAAAATAACAACATTAGGTGGGAAAAGATGACATTATTGTCATAACACAGCTGAAATTGTCCCTATCCCCAGTTTTGATATGGACTATGCAATGATACTACTCGGAAGGATACACCATTTAGATCGATCACCGAGACCATATATTAAGCTTTCCAAAGTATGCGAGTGGCACCAATTATACTGTAAACCGCTTTATATAAGCTTGCCTTTTTATTCGCACAGCATGGTAAAAGAAAATCAATGGCACTAATATTATCTACAATGGATGTCATCTCGTTCCGGATCATGCAGCCAACACCAGATTCGAAATAAAGAACATGATATTTCTAAAGAATCATATAGTTCTACCAACGCTTAAGATGATTGATACATCTAATGGCCCCGTTCAGTTCTAGCGGGGGATATCGCCGAAGGGGGGCCGAGATACGAAGAGACTTCACAGTACATGGCCTTATCAAACTTTGCCTATGCATGTTTTCAAAGTTGTAATGGAACAAATAAAACAAAAGACAGCAGATAGGGTGAACAAAAAAGTTTATTGAAAATAAAAAGATTGTCTGTACAAAATTGTCAAAAATATTGCAACAACCCCGAAGATGCCAAACATATCCAAATTCGTTTTTGATATACTAGTATGATATGCCAATCTGCAAATACAGATGTGTGACATGCACGCAGTTTTATATTCATTTGAAATCCCTGCCCTTATTGCGAAATGAACTGCATAATCACAGACTGTTTTGACCAACTGAAATAAAGCTGCAATATCTATATGTCTAAGAACAATGTAGCACTGCTATACTCTGCCAGAAATGATACAGGCGTTATAACGTCTCGGAGTTTATTTCGTGGTTTATTGTCAACAATTTTACCGGAATATTTCCTAATGTTTAAATCAATTCAAACATCACTTAAAGGGACATACAGTTTTACTTTTGAATTAACACTTTGAAAATTACTTTACATCGCTTGTCTTGATAATGGCATTATTGCACTAAAGTTGAATAAAAACTCACAACTCATTTCAGAAATATTCATTTCCTGATTGAAGAAAGCGTTACAGCATCTCACAATGATGAATGTCCCCCCTCCCCGCATCTTAGCTTTGGAATTTAGTTAATTCCCACTTTTCCTATTATCTTAAGGGTAGAGTATTACACAGTCGTTAATAATGGGGAAAACCACCGACGAGCCCCAAGTCATTGACAACTTCCTCTCATTTCTTGAGCCATATCCGAACCCAGGTACTGGTGAGAGAGTGCAAGCATTGAGTAGCCACGGCATTGGACCACTTTGCTTTCAGGACAGACCCGTTTCTGATGGATTAGGGAAGTTTAGCTGAAATGACCTTGTCTTTTACTTGACCGACACACGGCCCAAAATGATGACACCAGGAAGATATTAAACAGGGTATAGGAGCCATGGTGAATGATATTTCAGCGTCGCTGAGGGTGGTTATATATGACGTCTCATTTTAAGGGAGTTATAGAGGCTTGACAGTTTTCCCAGTCAAAACAGGGCAAGATGGAGCAGCACTACAGTCAAAGTCTGAAAAGAGAGAGAGTGGTAAAGTGTAGAGTGAAAACTGATGACACAATGATGTGTGCATATATTGAATTATTTTAACGATGGTTTATTGTGGGGATTAAGATCTGCCGCTGAGCCTTGGTGCAGATTTATAGCCGAGACGTAGGTGTTTGTTGCAAAAGCTGAGGCCGCCAAGGCCGAAGCTTTGCAACAAACACCCACGGCGAGGCTATAAATTTGCACCAATGCTCAGTGGCGGGTCTTAATGGCTATTATAGCGAGTTTGAGTGATAAAAAATTCAAACAACTCTGTGAAAATGACACAAAAATCATGTTTTCTAGTGGTTGCTGAGCCTGGATTTAGTCCCGGCTAAGCAGCCTCATTCTGGATTTGGTCCCGGCTCCCTGCTGTGAACCGGGATCACTTTAAAGCCACAGAAACAGCTTCTCACTGTACATAGTGTGTTTTCCAAGCCTAGGTATTTTCATAGCAGTGCGCTATAATACTTTATAAAGAATTGGATAATCATTTCCTTAAACACCCAAGTGTGTCAAGATTATGGCTTAGTCCAATGAATTAGAAGTCTTGCTGGAGAGTGGAGTCATTTTTAATACTGTCCGATCTCCAGTGGGGTGAACAATCAAATCTGGGGTCTATTAGCTAGCTAACCCATTATCCGACTTTCGTGAAATAGGCCCCTGGACAGAAACGTCGAGCCCCCAAAACGTTTTTTTTTAAATGAACTAGATTATGGCTAAGGACTCAACGACCAACTTGTCTCAAATGAAATAGGAAATTCAAGCCAGAATTTGAAACTTGAAATCAAAGATATACTCAAAGCGTGTGAAAACATTGAATCATGCATTAAGCTTTAGCCATTACATTTACAATTTCTTTGTCCCTGCTATTTTCAAAGTTCTTTGAAAACCTGACAGAATTGCAAAAACGTCTTGGACGAGATTTACATTTTGGAAGCGTTTTAAGAATGGATGGCGATTAAAGAAATCTAGCCCAATCTTAGAAAGAATTGGTGCCCATCTTCTTCGCCGTTTGCTCTTTTCGGGCATTTCTTTTCGATCATTCCTAGGCAGGGTAGTAGCCATTACGGCATTTTCCTGAATGCGGAAAGCTTGAAGTTCGACACGAGAATGCATTGCAGTTTATTTTTGATAAAATATCAAGAAACTGATATTCTTAAGCAAAAATAAATATTTCTCAAGGTGCAATATGTATTTGTATTCTGTCGAACACTCTTTGAATGTCTTTCTCTCGAGTTGTTCACCGCAGAAACCAGCTTTTTGACGGAGCTCAAAATAACGCGTGTTTCAAAGTTGATGGCGCAAGATAAACAGAACGATTTACTCCCAAACGACGAATATATTATTTCTCGCGTGAAAGTAAACTCTTTTTAGTACGTTTGATATGCGGCTCACTTTGGAATATTTTACAATTGAACACTAATCTCACCGTTCTCAATAAATTTTCATCGTAAATCTTATATATGAATTGGATAAATTCTTATAATAAAAATGTGACTAACAGCACAAAATGTAGGTTATTATATTACTGCGCCACCACACTGGAACTACTTATTTAACTCATATAGGTGGCGCCACGCGCAAAATGCTAAAACTAAATTGGGAGACTGGTGGCGCCTCTATAGCAGACAAAGTAGTCAAAGGACTATCAAGGTAAATTTCCTTTGACTTTTGTATGGAACGCCGTTCTTGCAGAAAAGCACTATTTGTCTTTAAAGACAATTCATTTGTCTTTAAAGACAATTCATTTGTCTTTAAAGACAAATGAATTGTCTTTAAAGACAAATGAATTGTCTTTAAAGACAAATGGAAGTATTTGTCTTTAAAGACAAATGAATTGTCTTTAAAGACAAATGAATTGTCTTTAAAGACAATTCATTTGTCTTTAAAGACAAATAGAAGGTATTTGTCTTTAAAGACAATTCATTTGTCTTTAAAGACAATTCATTTGTCTTTAAAGACAATTCATTTGTCTTTAAAGACAAATACGACCACGTGTGCAGAAGAATACTGTGGTGTAATGCAACTTCACATATTCCTACGCAGCCACGTGTTTTCTTCATCCATTTGTTGTAATTATAAGGTCATGTTACCACTACCATTCCCAATTATCGCTCAATGTGTTCGCCACGTGTCTGTCTGCAAATATAGCATGGTTTGCTTCTAATAAGAAAGAAGAGGTCTTTTTTAAGACCTCCGCATGACCGCGATTTTGTAAAAGGTAAAAGGGTACTTTTTTGTACCCAGGTACGAGGGATGGGGAATGAAAATCCCCTTACGAAATATACGCGGCTCTGACGCCGAATGACTCCCGAAGTGACTGGCATTCCAAGTCTGTAGTTCATCAATATTGAACCTTACTTATGCATTTGATGCTGTTATTGTCGATGTTTATGTCTGAACCACCGAGTCTGCTGCCGCTAAACAGGCCGAGATTTATAAAATCCAAAGTTAAAATACGTGTTCCCGTTCATCCAATGTCAGGGTTTTAATAAAAAGGAAGGGTGTTTTTACTTGAAAAAGTCAGCGGTTTTTAAGGTGCTTTTTTGGCCAGAATCAGTGCTTATGGGGTATTCTTAAATTTTGATAACGAGCGTAAATACCCCCTAAATATATAAGTGCCCCCCGTTGGGCTTCCAAGCTGCAAACGTTCGTGAAGAGAATTGACAAACTTCATACGGTGGTCAATCTCTTATAAACTTGACTATGACTGAATGCATTTCTTCTAAAGTATGCCTTAATCTGGCAGTACTGACATTAGTATTAGTATCCATCTTGTTGATTCCACATTGAAATGAAATGTTACAAAACGGAACTACTTTCAGAACTACTTTGTCATTACAGACAACTGAATTGTCTTTAAAGACAATTCATTTGTCTTTAAAGACAAATGAATTGTCTTTAAAGACAAATGAATTGTCTTTAAAGACAAATAGATGTATTTGTCTTTAAAGACAAATGAATTGTCTTTAAAGACAAATGAATTGTCTTTAAAGACAATTCATTTGTCTTTAAAGACAAATAGAAGGTATTTGTCTTTAAAGACAATTCATTTGTCTTTAAAGACAATTCATTTGTCTTTAAAGACAATTCATTTGTCTTTAAAGACAAATGAATTGTCTTTAAAGACAAATGAACATGGCTATTTGTCTTTAAAGACAATTCATTTGTCTTTAAAGACAAATGAATTGTCTTTAAAGACAAATGAATTGTCTTTAAAGACAAATGAATTGTCTTTAAAGACAAATAGTGCTTTTCTGCAAGAACGGCTTTCCATACTTTTGCTTACATTCTTTTCTTCCACAATTTTCCAAATAAACCAATGCCGCTCATAGGCCTAATATTGTATGAATTGTGTTTTTTATATATAAAGTACACAGTGTAAATGATAAGTAAACTATGAAAAGGATGTCCACAGTTTCATGAAGTAGGCCCTACATGCAGTTGGAACATGGGCATTAGCCAACGCCTAGAAGTGAAAAAAAAATGATAAAAATACATAGATAAAACAGTTTTAAAACACTTAAAGAAATCTCCTGTCGTCTTTAAAGGTAAAAATAAGTACTTATTATTACCTTTAGAGACGACAGATTTTTAAAAATGGTTTTTAACTGTCTTAATTCATGTATTTATTTTTTTTCACTTCTAGGCGTTGGCTAATGCTAATGGTTGGAAGAAGTAAACAGTCGGAATAAACAGTCATTTGTAACCAACAACAAAAGGCACTTTCAAACGTTTCATTCTATTGATCGTCTGCCACTTTGCGTTTAAAGTGTAATTTCTAGATAAGTTAAGTATTTTTTTTGAAAATCGAAAACAAAAAAAGATACTGGTTTAAGGTCAGATCTATTGAAATTATAAACTTTTTCACCTTTTCTCACTTAATTAAATGGATTTTGATTGTTTAACGTATACCTTGTAGAAGAGATAAGTGTGGGGTTTTCAGTAAGAATGGGGTAAAATACAGTGCATGGATCATTGGAAATGTGTAGAAAAGTGTTTACACTCTATATGTCTTACATTGCCATTACGGTAAAATTGGTATTGGTAGCCCAATAAATTGTGAGAGTGTGGCACCCCCCCCCCCCCCCCACCTAGAATTGTTATATATGGGGCCATGCCATGATTATCAATAAAAATGAATATGGAAACTATCACCTTTCATTAAATTTCATTGCTCTTTGTTACAGACTAGGGATGGCATAACATAACCTATATTATAACATCAATTCCATTGACTCACTGTAGCGTTATTGCCTTCCAACCTGAAAAGAATCACTGGATTCATATACTACATGTACGATAGAAAATAAAAAGATATTTACAAGACCGTGGGGTAAATAAAGAAAATTTCTTTCAAGAGACATTCTAAATTATATAAGTTTCTAATAAAGCTATATATGAAATTTTTTATTTGATCAGATAACTGGAAAAAGTTAAAAGAAGGTAAACTATTCTAAGCAGTCTAATGCATTGCAATATAGTTCCTGCTGTTTTCTTATAGGCAGGTTGGCCTAGTTGATAGATAAATGTGCATCCTTGTGAAGCGCTGCCTACTGTGCCTTTGTAACTGAGCGTTCCTTGGAACTATCCTTAATGGATTTGGCCTGTTGTACGTTTTGAAGAGTGCTGCTACTCTCAAACCTTTGAAAATAACTTGAGATTTAAGTAAAATTGGCAAAATATTTTAACAAGAGTTGTTGTTTGGCATTTCTGCTTAAAAGATTTTCCAAAATATACTTTTGTACTTAATATTTTCCCAAAATTGTCAGGCCAGTCTTACCCCTTCTAAATGTAAAAGGATTTAACTTTAAAGAAAAATTTCCTCTTTTCTGGTATCCTTTCTGATTTGCCTTTATCTGATGAAAGCAACATCATCTGAGCAAAAACACTTATTTCCAGTTCAATAGTCTTGACTAGCAAAGAAGAAAGAACAACCAGGAACACATAATTGGTTTTGTATATTTTGTATTGGACATGCATTTGGAAGCTTTGCATACATATAATACATGCAGTACATACATAAATCATAAATATTTTACACCATATGTACAATGAGCATTTAATCGTCAAATAAGCAATCACAGTGTTCGCAATAGATATGTACAATGAGTATATTTAGACTATAACCATCTGGGCGTTATTAACCCTTCGAATGCCATGGTTACTTTTGTCCAAAGCACAAGAACACAAAGATATTCGAAAATCTAAAATCTAAACCCAGTCATGTTGGTATTCATTGGATAGCTCTCACTGAGTGCTCTCAAATGAGTTCCCATATGCAAGAGTTTCAATCATTTTTCAGTTTTTTTGCCTAATTTTGCATTGGCCAAATTAGCCACCAGCAGCATAAGGGTTAATACCTGGCCACAGGAAGCAGCGGTTCTTGCCCTTATGGTTTAGAAAATGGATGCTTATCAAAAAAATCACAAATCTGAGAACAGCTGGACCATTATCTGTAGTTACAGGCTACAAAGGGTTAAACTTGCTTAACCTCTTAATGCTTAGATATCTCATCTCCCAGACAAGATTCATATAACCCTGTGGCACTTTTGAGAATAGCTGTATAGTCAAGCATGAAATGACAAACTAATTTAAGGAGAGGTGCGGGTTTACTTTGTCTAGCAAATTTGTCAGACATTGCGTGCACTAGAATTGCAAACAGGTTAGTGAATTCACATGATTGTAGGTTTCTGATTGGCATATAGAAAAATAAGTCAGCGTCCTGGTGAGAACCAACTAATATTAAACTCAATTGACACATTTAATTTTGAAACTGTACTTTAGGAGAGCTGATTGATCAACTGATTATATTCTTGATAATCCTATGGGCATGATCTTAGAATGTCATATTATTTTAGAGCCACTAGGGCTACAAAGCCAAATGATATCATAGCCCTCCCTCCCTCTTACTTCAATCCCCTTCCTTCACTCCATGTTCTTTCAGCTCTCCGTTACTTAGTCTGTTTGTCTGTCTTTCTGTCTCTCTCTCACTCTGTGTCTGTCAGTCTTTCTGTCAGTGCCTGTCTCTCTCTCTCTCTCCGTCTCTCTGTCTCTCTCTCTCTCTCAAAAAAAACTCTGTGGCATATTCTCTCACACAAACTCTGCAGCGTGTTCCTGTTTATGTGGAGAGCGCACCAGCATGCCCTTTATTCGCGTCATGGAGCCCTGGAGTTTGTGGAGTCTCTTGGATTGCTGGCCCGTCACTTCTTCAAACTTCTTCTGGACGACACGCAGCAACGTGTCGATCAGGAAGGCGCCATTACCCACAATGCATTTTTGCTGGAAGGAAATAGATATGCCAATTAGCTTTTTTTGCTATCTTGAAATTAAGATTTGTTATTCATCATTCATCTTTTCGTTAAATTAGATGAAGAAGGTGCCGCTACCCATAATGCACTTTTGCTGGATGGAAATAACCATGCCAATTAGATTTTTTGATATTTTGCTTAATACATAAACACATCCAAAAAAACACATAATTTTTCAATAGAACTCATATACAGTCAAAGCTGCTAAAAATGAAAGAACAACTTTTCTTGAAATATTCATCAAAATATTGCTTCGTTTTTCAAATATTACCACAAGTCTCCGGCGATGTGAACTTTCTTTGACAAGTGTTATCAGGATCTGTAATACGTTTGAAAATAATTAAGAAATAATGAATGAATTAACAATTCTTTTTAACCCATTCATGTCATCAGGTGACACTACCATATCAGCCTTTCTAGCAATAATAAAGACCTAAATCAATCAATAGGCTGTACAAATGATTTGAGTTTACAAGTTTTCTAAAGGCAAACCCCATTCAGAAATGCAAGGAAATATGTGATAGACTTATTTGATCATGCCTTCCACAACTTCCTGAGTTTGAAATAAATTAAAGGTTCCGTCTTGTCCCACATTTTGAGGCCTATGTCACATGCTGGTGCATTGATGCAAAAGTTGCCCCCCCCCCCTTGGCCTTAAGAACTTCTAAAATATACTGTTGAAACTACACATACTATTTCTTGTTTTATCTTTAAATTGAGAAAAGGATGCCGCTGGTCTACTTCTAGAAGGATGGATAAGTGAAGAATCTTAACCCTTCCAGTGCTGAGGCTACTTTTGTCCAAAGCACAGGAACCCAAAGATTTTTGAAAATTATCTAATCCCTGTCATGTTGGTATTCATTGGATAGCTCCCGCTGAGTCCTCTCCGATGAGTACCCATTTGCCAAGGTTTCAGTCATTTTCTGTTTTTTTTTTGCATCATTTTGTATTGGCCAAGTGAGGGTTAAAATCAGATATCCTTTTAACCCTACGCATCCCATATTAGATACTGCCAATGCTGAGCATGGAGCACTTACCTCCCTCCTGTGGTTAAGGAATACAGCGGCTGATTAGGGATTGACCTTAATGTTGTTTAGGTCAATCCCTGCAGTAAACCCAGGTCAATGGTTACTTTCTCACATGCCGAGCAAGGAGCACTCACCTCACTTGTACCTGTCAGCCTGAGAGTACTCAGCAAGAGCTCTCAAATGAATACCAACATGACATGGTTTACCTGGTTTTATGAAAAATCTTTCCGCCCTTGTGCTTTGGACGAAAGAAGCCTTAGCATTGAAAGGGTTAAAATCAGATAGATATTCTTTTAACCCTACGCCTCCCGTATTACATACTGCTGATGCTGGGATATGAACACTCACCTCTCTCTTGTATCTGTCTGCCTGCATGGATTTCTCCAGATGTTTGAGCTGTGCCTTGAAGACCTCGTAGAGGGCCTCAGTGATCTCGTAGTGCAGCTCCTGCGTGTAGATCTTAAGCAGGTCCTGCAGGAAGTTCAGGTAGAGGCGAGTGAACTGAGCCGTATTCGGTGTCGTGATCAGCCAACAATCATCTGCCAATCGATATAAAAAGTGGACTCAAACAAAGACCCAATTACAATTGTCAGACTTGCATAGTCCATAACGGTTTCTATGCTTCTCAAAAAAAATATGTACTTCAATTTAAAACTGGTTAGTTCTTAATGAACATGGACTTACCCCTTCCAATGCCACACATGCATATGTGCGTTTGTGGTAACAAAACCTAGAGAACCATGCACGCATACATGCAGGCAAGATAATCAAATTTGTTTAAAGGCAAATCAATCTAAAAGTCCACCTTCATAGCTTTGAAAATTGGCTGTCAAAATAATGTGCTTGATTTAAGGTTTATTTTGAGATGTCGCATGACTGTGGTGGACCAAAGTTTTTCAAACATGAACAACCTGGAACTGTATTTTTGGCCAAAATCCCCGTTAAAATTTGGCATCAGACATTTGTGCGGAGAATTACAATTTGGACTCAAAAGGGTTGAGCACCCAAGACCCTGTAGATTAACCATTATCAAAACCAAATGGGAGTTAATACTTATTGTCAAAAGAATCATAGATCACGACGTCAATTACTGGAGGAACTCTTGAGTATTAATAGGTTAATAACTGTCTATCATATATGTAAGGGCAGAGATCAATCTCGGCACTATTCATATAGGTTCTGCCTATATTTTAACAGAGATAGCAATAATAGGGAGATAAGCAGATCCCCATTCACTCACATTTTGGAGGCAAATCTCACCCAGCAGCTTGAGACTTCGGTGAGATTTGGGGGTGGCCATCTTGCCTGGGTAACGTACATCTCTGGTTTTAATAATTTTACACAAAGAAGAAAATTATGATTCACTCCTCGAACCACTTGTATACTGTGTATGGCTTTTATTGATGTTTACTACACTCACCAAAGATGTATTTCTCCATGTCGTCCACGCCAAGACTAATCATCTCCTCGAGAAATTTGTTCATCTGATCTTTATTTTGCTGGTTCGTAGGCCTCCATAGGTCCTCCTTGAATTATAAATAAAAACACCTTCTTTAAGACAAATAACTAGGATATAATCTCGCTAATACAAGAACTACTTCAAGACTCGCATACTATATCTGTATAGGTTCTCCTAGAAATACATAAATACACGAACAACTTCAAACATATAATATGATCCATACAAGAGAAAAAGAATAAAATTACACTGATGATTTGAAATTCTATAGAAATAGAAATCCATGCACTGTATACTGTGTTAATACTGTGGCAGTTTAATAAATGCGTACTTTTCACACCCCTGGCCTGGAGTTTGCATTATTAAACTGCACACCATTATTCAGATTACTATGCTAGTATCTTACAACATGCTGACATGATAGCTTGTCATTCAACGCCTGTAGGCAAAAATTATACTGTGTATCAAAGGCAGCTACCTGCCCAGCACATTACTTTATATGCACAATATTAACATGGTATACAGTATTTATTACCAGTGTGAGAGCTTGAGATGTACTTACCCCAGCCCTAAGTTTGACAGCCTCTATAATCTGCCCCTTGCTGTCATTGAAATAAGCAGCAATAGAAATTAATATGGTTACATAGCTTATAGATTATAGTGTAAGAGATTGAGATGCACTTACCCCGGCCCTAAGCTTGACGGCCTCTATAATTTGCTCCTTGCTGTCAGTGATCACCTTCACAAGCTCTGGTGCCAAGAGGGCATTGAAGGCAAACGTCAGCTCCAGACCAATATCATTCAGCTGAAAAAATAAAAGCATGAGAGAGAATGTAAGAACAATGATATATAAGAATTAAAATGTAATACTTCACACTTAATCAAAATTATCCTAAATATTCATGTGTGAAATTTTTTCAAGGAAATTTTGGTCTGTCTGAAAAAGAATTTTTCAGAAAATTACCTGTCCAAAAATAGACTAGATGGGTCATGGCCAAGTCCTTGCCATACATTCAGGAGTTGGCACCTTGGAATTTTTTTTCAATATTGCACAATATTGATATTTCCTTAATGGTACAATACCTTAATACTTTTAACGATACTTCCTGTCTTCCAGCGACTTAATTTCGTTAAATCTAGTACTGTCAACTTATGAAAATCTACCCTTGCATCAACACAAGTGAGACGCAACCTTTACAATCAGATGATTAAAGAAAATTTACTAGCCTATTTCCATTAGAAAAACAAAATTTCCATAAAAAGTAAGACTCTATTGAAGATTATCTTTGTAATTATAGATTGCAAACTGATTAAAATATGTCTGTATGTTTCCATATGCTATAATTATGGATTATTGATGTACAAATTGTTATTGTGTTTGCTGATATTTCGTTGTAATTTATCTCTTTCTCTGTTGTTTTTGTAATGTATTATTAAAGGCATTACTCACAAAGTTACAACAGATTAGCCTGAATGAATGGAGACAATAAAAAACAGCTGTTTACAGCAAATCTGAAAAAAAAAATAATGAAAATTTCACAAATAAATAGCGAGCAACCTTCGCGTGAAGATGTCCAGGTAGCAGCTAAGTCAATTTTATATCATTAAGCAGTATCGATAACCGATACAACACTTTTTCCTATTCAATACTGATATTTAGTATCGTATTGAGTACCTGATCACAGTGCTTTCTGCTGATGTCCACACACTCAGCGATGGTGGAGAGATTGCTCTTGCTCTTGAAGATCTGGCTGAACAGCGTGATGAAACTCTGGAGTTCCTCCTTCGCCCAGAACACAAACGCTGCAGAAAGAGGAGGATATAGTAAGGGAATTTGGAATTGATATTTTTCGTCACTTTTTCTGCCTTTTTCAAGTTGTGACTAGCAAGTTGTGTGTGGTGGAGGAAACTGGGTTCAACAAATAAATCCCAAATTTCTCAAATACAAAAAACAGATTGTTTTATATTAACCTGAAAAATATTCATAATGATCTGGATTTTCCAATTAATAATTGGGACCTGTACCATTTTACCAATCAATAAACCTATGTTATTCCCTCATTCTTAGATATAAATCACACTGTTATGACTGATATAACAATTACCAGGAAAACAGCCATAATAAACTGGTTTATCCGACCAGCAATCATGATTTGTACTATGTGACAAATCAACAAACCTACATCATACCCTTCTTCTCATATACAAATCCACTGTTACAACACTAACCAAGAAGGCAGCCGTAATGAACTGGATTGTCCAATCAGCAATTAGAATTAGTACCATGTGACAAATCAAAAAATCTATGTGATTCCCTTATTCCTAAGTAAAAATCACATTGTTATCATACTAACTAAGAAGGCAGCCGTAATGAACTGGATTATCCAACCAGCAATCAAAATTTGTACTATGTGACAGATCAACAACATCTGTTATACCCTTCCTCTCAAATACAAATCGCACTGTTATCATACTAACCCGAGAAGCAGCCATAATGATCTGGAAAAGCCTTGAGAAATTCTCGTCCGGTTTCCATCATGTTCGAAAAGAATGCCTGACAAAGACGGCGGGCGTAGAGCGTGGTGGCGCCCTCTATCTTCAGCTGACGCAAGTTGTATTTGATGATGGAGCTGCGATTTTTTAGAAATAAGTTGCACGCCTGTAAATGATATTGAAAAGACATTGATGCATAACGACAGGTGGGTGAAGAAATACAAGGCTCAGTACCGTACATTCTCAGTAATTTGGGACACTTTTCTGGGTTCAGGGTGGCCCATGTTTTCTGAAAATCTCTCGATGTTGTATCAGCAGCTAGGTCCATATTTTTTTGAAATGGCAACTGGTGATAGATCGAGGGTCGCCCAGATTTCATATTAACTATTTTACAAAAGAGAAGGGTGGTCCAAATTTCAGAGAATTTACGGTAAGTCTATTTTCTTATGTTTTTTCTACTATCACTAGTTTATTTTCACTTGATGCACATACTAAAATGTTTTCAGGGTTAGGTTTTGTTGTTTTAGCAAGATTTATTTTAGCAAAATATGATCCATATTTTGTGAAATGGCATCCCACGATAGATCTAGGGTGACACAGATTTCCCAATAATTATTTCTAGTTAGATCTGAAACAAGAGTGATTGCAGAAGTGTACCATATAATGCTAGATTTTGTAGTTGAAACCTCCGCTTCGCCTCAATATCGATTATTATCAGGTAATAGAGTCTCTCAGGCATTTACTATTATGTAAATTACTCAGGTAAATACTAAAACTCTCTCACCTCTGCTGATTTTCCTAGGCGTATGAGTTGCGTTACTGCTCTGCGCGCTGCTCGAGGCCCCCCACGTAGCGAGCGCTCGGGAGACAGCTGGAGCTCGTGTACGAGAACCTCCGTCAGACTCTTCACTCGGTGCTCAATACGCGAGCGATACTCCTTGATCATAGCCGACTTGGGATAGCCCTTCAGAAACTCATTCACTGAAATAAAGAATGAGTTAACCGATAAATTAATCACAAAAATATACAAACAATAATATGTGCCTTACAGGGGCTTAGCCGTAATGCGTCCAGCGTGTCATTTGGACACGCAGAACACTGTTTTTTGACAGTTTGGACACCCAAAATTTTATGTCAGAATTTGCTGAAGATGACTTTTCTTAGAAGATAGAAGATGTAGAAGCTGTAGTGTCCCTTTTATAAGAAACACAAAGCAGTATCTGGCCTAAAAAAGCAAAATCTGTAAAGGTATAGGGTCTATCTTATTAGTAGTATGTATTTTATACCACCCTTTGGACACGCAAAAGTCTATGAAACCTCTATTTGGACACCCTGTTTCCAAATATCGGCTAAGACCCTGGTGCCTTACATTTCAAAGTTCCTAAGATGTCTTGCAGACAAAGTATTTAGTTAGGGAAATATTTGAGGGAGAAATGTAAATCTTAAGCATTACTCTACTAACCCACCATACCCAAAAAAGTGTTTGGGTAAGTGATTATCCATACCTACTTAGCCAATTAGGTAAATGAACCTGAATTTCTTTATTGTCAGCCTGAGGCACTTTAGTCAGGCTGACCTGGTCAACAACTACTAAGTATGCACATGGGTTGATATTTGTCCTAACTAAACATCTAATTTTTTTCTCTTCTTTCTTATCATTTCTGAATAAGATACTGTAGAACACATATATGACGTGTGTCCAAAATATAGCGAATTGGGGAGTTTTCGCATCATAGCGTATCTTTATGTTAGCGATGGTAGCTGCCACTGACAGCGCCAGTACAGTAAGAAAAAAGTACAGCGTTTTTATATATAGCGAATCGGAACCACACGCTATATGTACGCTATATATAAACAGACGTTAACATTGTGTGTTCTACAGTATATAAAAAATATATATATAAATATATAGATATGTAATACTTCCAACATGCCCCAAAATTATTTTTTTTTATGGTATGTACATTTTGCCTCGAGGTAAGTAGTTTCCAATTGCACTTACCCTGCCAGGAAAGCGCACTCACAAGTTAATGTTGAACCCTGAATTACCTTTTTCAATCAAATCCACAGCTCCCTCGAAGTCCCTCTGTGCGATACAGACATCCAGGTCCTCCGGCACCTCCATCAGCCAATCAGCTTGGAGAAATTCTGTTTCCATGGCAACTGTTGGTGTCTGTGGTAAACTATCTCTGTTGCTGGTTTCAGCTTCAAAATCCTCACCAAAAGCTACATTGAAAAGGAAAGAAAAGGAGAATGGTGATCAGCATGATTATAAATTGAATGTCTAGAATGCTACATTAATATCCAGCAGCACATTATGTGTATTTAATTGTAAAAGGTAAAGGTAAAGGTATTTGGTTTATAGTCTTGTATCCACCGAAGTGCTCACACGACCTTGCTCCCCTAACAGGCCTGTACACACGGAAACCATTTCAATCCCCCAGGGGATATTCCAGAGCAACTGGCAGCATAATAGCGCACAGGCTCTAAGCACTGCCTTATTTATACTAGGTACCCATTTTGCAGCTGGGTAGACTGAAGCAATATGGAATAAACTGTCTTTCCCAAGGACAGACCAAAGAGCCCTGGCTGTGAATTGAACCAGCGACCTACTAATTACTAGCCTGACACCTAACCAACTGAGCTGACCTTCAGGCATCTCGGCTGGACCTTGGGTATGAAATTTCTGAGTGATTCCTAGCCCTACAGCTACCTATCCCCAGTAAAGATAGTGTAAAGCAACTCACACTTGCCCGAGTCCAATGATAGAGTAATCTATCAATCCAGGTCAATTCTATACGTATTTTAAATCTTAAATGATACAATACAATATTTCCCTGTTCAATACTATACTTTTTCCCATTCAATATTGGTATTTGTTAACACATCGAGTACCAGTACCTATCCCAAGTAAAGATAGTGTAAATAAACTCACCATTGCCTGAGTCCAATGATAGAGTGAATTGCCTTTATACAGACATCTCCAAGTAACAGATAAGTCAATTATATATGTATTTCAAATCGTAAATGATACAATACAATATTTTGCTGTTCAATACCATACTATTTCCTATTCCCGGTACCTATCCCTAGTAAAGATAGCGTTAATCAACTCACGGTTGCCGGAGTCGAGTGATAGCGTGCTCGCTCTCTGCTGAGCCTCGGCGTGAGCCTGCGCCTGAATGGCCGCCTCTTTGCGCTGGTTATCGAGAGCCGCCTTCTTCTTCTTTGTCTCCTCTAGAATATCCAGCCACTGACGCTACAAAATCATCAATATATAGCATGAATCTTTCCCCATACAATATAATATCGATATTCCCTATACAATACGATACCTTAAAAATATTTTTTAACAATATTGCATGCCCACCCCCTACTACTCTACTTTTGTTGAATTTAGCACTGTCAGCTTCGGAAATTTCTCTTAAAAATGAATTGCAAACTGCCATCATAAGGAGACGTCCAAGTAGCAATTAAGTCAATTCAAAAAATATCTCAAATCTTACCAATACAATAAGATACAATACATCTTTCGATACAATATATTTTCCCTTTCAATACTGGTATTTGGTATTTAGAGTACCTGTTCCTATCCCTACTGCCTACCTTGGCTTTTGGGTTGTCAGTCTGGTACATGCGTGTGTCTGGGAACATGAGGATCTTGAAGGCGTTCTTCACGGTGCCGATGTCCCTGGCGTTGACCACGGCCAGACTGTCCAGCTCGTACAGGGAGTGGAAGCGATACTTCACAGGGCCCCGCCTGAAATATAAATAAACGGCAAAATGTCATGGCAGCAGGGTTCGACTTTCCCAGGGACATATGCCACTAGATTTTGCTGTTGGCCCCTAGATTTGTCAGTCTAGGGGCCCAAAATTGTATGTATAATAACCAGAAATCCCATTTTTGACCACTTATCTTTATTGAAAGACCATTTCGGGCCCCTAGCCTGAAAACTAAGTGTCAGACCCTGTGCCAGTGGAGAAAATTACTCCCATTTGTATGTGGAGAGCACAAATGGTCTGACGATTCTAAATGAGACTTATGAAATAGGAATTCTGACTTTTAGTAACTTTTTCTGTCATGTTCTGCTGAAGTCATGACTAGCCAGGTGTAAGTGTTTGAGGAAACAAGGGTATCTGCTGAAAACAACCACCTTATCTGAAGTCAATGGCAACTTTCTCACATGCCCCCACCTCATAAAATAGTCATAACTTAACCCTTCTAAAGCTGAGGCTACTTTCGTCCAAAGGACAAGGACGCAAATATTTTTAAAAACCAACTAAACTCTGTCATGTTGGTATTCATTGGATAGCTCTCGGGGAGTACTCTCAGATGAGAACCCATATGCCAAGTTTTCAGTCATTTACTTTTAGGCTTTTTGCATCATTTTGTATCGGCCAAATTAGCCACCACCAGCATAAGGGTTAAGAAAATATTTGAAGAAGAATTGTTCAAGCAGTACCTGTAAGGCAGCCACGAGGCGATCATGAGACTATCGTTGAGCAGGAACGCGTGGACTTTCTGGACCTGCGAAAAGGACTCTGCTTCCAGTTCCACAAGGTCCCCATCGTGGACCAGGTAGCGGCCCTCGACTTCTGTGATACTCTGAAAGAGCAAAGTGCAGGTTATACAATTATACAATTGAAGAAACAAACAAAATGATCATAAACACAAATCAAAGTATGGGTGAAGACATAAGTTACAAACCCAAAAAATCACAATCATTTTGTAAGTTTTAGCCATTACGTAAAATATCCTTCTCACTGTTCAATTTTCTCTAGTCTGGACTAACTTTATTCAGAAAACTTTGTTCATATGTATTTTCCAAATTGGAAGTACCGTAATCTTCTAAATAAGCACACAGACCCCAATTAACTGCACCCCCACTTATTTTCTAATTTTTATTTCGAAAACTGAAATTTTTTGCACTGTACATAAACCCCTTTTCTACCCTTAATTACTCTTCCCTTTACAGCCTTGAAATATTTTTATTTAGGGGGTGCGGTTGAACGGAATTTCACCAGCACCTCTTCTGGCATATTTTCCCCTAACCTGTACCCGCACCGAGCGCTTATTTGTATGATTACAGTTAAAGGCAAGCATGCTTACAGAGCATCCCTCCACTTTCTCAAGTAGAAAAGCCAGGTTCTGGCGAGTGTCTTCCTCTGTGGGCTGCTGTTCATCCTGGGGGCCTTCCACTGGACCTGCAAAAGTACAAAGACAAGTTACCATAAATTCTTGGTAATCTGGGACACATTTTATCAATTACAATATTCATGGGTTGAGCTGAGATGGCAAATCCCTTCTGAAAATATCAATGAAGCAGTGTGATCTGGCAGGTAAACTGTTGCAATCCTATTGTGATTGTAAAATTACAATTTTAACAGGTTGAGGTGGCCGTGGCCCATCCTTTCTGAAAATACTGATGAAGCAGTGAGATATGGCAGGTAAAACGTTGCAATCCTATAGTGGTTGTGAAATGGTAATCGGCGATAGATTGAGGGTGGCCCATATTTCCCAATAATCATTTTGAAAAATAATAATAGTGGCCCAAATTCCTAAGGTGGTCTAAATTTCTAAGAATTTACAGTGATCTTGTAATGCTTATGAGTTAATATTGAAATTTCTGGGACAGTTACAGGAAAGAACATATTATCTTTTAGGCCTTAGCAGGAATGGAATTTAACATCCCTGATTCCTGGTCTTAGCAGTTTATTGATATCATTAAGTGCTATTATTGATGCTGCAAAGACATCCGATAAGAGCTCCTGCCTTAGGAGAGCAGACTTAATTTTTGCATTTCGATAAAACTTTCTTACAATTTGACACAGTTTAGCGCCATCGTTAGAAAACTCACCTCTATCTCCACTTATAGAGAGTTCCATCATGGTGTTCATGATACTCTTCTGTTCCGTCAGCATGTGACTCAGCTGGTACATCTCCCCTTCAAGGACTGAGAGAAGTGGTAAGGAAATCTAACTTAAAACGTGTGCTTAACCCTTCCAATGCAACACATGCCTCTGTAAGTTTTTGGTAACATAACCTAGAGAATCATGCATGCATATATGGGTGCGAGATAATCAAATTCATTTAAAGAAGATCCTGGTTCACCAATCTAAAATTATTAATTAATAATTAAAATTATGAAAATTAAACAACTCGCTGTTAGAATGTCTTGCCAACTAAATAGTGAAATTTCCCCACATTGTCAATGAGATATAGATATATATATGTGTCAGCCTCCATTTTTTGCTCAGAGATCCACAATTATATGCAGCATTTATAAATTCATTAGAACCACATTAGCTAACCTTAAGTGTCTTTCACTGAGTTCTATTTGGAGTGCAGCCACAGAGCCTGGAAGATGAGTGCCCTTGTGCCAGGGTTTCAGTCATTTTTTCAGGATTTTTGCATTATTTTGTACAGTTGATTTCTTCTACTTGCTGGGCACTCATTTTACTTACCAAAGCAGGCAAGTTTATCTTTACACATGTACACATATAGCGAGACTTTGTCTGAGTTTTCGATTCAACTTGAAAAGGATACTTGAAATCTCCTTGGCAGTCTCGATAAACTGAGAATAGTTTTTGTAAACATTTTTCTTCAATGCTACGGAGGTCTCCTCGGACAGCACGCCCACTTTCTGCCGCATTTCCGTGAGGTCATCTTCGCCCCCCTGGGAAAGCTTGCTAACAACTGAAAAAAGAATATTTGGTAAATATTTTAAACAATTTGATAATCGTGTACAAAAATAAACCCTTCGAATGCTGAGGCTATATTTGTTAAAAGGACAAGGATGTAGAGATTTTAAAAAACACCCATCTAAACCCTGTCATGTTGGTATTCATTGGATAGCTCTCACAGAGTACTCTCAGACAAGTGTCAAGGTACCAGTCATTTTAAAAAGGTTTTTGCATCATTTCATATTGGCCAAACTAGCCACCACCAGCATAACGGTTTTAACACATTCTATATTTGTTTGTCAAAAAAAAAAAAAAGACATCAGGCTCTTTGGTGATATCTCGGTCAGGTTTTTACAGTTAAAGATTGACTAATTTGTATCTGGAAAACCAACAGGTCTGAAAACTTTGGACACACTTCATCAAAGTCAATTCAAAGACTATTGATACTTAAATAATCGTACAAAGAAGATTTGTTAAATTCAATAGGTATAACGTTCAGTTATATCATTCTCAAATATAACTCTGTTATCATGTTTTGGATATGCCAATAACGCCATGTCATGTCATTCCAGATGTTAATGCCAATGGGTCAAACTTATCAAATATCTAAGCTAATTCACATAGTAACAGAAATTTATAATTGCTCAATGCGGGTAAATTTTTCTTTTGGGTAAAAAAAATGGATTTCAATTAGATTAATTAGGCACATGCCAGGGTCAAGGTAAAATGTAAATGTTTTTATTAATAAAATATGCTGCCCTTAAGAAGTTCCTCCAAATTAATATTTAGCCATCAGATGATATAAATGAGGAATTTGATTGAGTAAGAATGCTAATAAAAAGCAGCAATCAGGATAGGTGCACTGCCAACATTGTACTGCAAGTTGTGACCCTGTGTATGGAATGCCATTTGAAGCAGAAAATATAGGCAGAGGCTTTATATACATGGGAGAAATCTAATTCATTGTATTCCTCCATGGAAGTAACAAAGAATCTATATATTGCAATACTGGTAAATTGGTAAAAGAAAAACATGTCAAAAAAAAAAGAAATCTAGAAAATCAGGACTGCAAAAAAAATATATTGCAAGACTGGAAAAGGGGCATCAAAAGAAAAAGAATAAATAAGACCCCCCCCCAAAAAAAATATATATATAAATAAATAAATAAATAAAAAAAATGTGGCTTTATTTTCATCTACCTTGTTTTTGTCATATTTATTGAATTTCTGCCATGTTCTTTGGCAAATATATTGAACTTTTGCCACATACATATTTGATTTCCCCTCATGGGTATCAAGCTTCTGCCATATATGTTCTGCTTTGGCATTCCATACAAGAAGCTTCAAGCTGGCTACGCCTACCAAAACATTGCAACTGCAAGACTCTTTCAGTGCTGTAAAGATGACAGAGCGACCAGACACAGTAAAATGCCAAGTCTAATTTTAAGTTCTTGACACACTTAGCGAAACAATCAAAGGCGTAAAACCCTAGCACATAACCTAACCCTAAACTAAAGTACTCTTGATGTGTCCGATTCCGTTCATTACTCACAATTATCGGCGTCAAATCCGGGTTTTGCAAGAATCCTTGCTAAACCGTCCGCCATCTTGCCAGGAGGTGCACGATTTTCATATTTTCGGTCTACCGGCGTATTTGCCATTTCAAAATAAATTGCTGTAAATATGATGATAGAGTTACGATCAGATTATGAATACTGTAATTAAAAATTCTATTTGTGATTTTAATGCGGATAACCGTTTGTAGCATGAGTAAAATAATAATCTGTCAAGTTTTAGAAAACATAATGGTAAATCGAGTGCCCCCAATATTTTAGTTTTAGCTGGCACCACTAGGGTGCAGCACTGCTTCAAGTCAGCTCATACCCATCTCAAAAGCATGTAGCCAGACTTAATGGGTCTCAAAGTCATGTTGTAAATCATTTTTAAACAAATGAAAGGATACTTTTAAGTTTGCATTCTCTGATATTTGAACTAAATTTGACTTATACACATCTTGGGGTTTGATTTTTAGATGAAACATATAAGTGAAGGAACATTTGACACGGAGGATGGGGGGCCCTCAATTCATATGGCAAAGCCAGATATTCTCACTTTTCAAGTTCAGAATATACATTTCTTGATTTTTCAAGGACAGAAAGTTTTGCTTCCTAAAAAGTACTCTGTAGGTTGAGCTCTGATTAATATTTCTCCTTCAAATATTCTTTGTTCTTATTGTTAGGATGAAATCACCTACTAGTATTTAATAGGACTGTTTTGGGATGATAAAGACATGAATCTGTTAAACCATGAATACAGAGTTTTTGATTGTTATAAATTACCTTTAAGAATAGTTTGGATGTAGAGCAATATTTTTCTAAATGTCTAACTCATTTACATTTTATGCTGAAAAAATGAATCAGAAAAGAAAATTCCTGAAAGTTGACACTAGATTTTAGGGGAAACTTTTGTAATGGGTAGGATGTGGAAAGAACAACATAACAATACAACATGTGACTTCTGATAAAAATGAATTCTTTATTATTGGTTTACAAACTCACATTACATACAGATATATTACCTTACTTTCACAAACAGGTCTACTTTAAATAGGCCAAAACCTCATTTCTTTACATTGATATCCATATCTCACACTTGTCAACACTGAGATTCAAATACTTTATATACCATCTCAATGGTATATATTGCCGAAACTTCAATGAGACCAACCCTGATTACTTGTGATTATACAGGATATTGTTTGAGAGAAAATTGAGAGCAAGGGTCATAGCCAGGATTAAGAGACTTGCGGTGTCCTCTTTTCCAAGGTAAACACCAATATAATCAGATAACAGCCAAATACTTGTATTTGCGTATTAGAATAAGGCATTACATCATTATACAATATCATGGACATTATATTGGAGTAAAAAACAATTGTTTGTTTAAAAGTTGATGATTAAAAAAAATCAAATACATTCTGAGAGTTCTGAGGGCTAATTATTGAGGGTTTGGGTGTCCAAATGATGCCTGGACACCCTTCTGGCTAAGACTATGATTTAGAGGGCAATCTACTTTAAATTTTGAACATTCACAAAAGACCAGCCCATATTTCTTTAGAGCATGAGTGATTATGGTTGGGAGAAAACAGAGACTGTAATCTACTTCAAATTTTGAAAATTCAAAAAGAGATTGCCCCATATTCAGGGTCTTAGTCATGATTTAAAAGCAGGTTGGCAATTGTAAAATCTATGGGCATTCTATTTTTCAAGGGAGAATGTAATTCATTTAGATTACAACCATAAACATGTATTTACTTATGAAATATGGCATAATATCCCTATAACTTGTCATGGGAATTATACTGAGGCGATTAAATTCAATTGTATGTTTGAAATTGACAATTTAAGAAAACGCTCTCAAGAGCTTTTGGCTGTCCCCAGATATCATTTTAGAGGGTTTTGGTGTCTAACAGACAAACATATTATTTGTGAGCATGAATAAGTCTTGTCTTGATCTATGATAGTTTAAAAACATGGTAAGTTCAGAGTGCCTGATTGAGAAATATATTTTGGACATTCATATCTCCTTCAAACATTTTTCTATAAATGAAAAGACATCAACAATATTTTCAGACTGTTTTTGGACCACTACAGGAATGATTGGGTTCAAGGGATTCTTAATACTGGAAACTCCTCTTCGTCTGAATGTCTTCTAAGATCTGTTGTAGTTCGTCATCCTCAAATCTGCCCTCCAAACTGAAAAAGATAACCATTTCATAATTACAATCAGACGATCTCAGTGATGACAAAAGCTGTTTCAAACAAATAAAATGCACAGTGGACTATCAAGAAGCAGGGTAGAATAATGTATCAAAATGGGTAAAAGTATTGTATAAAAAGTCAAGTATCATTAAAGTTTTTAAATATATATAAAATAGACTCAATTGCTATCTGGACATCTCCGCATGATGGCAATTTGCTATTCATTAGCAAAACTTCTGAAGCTGAGTGCTAAATGTAACAAAATCAGTTCCCCGAAAGGCAAGTAGTATTGTTAAAAATATGAAGACACTGTAACGCTAAGGAAATATTTACATTGTGTCGTATCTCAAAAATTTAAGGTGCCTGGTTCTCAAAGATGCTTTTGATTCATTAACTTCTGTATGATGAATGGTGCTGATTAGGTTAAATTATAATAGGAAAATACCGCACATGAACTATATGATAAAATATATTCTTTACCTTGGCACAAGAGCTTTTGCTTCATCCGCACTCTCTGGACAAAGATTGGCCAATGTGGCCAGCTCAAACTTGTGTAACTTTTTCTGCATCAATAAACTGCAAATTGTAAAAATTAGAGTTATTAAACAAATAACATGAGCAATTCATAACCAAACCAATACCAAACAGTGCCACAAAGTAATGTAACAGGGTTCGACATAATTACTAGCCTGCTTGCCTCAAAGTGAATTTTTGAAAAAAGGGCTTTTGGGCAAGTACATTTTAGTTTTCACTTGTCTGAATGGGCAAGCTGATTTTCTGGGCACTTCACATTTTTTATGTAGAATTAGGGCACAAATACCGAGAAATATGCTAACAATGCAACAAAATTTAAAAGAAAATGGTTTTACAATCGTTAAATCCATGATAAATAATACATGACATTCTGGCATATGTTATAACTTATTTCGAGGACGCCAGAAATTATGTCGGGCAAGTTCAAATCATAAATCCTGTTTATTGCAGTTAAATCCATAAAAGAAACTGAAATTCCAGTGTCTTAGCCAGAATTTAGAAACTGGGTGCCCAAAATTGACAATTGTAAAATTTTGGCACGTTTTTTTTCAAAGGGAGGTCCTAATATACTCAGATTACAACCCTAGACATGACCTTATCTATTGAAATAAGGCATGATATCCTCATACAATGTCTTTAAAAGAATTGTATCGAGGTGGAAAATTCAAATATGTGTTTGAAATTGCCTTTTTAAGAAATTGATAACAGAAAAATTTGGGTGTCCTGAGGATTGACTTTTGAGGATTTGGGTGTCAAAATGACGCCCAGACGCCATGCCGGCTAAGACTATGCGAGATACAGAATATTGGAACACATACCTTCTGACTGCTCCAATAGTTTCTCTGTTCTTGAAGCGACTGAATCTTTGGCAATAATTTAAAGTTTTCATGAATACTTCAGAGAGTTCCTGCTCCTCCTCAGCACTTTCATTCTGCTGTTTTCTATAAAACAAAGAACAAGAATACAGGGTCAGCCAGGATTTTCATGACAGGGTGTCCAAAATGGGATTAGGGTAGGGTGTCCAAACCCCCTCACTGATAAAAATCATCATACTGACCATATACATTGACAAATCAAGTAACTATATGCTTTATTTTTTCAACAAATGTATTTGTTATCATTCAGAAATTAAACTTTTAAAAATATCTACTTGTAATTACTACATGTATTTTCAAAAAGTTTTGACCTGAAAAATAGTTTATTTACCTAATTTGCATATGAATCAATAAGTTGTGCCTTCTTCGATATCGCTAAGTTTTTTTTGTCCACTCTGTCAGAGCAGTGCAACCGCCTTGGTAATCTACTTGATGCTTTTAACAATGTACCTGTACCTCTTCCAATGCCATGTAACAAAACACCTGTACCACTGTCAATACCTTGTAGCAATGTATCCGTACCCTCTACAGTGCCTGTACCACATCCAATGCCATGTAACAATATACCTGTACCACTACCATGTAACACTGAACCTATACCGTCTACTGTATCAGGTAACAAGGAAGTAACCCCTCCTAGCCAATCATGTAACACTGTACCATCCTCATCTACATGTACTAAAGAGTCCACACTAACCAAGATAGACCTTCAAAATTGCCTCACAACCAATATCACTAGACTTAAACGGAAACTATGGCTACAGAATCTGCTACAATTGAGAGATAGCTTTGGGAAAGGTATAATGTTCTATAATGGTAAGGTAGATTGGCAATTGACCATATCCTCAGAAGAAGAGCCAGAACAAGAAGTTAAGAGTACATCAGATACCATTGATACACCTGCCTCACCTGACTCCCCTCCACCAGTAACTTCGGAATCTACAAAAAACAAGCCTGGTTTGGCTACTAAGAAGGATGAGTCTAAATCCATAGCTACTAAGTTAAACTTCACAGAGACCACAGTCTCTAACATCAAGTCAGAAAGCTCAAAAACCACAGACCCTCGGTCTAATTTAAACTCACAAGAACTTGAAAAACTAAATGATACTCAGGGAGAAGAAACTAATACCATCACTTCTGACTCCACAGACTCGAAAGAGTCTACAGTCAATCAACTCTCTCAAGCAACCACAGACTGTTCTCAGTCTATCTTTAAGAAAGACTCAAGACAATTTAAATACAAAGTTTCTCTCCCCTCAACTTCAAAGAGAAAAAATGCTGCTGACTTTTTCGCTAGTGACCCGGACTCGTCCTTTGACTCCTCAGATCAAGATAGCTCCTTTTCACTGGAAAAAGACCAGTCTAAGAAAACTTATGATCAGGTGGGTAGAGGTATCAAGAAACTGAGGCTAGATGAAAAACAACCCCCAGAGCAAAGATGCACAAATCCTGTAACAGAACAGGAAGAACATGATGTCAACTACAAACTGTTAATGCTCAAAATGGAATCTGAGGCATGTGAGAATGAGAACATAAGTAGTAGGAAATGTAGAGTCTGCGGGGAAGTAGAACGTAACCTGAAGCGCCATACCATCTTCGAACACTTGACTGATGTCTGGTGGGGTGTGATAGGGGATGCCACCTGTTGGAGGTGTCAACAATATCACATCCTGCCAGACATCAGGTTCTGCGACGGGTTCTACGTCCCCCAGAGAGACCTCAGAAGCCTGGTAATGAGGCACAAGGAATTCTTTTCGATCATCAAAGATGATCTGGAGTGCGTAACAGACGCAGATCTGATAGGGTTAGTGATTAGAGAAGGTATATGCAACTCCAGTGTCTCTCCATTCACATCTGCGGAGATAAATTTCATGAGAGATATTGACCGTGCAACTGGTTTGACAACTAACCATCTTTACAGTGCCTTGTATCCAATACGCCTTACCGAATTACTCCACTGGCGAACTTTGAGTGAAATTTTCAAATTTTGCAACCTCAGAGGGGTAATATCAAGTAACTCAACTTCAATGAAACCCCTGCGGTTTGTGGACTGCTACTGCAACATTGTAGACTTATTTCGGAAACATCGCCACCAAAACTTCCTAGCAACCCTCCCTCCATTAAGAACCCAACCAACAACTGTCTACTTATACAAGGTCATCACTGACATTACTAGCCCAGAAATCCTCTTCAGTCCCTGGACTAACTTACTTCTTTCAGACCCTGACATAAAAGTCTCCCTAGGTTTGCACCCCTGCCTTTCAACAAAATGCCTGACTATCTACCTAAAAGAGGTAGAGAACCTGCTTACCAACTCTTCCATAGTGGCCATTGGGGGTGTTGGATTGGATGCTAGACTCAAAAACAGTATGGACATACAAGTTTCGGTATTTACGTCGTTCCTTAAGATTGCGAACAGAAACAACAAAACATTGAGGCTATCCTGCACAGGTGCTCACATAACCTGCATGGAACTAATGAAGGCTCACTTAAAAGGAGACCACACCATCCATTACCTAAATTTCAGTGGTTCTATGAAAGATGCTACAGAATTTTTCCAAGAATTCCCCAATGGCTATCTAGGAATAGCAAAAGGAAGCTGCACAGCAAGTCCTTACTCTCGCGCCCTGGTCAAAATGACTCCACTTGACCGCTTACTCCCAGGGTCAAATGCTCCCTACTCACAACAAGGCTTGTCACTGCCAACAGAGGTTGGAGATATTATACACTTGGTTTCTGAAATTAAGGGTGTATCAGTGCAGAAAGTGGCACAACAATTCAGATTCAACACCAGTCTGTTGTATGGCATCTAGACTCCTATAGACTTTTCCAGGTCTAAAATACTTTCGAAATATATACTGCTGGTCAGTTTCATCCAAAAAAAGAAAAAAAAACTTAAAACTCTACGTTTTTTTTTTAGTACTCCTTCAAAAAAAAAGGAATTAAAAAGTAGAATACTCAATTTTTGCCTTCTATCTTTAAGAAAGAAGTCGGAGTCTGCCCAGAACTCCACACAACAGACATCCTCTAGTTACATCTGTATTTGGAGGTTAAGAGAGAGGCCCTCTCGTCTGTAAACTCCCATATTTCCTGTTTGGAACAATGGGTATTGTTTTTGTGTTATATCTTTCTGTATGTAATTTTCATTTTCTTATTTCGTTTAATGTTATTTCAGTTCTTGCTGCAGGTTTGTCACTTCATGTTGAGTTCAGGTATCTTTTGACGTGACTGGCGAATCTTCGTGCTTAAACATATTATCGGCAAACATTAGAGGTCTGAGAGATAGTGGGAAAAGAGAGGATCTATGGTTAAAATTCCAAAAAACTGGTGGGGATATCATTTGTTTGCAGGAAACTCATCTTATAGAAAGTGACTTAAACACACTGGTTAAAGAATGGAATATTGAATTTGTAATTAGTGGAAACTCATCCAATTCCCGAGGAGTAGCAATACTCATAAATAATACTTTTGAATATACAATAGACTCAATAAATAAAGACAAGGAAGGAAGATATATAATATTAAATTTAACAATAAATAATTCTATACCTTTATTACTTGTAAATATATATGGACACAATAATGACAACCCAACATGGTATGATAACTTATTTAAAGAAATTGACAAATTCAACCAGGACTATACCATAATTGTTGGTGATTGGAATATTGCATTAACTGTTGAAGATACATATAACTACAACGCCCAGCGGAACATTAAGTCAAGACAATTTCTAAATAATCTTTTTCAAAAAAATAAATTAATTGATATATGGAGAGAACAGAATCAGAACAGTAAAAGATACACTTGGGGTACAAAAAAACCTTTTAAAAGAGCACGTCTAGATTATTTCATAATCTCCCAAGATGTATTAGCCTTTGCTCCAGATTCTAACATAAATAATGCTTATAGAAGTGATCATAATCAAATTTCACTTAAATTAAATATTAACAAACACCCAAGAGGTAAAGGTTCATGGAAATTTAACAATAAACTATTAACTAATATTGATTATATAAAATTGATAAAAACAACAATAAATCAAAATAAAATTCTCTATTCAATTCCTATATATTCTCCGGAATTTATAAATAATGACAATGGGGAAACACTAGAATTAAAAATATCAGATAGCCTATTTTTTAATAATTTACTATGTCAGATTCGAGGAGAAACAATAAAATTTTCAAAGAACTTGTCTAGAAAGACACATAAAATAGAATCAGATTTAGTAGATAACATTACTCAACTAGAAATAGAAATAGATTGCTATAATATAGATATTAAAAATAAACTTGAAGAACTAACTAATCTTAATATTCAACTACAATCTTTAAGAGAAGACAAATTAAAGGGTCATCAAATAAGATCTAGATATCAGCACACTAAAGAATGGGAAAAGCCTTCTAAATATTTCCTAAACCTTGAAAAAAAGAACTATGTAAATAAGAATATTGCAGAGCTAAAGATAAACGAAAACTTGACAATCACTGACCCGAATAAAATTCTAAAACTCCAAAAGGAATTTTATGCTGATCTTTTTAGCACAACTAATACCACTCAGGTTTCAAATTCTAGATATTCTCACTTTCTAGATAATATATCTCACATAAGCGACTCTTCTAAAAAACTAATTAATACACCAATTTCACTAATAGAATTAGAAACAGCTATTAAAAACAGTAAAAACAATAAAGCCCCTGGCCCGGATGGTTTCTCAAATGAATTTTTCAAATTCTTCCACCGTGAGTTGAAACACTGGATCTTGAGATTATACCAAGAAGCAATTGCAAACAAACATTTCACCCCATCAACCATTGAAGGTACCATAACTTGTATCCCGAAATCCGGAAAGGAAAGAAATACCCTTAAGAACTGGAGACCATTAACTCTTCTAAATTCAGTCTACAAATTTTTCTCAGCTATAATATCAAACCGCATTAAACCAATATTATGCCAAATAATCGATCCAGATCAAACTGGTTTTATATCAGGTAGATTCTTGGGGGAAAATACTCGCTTATTAACTGACACATTAGAATACTGTGAATCACACTCATTAGATGGACTTTTAATAATAGTCGACTACGCCAAAGCCTTTGATACCATAGAATGGAATTTTATAGAATTTTGCCTAAATTTATTTGGCTTTGGTGACTTTATAGTTAATTCGGTTAAACTTCTTCAAAAAAACTCTTACTCTAGAGTTGAGCAAAATGGTCACTTTTCTGAAAATATTGAACTCTCTAGAGGATGTCGCCAAGGGGACCCCATCTCTCCATATCTGTTTGTCATATGTGCCGAAGTTCTCTCTCACGTCATAAGAGAAAATCCAGATATAAAGGGAATTAAGATAGGTGATACTGAGATTAAGCTGTCTCAGTACGCTGATGACACGACTATTTTTTTAAAAGAGGACAAGAACTCCTTGAAATGTGTCATGGATGTGCTGAGATGGTTTAATAAAATGTCAGGTCTTGCAATTAATAAAGACAAAACGAAAGTTATAAAAATTGGGGGATCACGGGACAGGCGGATACCTTGGGAAGGTCAATTTGGTCTAAAATGGACACACTCTTTTGAAGTTCTGGGCATTCAATACGATGTTTTCAGACTAAACGAACTAACTGAAATTAACTTAGATCTTAAGATTGAGAAAATCAAAAAATTAATCAGAACTTGGAGTACCAGGAACCTCACCCCTTACGGTAAGGTTACCATAGTAAAATCTCTATTGCTGTCCAAAATAACACATATCCTCCTGTCCCTACCTAGTCCCAAACCTACTACAATAAAGAAGATTGAATCAATATTTTATTCCTTTATATGGAGTGGCAAACCTGCGAAATTTAGTAAACACATCTTAGAAGCTGATATTTCTGAAGGTGGTTTAAAGTTACATAACCTGAGATTGTTTGATATGTCATTGAAACTTGGATGGCTAAGAAGATACTTGACTTCTCAAGGGAAGTGGAGGGTCTTCCTGGACATGGAGGACTTCCATGACATTTTTAATTATGGACCTGATTTTGTTGAAAGAATGATAGAGATAGTCCAAATACCCTTTTGGCAAGATGTCTTAAAAGGATTAAAACTATTATTTAAAAGTTCTACTTGTAATGACCTATCCTTAATATGTACTACACCCCTCTGGTATAATGATGTTTTGAGGTTACCAATAAAACCTGTCTGGTTAAAGAGGGGCATAACAACTATAAGTGACGTTCTGAATGAGAATGGGCAGATATATTCTTTGGAAGATTTCCAGGATAAGTACAATTTGACTTCTAATTTCCTAGAATATGGAGGTTTTGCAATGACAATCAAATTCTTTTTAGACAATAGAGAGAAACCGTCAGTAAATGTCGCAAAACCTACTAACTGCTTATTAAATATCATTCTTTGTAGAGACACTAAGGGTGTATCTCAGTTATATAAATCCCTTATTGGAAAACAATCTGATATTTTGCAAAAAGTTTGTCAAAAATGGTTTACCAAGGGAAATATTACAATAAATCCATATGAAGTGAGAACATCCTTCCTTAGTACACACAGAATGATAGATGATGTTTACTTAAAATATACTCAATTCAGAACGTTACATTATAGATTTTTTACAAATGATGTTCTAGTTAAGTGCAGAATCAAGGATGATGCTATCTGTTCTATGTGTGGTAATGACAATGACAGCAATTTCCACATGCTTGTAGACTGTCCGAGAGTGCGAGGTTTATGGTCCAAAGTAGAAACATGGATAAGATCACTGGGTATGATTGATTACCATTTAACAGACAGAAAAAAAATTCTGGGCGATCTGGAAAACTCGCCACAAATAAACATTATCATACTGATTGCCAAAACAACAATCTATCAATCGAAATTGGACGGTAGATCACCCACTCTCTTACAGGTACAAGCAAATTTAAAACACGTTTTCAATCATGAGTATTATAATAGTATTATAAAGGACAAAATGTTTCTTTTTGAAAGAAAATGGTCTTTATTGTTAAACTTCTTTAAATACAATAAAGCTTAACAATCACAATTTTCACATTTCCATTTACATGCCATTTTATGGTATTATCAACCTATAATACATCCATTACAGTACTACAATCCATCCCTGTATCTATTTTTCTCTGTATGTTGTTTGTTTTGTTGAAAAATTACAACAAAATAATATGTTTGTGACACCTGTTTTCTTTTTTATGCAAGAACTGAATAAAAGATTTATTGAAAAATAAAAAGTTTTTTTTGTCGATTCATCGATACGGGCAGTATCAATGACAGCCCTAGTTGCACCCTGATCAAGTTCTTTTAAATGGAGCTTAAGATCACTCCATAGCTGGCCATGCTTGTATTTATCATAATCAATCACCTCTTATATATCAAGAACTATAAAAATGGTTTTAAATATCTAGAACAAAAAGTGATTAGTTACCTGTGTTCCAGCAACATCTGTACCTCTGATATCAGCAAGGTCTCTGCATTCTCAAACTCTGGAAAGGGAGAAACAAGGTTCTGGTCATAATTGATGATGTATCATTTCACTTAAAACACAGCATTTAAGGAAGTCCCACATTGTTATTCGCTATATGTAAATTTGCAGAAGTTACTGCAAACTAACATTTTAAACAATATGCGGATGATTTCGCTTTATTAAGCAACCTGATGAGAAATCTTTGTATGCAAGTATGAAACTAAGTCTATTTGTGGTTATTATACCTCACGTGAAGATTCTTGATTCTGGTTTGTCAAGGGCCATGGATTTTAAAATCATCATATTTTCCTCACTCCTTAGTGCCAGGCTGTTGTCCTTAACAGCTTATCAAATAATTGAATAGTTCATAGCAACAGCTATGAAATAGTTAAATAGTTACCGCTAGCCCGAAGAATACCGAACACCTAGTCACCTACAGAGTTTGCCGAGTGACCTACCGGTGAAACTGGTTCAACAAGGCAGACAACGAGTATTTATCAAAAATCTCTGGTGTTTGTAATTTTCCCCCCTTTTGTGTTTTGTTCGGTATAATAAAACAGATATGACATACCTGCCTTCGGGCTACGCCCTCGAGCGACAATCCTCTCTTGGGGAAGTTCTTCCTGGTGGAAACCCCACAGGGATGTCATATTTGTATATAATATCATATGTTAAAACTTAAATGTTAATTGTCATAACAGGTCTCTGGTCTCAAAGAGGACAGAATGTTCACGACATGATTAGGTTTTAAGATAAATTTGGTTCTTTCATGACCACAAATAAGTTGTACTTGTAACCAGCAGATTTCACTATATGGCCCTCACCACGAGTCACAGCAGTGGATCAACTGATAAACCCTGCTTGCAGTAATTTAGTTCAAGCAACAGTACACAGCTGTTGTTTACTATATGCTGTTTATTTGCCTGTACCACCGTAAGAGATCCGAGCATTTGATTTGAGGTGAAGGAAAATCAAATGAATTAAAAACATTTTACCATGGGCGCATGCGCTGCAAGTTGGCGCATGTGTAAAACTATTACCGACTTGAAATAAAGATTTAATCTATCTAGATGCAGATGGCAAATTTTCTCCAAAACATTTGAAATTTTCGCTGTCCAACAACGGTCGATGAAAGCATAGACGTTGTCCTACAAGGGTTGAGGGAGTTGACATTGATTTCACAAACTAGGTCGATTGGGATTTACACAAATCCACTTGCGTAATTGGGCATCCTCTATGCTATTTAGCCCGTTCCTTAGGGCAAAAAAAGTGTTTGGTTCCTATTTTGTCCTTAACTATATAGGTAGGGATTTAAAAATATATATATATATATTATATATTTTTAGTATAATCGAATGAAATCAGTCTGGCCATGTATTTCGCCGTAACAAGCTAGAGATCCACTGATCTAAATTTCTTGAGTTAGTGCAGAGGGGTCAGGGGCTTGTATTGTTGAGTGGCCACTCGCTAGTCTAAGGCTCTGGTATCTATGTCTATATTACCAGTAAGGGCTGTGACTACATACAAGTGGCACTCAACAATACAAGCCCCTGTGAGTTAGTGTAGTATGTCATTGTTTTCACAGGAGTCCCCTTTCATCACTTAAAAACAAAGTGATGGGACTTAACAAAGATATGGGGTTAGAACTTGGATTAAGAAAAGTTGGTCTTCTAAGGTTAGAAGAAAGAAACACTTTACGGCCACTTATATGTCAGAATATACCTCAACAGTAGAGTTTTATTTGGGCCTAACTCTTGTTACCTTTCGGAAACTGGAGTTCAGAAGCATCCTCTTCTTGCTGCTCATTGGGAAGCACATTTGCTGGACCTGCCGCCATGTTTGAATTCAATTTCACCTATGAACTTTGACCTATATTTCAGGAGATATATTTTACAGAAGCTTTACTTTTTCACAACAAGGTGTATGTAATCCAAGCAATATCATGAGGATGTATGTTTGGATGGTAATATTGATGAAAGATAAGAAAATATATAAAATTGTAGTCAAGTATAAACAATCACGTGACACACGATCATGTGACTTGCGACGAATTTTGAAAATGGCGGACAGGACTCTCCTGTCTGCTGCTGATGACTCTGATGATGGTTTTGCTGACAGGGGAGTAGATAACAATGGAGAGGTCAGGATCCATGTGCCAGTGCAAAAGGTAAAGGTCAAATCTCATCTGGAGCATGTCATATCACTACCATAGGCAATTCTTGCCAAGCCTACAGTAAAAAAAGAGAAATGAATGCTGTCAAGTTCAACAGGAACTCCAAGTTCCTTGTTTCCTTGTTTACATCCTGTAGTTAAATACTAATTTGCATCAGTCATCTTTGTAACATATATGTGTGGATATGTCATCCATATGCCTAACTTTGCATTGTCTTTAGAAACAAATTGACTTAGTAAGACTTCATAATGGGAATATTTAAAGTTGTAAAAAGTAAAGGTTACTTCATTTCTATATTCTAATGTTTTCAGTGCTTGTTTTGAATGATATCAAATGAAGTTTAGGTGTTGTGAAAAATGAATATCCTGCTTATGTCTAGTGCTTAGAGGAGTGGGAAATCATGACTTTTTAAGATGACAATCTTGGAACAATGAATTGTGCTGGAATTCATAGAATCCTGGAATACAATCATCTGGAATGTTAATTGCTAGTTGACTACTTGGATTGTGGGTGCAGTTTTAAAACACTACTGAATTCAGTATGTTTGTAGATTAAAATATTTGTAAGTTAGATAAACACACAAGATTTCTGACAAGTTAATCTTTCTTCAGATTATCAGCCATTTTTTAGAATTATCCTGAAGATTTTTTTTTATATCTCAGTAAGTTTTGGATTTTGATCCAATCCCTAGCAAGAGGAACAGGGTTTTAGACAGCAGGGTGTGTGGGCATCATTTGGACACCCAGACCCTCAAAACACACACATAAGGGCATCCAATTTATTCTGAAGAATTTCTAAAATGTCATTTCTCTAGCAAATTATTGAAAATTTTCTCTAGGTTAATATGAACAATTCCTGTGGCATAACCTATAGAGACCTATAAAACTCAGCTATATATGTCTTTGGCATAGCATAAGGATATAACTTTTGTAAAAAGGTAAATACATGTTTATGGAAGTTATCTGAATATGTTGGGGTCTCCTTGAAAAAATGGAATGCTATTTTGGGCACCCAGTTTCTAAGTCCCTGATTCAACACTACCCCATGACTGTCTGACACTGGCAGATAAAATCGTTGATGATGAAATGTTTGCCATGGGATCTCTTATTTAATTACTTTTAAGTGTACAACCTGCCGGACAGGGAAGGTTAAATATTGGGTCAATTTGACATGGGACCTTGAAAAGACATCATGTAAGCCTTCATACAAGATTAAATGTCTGAATTGATCAACTGAATTGATGTCCTTCTCTAGAGTTGACCAGTTTGATAATGGAATCTGTATCAAAAGTAACTAAGTAGACTGTATAACTGGTATTTTTTACAGCCAATTATTTTTTGCTATTTTCGGGCTCTCCATGATAGCGTCAAAAATAACAAAATCCAAATAGATATCAAATAAATATATGCTTTAGTTTGAGTGCTTGAATGCACATGCAAATTTAGTGTTGCACAAATACCCTCCAGTAGGGATGTAAAGCAAAATTTTTAGCACCCAAAATAAAAGCTGTATAGAGTAATATGTGAAGTGTCTGTCTTATCTCTCTCCCCCCCCCCCCCCCCTCTCTCTCTCTCTCTCTCTCTCTCTCTCTCTCCTCTCTCTCTCTCTCTCTCTCTCTCATCTCTCTCTCTCTCTCTCTCTCTCTCTCTCTCTCTCTCTCTCTCTCTCTCTCTCTCTCTCTCTCTCTCTCTCTCTCTCTCTCTCTCTCTCTCTCTCTCTCTCTCTCTCTCTCTCTCTCTATATATATATATATATATATGTGTGTGTATGTGTATAGAACAACTGTCAGATGGGTACTAAGTACAGTAGTTGACTGATGTTCTGTCCTCACTGTTCAAACAGTTCACTGTATGATGCAATGATCTCTCTACTGCTCACATGACTTTGTTTGCAATATTGACATATCCATTGTCCGCACTGGAAGTGTGTACAGTACTTGGTCACATGTACGCTGTGTTTGATAATTACTCACGCCCCCATAGAGTAGAGATAATGAAGAGGTCTATGATCTAGAATGTACAGTGACCAAAATGGGGGACCGTAATGCTGTCACCGCTTCTCCTATCAGTAATGGAGCCTCACAGAATCTCACGGATGATTCTTCAGAAACTGTTCCTCTGATTGATTCAACGAGTGCGGAAGTTACTGTGAAGCAGCCTAATGTAAGAATTCATTTATCCTGTGCACATACTATTTGTTTTGAGTGAAATTTGAGGCAAACTCACTACACATTTGTTGGTCTCAAAAGTTAATAGAGAACATACTACCGTACAAGGTAGTTATAAAGATTTATATAAGGTAGTTATATAGATTTAGCTAGCAGGGCATCTAGGCATTTGGACACTCAAAAAATCCCCCTTCAGGATACCCACTTTTGTGAAGAATTTTTATAATCTTATTTTCAAACATACAACTATTTTTTTTCACCTGAATATAATTCACATGGACATTATGCCTTATTTCAATTGGTAAAAACATGTTTATGGTTGAACCCTGAGTATATTGTTGTCTCCCTTGAAAAATAGGAAGATCAAAGCCTTTTCAATTGCCTATGTTGTGCACATAATTTGTAATTCCTGGCTGAGTCTTAACCACTTTCCTAGCAAGTCAACAATAATCACATTTTTTAAAAAGATTTGTCTGCTTCTATAAGAAACTTTTAGTCCTCGAGCATGAAATCCATAGCTCTTTTTTAGGTCAGTGTGCCCTATACTATAGTATACTGTTCAGCGAGATCTACTGATTCCATATCCGGTGATCGACATTCTTGGAAATACACAGCTCCTTTAAGATGCTTATGAAGAGTCAATTAGGCTCCCTCATAAAAATCTTAATTTTGAGCCCTCAGGTGTTGTTGTTGTATTCTTTTTGATTTCAGCTCTGAACAAGTACTTATATATGAGAGTCTTCTTACATTGTTTTTCAGGGATTGACATGTGGACTTATTCTTTCGATTGTTGGATGTGTGACGGGCTGTTCGTTCCAGTTCGGCTGGAACATCGGGGTGGTGAACCAACCGGAGGATGTGAGTCCTGATAGCAAAGAAGTAGATGCCAACCTAACCTAACCACTCACTGCTTTATTTATGTATTTCTGCTCCTGCCTGCTAGGAATCAGTAATATAGGAATAGATCCTCGCTGAGCAGTGTTGTTGTGTAACTTGTCATGCATGGTTGGCGAAGAGCGAAGTCAAACCACGAGTGGAGGTCTTCCGACTAAAAACTATTCTTAAAAATACAAAATAAAGGAAAAAATAAGAAAACTAAAAAAAGTATGAAATTTTTTTTTAAATATTTTTTTAAATATTAATTAAGTAAAAAATAAATTAAAAAAATAATTTCGAATTAAAAAAAAATTAAAATGTGGTTTTACTTTGTTTCTTCTCCTGCCATGTAGCTGTTGTTCACAATAGGAGATGTTCACATCTTAGAAACTACTAGAGTTCTACCACTGATCATTACGCATGCTTATTGTTTCTACTCCTAGTTACCCTAACAAAGCTGTCACTGTTGTTCACAGAACCTGTTTTCTCCTTATGTATATATCACCAACCTGTAGCAAGTTGATACACTCAAGCACGCCTTTTCAGTAGGGATAGGTACCGGTACGCGATACAATACCAAATGCCAATATCAAATGCGAAAAAGTTATGTAACGAAAAGTAAAAATAATTAAGATTCAAATTATTATGAAATTGAGTTATTTGCTACCCTGACATCTGAATACAAAGGCGGTTTGCTGTTTATCAACAAAATTTCCGAAGCTCACAGTGGTAAATTTACAAAGTTAGGTCCCTCGAAGGCAGGCAGTATCATTATTCAAAGATATTGTTAAGGTATTGTATAATTAAGAAAAGATTGGTATTGTAAAGTATTGCGATTATTTTCAAGGTGCCAATCCCTCCTTTTCAGCACATACATGCATGGTCTTAGCCAGTAGGGCGTCTGGGTGCCTTTTTGGACACCCAAATCCTTAAAAAGCACCCCTCAGGACACACAAACCTTTTTTGTGTGGATTTTCTAAAAATCTCAATCTCAAGCTTATTATTGAATTTTTTCGTCTCCTTATAATTCCCATGACATTTTTTTATGATACCATGCCTTATTTTGATGAATTTATACATGTTTATGGTTGAAATATGAGTATATTGGGATCCCCCTTGATAATTTGGACGCCCCAAAATTTTACAACTGCCAATTTTAGGCACCCAGTTTCTAAATCCTGGCTAAGACACTGCATGATACATGTATTTCCTCCTGTAGTGGCAAGCCGTAGCTGTAGTGTTCACTATGCGGTGTTCATTTTAGGAGGTGTTCACTAGGAAGTGTTCACTACTGGAGGTGTTCACAAAAGGAGGTGTTACTATGTGTACATAGGAGCTGCACACTATTCAAGTGTTTGTTCACACCAGATGATCCGCACTACAGGAGGCGTATGATATTTAAAGTGTTCCCTTCTTAACCCTTCCAATGCTTAGGCTACTTCCGCCCAAAGCACAGGGATGCAAAGATTTTTGAAAACCATGTAAATCCTGTCATGTTGGTATGCATTGGATAGCTCTTGCTGAAAACTCGCAAATGAGTATCCATGTGCCATGGTTTCAGTCATTTCTCAGGGTTTTTGCATCATTTTCTATTGGCCAAATTAGCCACCAGCGGCATAAGGGTTAAACCCTGTGAACCCATTCATGCCTGGATATTTAAACTTCTGATACTTTTGAAAATTGCTTTGAAAGTAATCGCAGATTGGAAAAATATTTCAAGGAGAGTTCTTAATTAGTTACCAAAGAATATTTCTCCTTCAAATACTTTCTGATGTTTGATCTTGTTAGAGAGATATCACCAAAATAGTCAGGTGGTTTTGGGGGCTTTGGGCAAGAATGGGTTAAATATAGGAGGTGTTCACTTATGTAGGCCTCCTTGGAGGTAGACCAGGAGACTTGCCCCCTTAGGCTGTCCGTTCCGTTTGCCGTGGGGGCAAGGGTTCTCACATTGAAATTTTTGGAACCTGATACGTGATTTTGCACTGACACATTTGAATGAAACAAAACTTACTTGTATTTGTAGACCAGTGTTTATTTATCAATTAAGACAATATTTTATCTTACTCACCTCCTCCTATTTAGAGAAATCTTAACTTTTTTATGGAGGCACATTGAAGGCCGCCCAAATTCGCAAAATGGCTGCTAATTCTCGCGTTGTCAGACAAGTTTTTGCGTTATCTCCAAGCACCAACACACGTCCACGTGCCGTACAACAATTAAATTTAGATAAACTTTTACGACATGCGCGGCCAACTTACGTTACTACCGCTCTGGCAGATTACAGCGGCCGAGGGAACAGTTCAGAAAAATCACTTTTATAGCAGTTTAAGAACTTTATTAAAAAATCTGGCCCTTATGAGCCTTTATTAACTTAATTCCTACAAATTTGTCCATTAAACTAGTGACGGAGTGTTTTCATCACAATAGTAGCCTGAGCATTGGAAGGGTTAAATATAGGTGTTCACTATTGTAGGTCTCCTTGGAGGTGGTCACATCTGAAGATTTTAACTTTCGTTCTTTTAGCACACTCACTCACTCCCTCACTCACTCACTCACTCACTCACTCACTCACTCTGGTATTCTAGGGAGTAACTTGCACCCTATCACTGACCATAGCGGCCTCCACGCTAGGCTCCTCCTTTCAGTTCGGCTGGAACATGGGTGTGGTCAACTTACCACAGAAGGTAGGTCAGAGAACAGGGTGCATTTGCATACGGTAAGTAGTGATAGTTACCGGTACTCGATACAACATCGAACACCAATATCGAACAGAAAAAAGTACCATAATGAAAAAAGTTGAGTATCGTACATGGGATGCTTCATAAGATGCTTTAACCCATAGGTTTTCAGCAAAGTTGTCAGGCTGCTTATTGCTGCTGCAAGCATTAATGGGTAACGCAAGATGTGTGTGTGTATTAGATACTACCTCTGAGAACAAGGGAAACTCATAAGAGTAATTTGCTTCTTGAGAGTTTTGCATGTTTTCTCTTTTCTCTTAAAAGAATCAAAGGAATCTATTATTGAAAGGATGTTGCCAAAGATGTAAACATGGATAAACTATTTAAAACTTTTCCCCTGCCTACATTTCTACACTTTGTGTCGTAATGATATTTTTAACCTTAAAATAGGTAAGGAGTAGATAAGATAACTTGATATTATTACCATCTGTATTATTAACCCTTTTAATTACTTTCTTTTTCCTAGTTTTACTCTATGTAGAATTTCTGACGTTTTTGCTTATCGTTGCCTTTTTTCATTAACTTTTTGGTCTATACCTTGATGATAAAGAGTTCTTGCAGAATTTTTGTCTGGACCTAACAACCTTGACACATTTGACAATAACTTGGGAATTAAGAATGATTTCACAAAGTATTTGAAGAAGAGTCATTGGTAACCTTCAGAATGACATTTCTTCATCAAATATTTTCCTAACTATGCTTTTGCCTCAAAGAATATATAAAAATTGTCAGACTGCTTTGGCTGTTATGAGTACTAATTGGTTGATACTACACTGTTATGGAAACCAGATCCTTCACGCTTGACAATAAGTAGATGATTCTTGACTCTAAGGCCTAAAAAAAGTTGTTTGTTTCCTGTAACCCTACCCTAACAAGTTTTTATTGAAAGAATCCCTACCCTAAAGTTTTTTCGGCCCTCCCAACTCCCAATCAATGTAAAACACACATTTTTGACCAAAAGAATAATGCAAAAAAAATATTTTTTACTGACCTACCCACCCTATTTTTTTCAGACCTTTAATACAGGAAACAAACAATATTTTTTCTCGGCCTAATGTATGAAATTGATACAAATGTTTTGTTTTTTTAAATTAACTTAATATACTACTTATGATAGCTTTTTACAGTCAGATATTTGACTGTGTTGGCAATAATGCATACAATATTCATTATTCAATGACTTATATGGATTCTATCCCAAATTTCTAGTTTTCCCCACCATTTACAAATGGCTAGTCACAAAATGGTAGAAAAAATGACAAAAATTGAAATCCTTAATTCTAAATTGATCTTATTGGCATTGTATTTACCAGGTCATCCAGTCCTTCATCAATGAGACTAACATCAGGAGGACGGGGTCCCCGATGGATAGTAACGTTCTGACGATAGTATGGGCGGTCATCGTATCCATATACTGCATAGGGGGCATGATTGGCGGATACTCGGGAGGCCATCTTATCAACAAATTTGGAAGGTAGGTATTTTGTTTGGATATATATATATATAGCTTGTGAAATCCACTTATGAACTATTGCATACAATTTGCAAACATTTGAAGGACAAATATTCCAGTTTGCATTTTACTTAATACCTTTTCATTTATGTGCTATAAAATTGTTTTCATCTTTCATGTCAAGGTTATCACAAAAAGTAACAGTATTGTATTGTATGTTTATTGACTGTGCTAGCTGCACAAAATTTTTTGCTGTTACTGGCATAAATTTGTTAAAAAGATATGATGAATGATACAAACTCTAAGTCAGGGTCTGGGTGCCCAGAATTGACAATTGTAAAAAACTTTCTGGTATCTTTATTTTTCAAGGGAGACAACAATATACTCAGATTACAACTATAAACATGTATTCACTTATTGAAATAAGGCATTATTTCCTTATATACTGTCATGGGATTCATATTGGGGTTCTAAAAACTACATAATGCGTTTGAAAATGGCATTTAAAAAAAATTGCTCTCAAAACAATTTTGGTGTCCTTAGGGGTGATATTTGACTGTTTGGGTGTCCAAAAGATGCCCTGACGCCCTGCTGCTAACACTATGCTCTGAGTATGTTTCGATTTTGAAGTTCATTAATTCTTTGTTTCTGTGTTTTCAGGAAAGGAACAATGTTGTGGAATAATATTTTGGTTGTTGTTGGAGGTCTGTTGTTGCTCTTGTCTAAATACTGTCACTCCTATGAGATGCTCATTGCTGGACGCTTTATCATGGGTCTTAACTGTGGTAGGTAGACCATTTATACTTACTCCTAGACTGTCATTGACATCCATTTTTTTTAATTTGATCATTGACATTTTTTTCCGATTCCGATTATTTTGATTCGATTTTGAAGAACTGCACTGGCTAATAGGATATTTTCACATGTTCCACTCTATAGTTTTGTTGCTAGGATCCTAAGATTTTCAAAATACAAAGACATGAAATTTTTCTCAACATTTTTTGATTGAATACTTGAGTTTCTATTCAAAGTTTTCATAAGTGTTGACTAAAAATGGCAAATAAATGGTGTAAAAGGCTGAAAAAATGTGTTTACTCTACAATTGACTAATTGGCATGACAATTGACATAATATTTTTTTTGATTAATTGGAAAAATTATGTTGATTGGTCTATACTTGTTATATCAATGACAGTCCTACTTGCTCCTGTAATTGTCATTTGAGACTATGATATTTTTCACATAAACTAAGAATTTAACCCTTCCATGGGGCATGTGCGAATGTTGCCAGTGACTTAGGGTTAGGCAGGGGATTTTGCCAGGTACTCGAGTAAACTCCACCAGTTACAACAGGCTAGTCAAGAATTAGCCACAATATGGCAAAAAAAAGTGATGAAAAATGAAATTCTAAATTAACCCTTCCAATGCTGAGGCTTCTTTCGCCCATGTACAAGAATGCAAAAATTATTGAAAACTCTAAACCCTGTCCTGTTGGTATTTATTAGATAGCTCTTGTTGAGTACTCTCTGATGAGCACCAATGTGCCAGGCTTTCGGTCATTTTCGAGGGTTATTACATCATCTTGTATTGGCCAAATTAACCACCACCAGCATAAGAGTTAACTATCATTTTTGTGCTGTAATTTCAGGTGTGAGTACAACAGTGACTCCAGTCTACCTATCAGAGATATCCCCCAAGCACATCCGTGGTGCCACAGGGACCATCAACCAGTTCACCATAGTCCTAGGGGTCCTGGTGTCCCAGGCACTCGGCTTACGACACATTCTCGGTACCAAGGACCTATGGCATGTTCTATTGGGTGAGTACAAAGTCAATCAAGGGTGTCCAATTATGAGTACAGTTCAGAAGGACCAACAACCTATGACATCTTTTATTAGGTGAATACAAATTCAGTGACTGTGGGATCAAGGACTTATGGCACGTTCTATTGGGTGAGTAGTGAGTACAATGTCAATCAGGGGTGTACAACTGTTGCAGTGTTGCACCAGTCTGCGGCAGAGGCTTCAAAATGTGCAACAATCTGAATCAATCATGCACTCTTAAACTCAGCAAATTATTCGACTGCATAACCAGTAGGTCATTTTGTATATTCACAAGCGAATCTTTTTATGCCAATTTTGTTTAACATGTGAAATCCGTGGTTTTATCTTCTGATCAATCAGGGTCCACTACATATTATTCCAGTACAAATCAGTGGATCCAAGGACCATATAGCATTTCCTATTAGGCGAGTACAATTACATAAGCTTCAGATAAGCTATTAATAGACTAAAATGGCTGCTGCCGGTAGCCCCATTTCTTGTGTGTTAGGATGTGTTTAAACCAGCAGCACTATACTTCTTGTATGAAGGTTGGCAGTAGTGGGAACTTGGGTTTAAGTAGAGAACACTCAATGGTGTAGTTGCCAAGGAGGTCTGCACTGGCTGGGAGAGATCTATGCCAATTAACCCTATACTACACTGCAGCACAGTCCTCTTGTGGACCGTAAACTGATTTGCGAACATGTTCGCAAACCTCTCTACGATCCACGACCACTGATTTTGGACCTCACGACCTGTACGGTTGAGGCCAACTCCTTGAGGCACCCGCACGGTCATGCTGCGATCGCCACGGTTTTCGGCCGCAAGCGGGCCGCAAACAGACCGCAGGGCGGATGGATACCTTATGTGACCAGGGCTTTACACTTGGTCTTTGATACCTATCTATGTCACAGTATCCTTCCTTGCTTTGAGGATCTTGTACTCTTGTGTTTTAGGGTTAACCCTTGTACCGGCCGTGGGTCAGGTGGCCCTTCTTCCTTTCTGTCCAGAGTCCCCTGTGCATCTTCTTCATGGTCGCAAACAACAAGGTGCCGCAGAAAAAGGTAGGTAATTTACATGAAGGGATTAGTACTGATATTGATATTTAATTGGAAAATGTACCATATCATTTAAGATCTTTTAAACTGATACTGCTTAATGATATAAAATATACTTAACTCAAATTTTGTAGCGTGAAAATTTGAAAGGTGCCAATCCCTATATTTTGTACTTTAATTGTTCACCTACACACATCCTTATTTGGTAATTTTCGTGCTCTGCTACACACACTTCCATCGTTTGTCCTTATTTGGTAATTTCGTGGTTCACCTACACACATCCTTATTTGATAATTTTAGTGCTCGGCTACACACACTTCCATCACTTGTCCTTATTTGGTAATTTCAGCGCTCACCCAGCTACGTGGCCACCCTCATATCCACCATGAGATTGAAGAGATGAAACAGGAAGCTGCGGGATCCACGGGAAAAAAGGCGTCCACGTTAGATTTGTTCCGCACTCCCCACTTGAGGGAGCCACTGATCATCGTTCTCGTCATGCAAATGTCACAGCAGCTCTCAGGAATTAATGCAGTAAGTACTAGGGTTCGGATGCAAAGAGATTTTTTGTAGCTATTGATCGAAAGATATTTCGAACAATTAATCGATTCGGTTTGATTTTTACGGCCACATTACCGTAATTTCAAAGCTAATGATTTTAAACATTGTTGTGCTACAGCATGGGCCGGCACATGCCAGGCACACATGCGGTGCACAAAATTTATTCAGAAATTTCACATTTGAAATAATCGGTTATTTCAAATGCCGTTTGAACGGGTCGAGTCGGCCTCACCTCAACCAAATGCTCGAATTCTCGCTTATAGATGCCACTGTCAACTTGTCGAATACCGTACCATGCCTTTAACCCGTCTCTCTTGTGTGGAGATTCCAAAACTTTCTTTCCAAATTGTGGGGGTTATTCTGCCATATAAATTGACAAATAAATGATCAATATCTTGGGTCTGTGATGGCCCCTAAAATTTGAGGCGTCTGAGATATTTCCCTTTTACTTTGTGGTTTCACCTGTGTATTGTGACCCCCATCGCCATTAACAGACACTTAGATATTTTCAGCCTATATTTACAGAAAAAGTGATGAACACATTATCAAATCGATACCCTGTGACATGTCACAATATTTGGCTAAGTACAAAATACAGGTGAACTTGGATATGACGGACCACTGTACGACAGATTTTTGCATATGACGGACGATATGCTTCGTCCCAGTCCGATGCAAATCAAGTATTCGTCATATGTATACGACAGATTTTGCATATGACGGACCAATTTTCCTGGTCCCAATGAGTCTGTCATATCCAAGTTCACATGTAGCATGAAAATTTACGCCACTGGTTCATTTTCAAAACAAAAACTATGATCCACTGAATTCACACTTTATTTCTTAATAATACAATGTTCAAATGAACAGAACGATCTTTTTCAATTTCGATCAACATTTCATCTGAAGTGGATTTGTTGCAACCCTCACTTAGCGCCTGCCCGAGCCTTAACCGTGTCATAGAGCTTGCTATTGGCTGTCGCCTTAGAATACTTGTAGGAAGGAGTGCCCACATTGCCCCTTTGGTTTTCAGCTTTACGAGAACCCGGCCCATAGTAATTACCCTCTGCTCGAAGGAAACCCGATCTTGGATCCGTCCCAACCTTGATTACCATAGCCTTCCCCGCGGCCTTTGAATTTGAGGTACGGAACCAGTTATTCTCGACGAGAACTTTCCCGAGTTGACTGGAACCCACGGCGTACGAGCCCCAATTCTCGTAGACATTGTTGTAGATGTGAACATAGGCGTAACGTACTCGTGGCTGGCGCTGGACGCAGTTTATCCAGTAATTGTGGTGAAGGGTTATGTCGGAGGTGTCCTTGTCGTCCGTCGGGTGGAAGCCGATCAACATCGTCTTGTCATGATCGGCAAAACGGCACCAAGAAACTGTCACCTTACGAACACCTCTTGTGATGTCCAAAAGGCCATCGTCGTAGCTCCGGAACGAGCAATGGTGCACCCAAATGTCCCTATGCGCACCTTTTATAGTAATGGCGTCATCTGGTCCTTTTTCAAATGAGATGCTGTAGACAATATTCTTGGAGGACAGCGAGAGTGGGAATCCAGTTAAACGAACTTTCTGTCCTGATCCATCTATGATGACACCAGTGGCAATCTTGATGGTCTTGGCTATGGAGATGGTGCCTGATTTGCTGAAGGTCACGTGACTATTAGGTTTTGTCGCGCACGCTCTGAGAGCTGATTCCGTAAGGGAGCTTACCACACAGCGTTGATGCTTGTAGTCACGTGTCACCCCGCAACCGAACCCTACACATTCTGAGAACCAAGATGGCGGCGCGAATGGTGCCTCTTCCCCTCCAAAAACACATGACACCTGTAACAAAATCAGTTTTTTTATGTGAACAAATAGATAGATACGTTGATAGATAAATAAACAGAAAACAAATAAATAAATCAATTAATAGATGAATTGATACAAAAAAATAAACACACAAATGAATAATACAGTACAGAGTTACAGACATTTAATTCCTGCACCAGTTGAGTGGACTTCTGCCAGTGGCTGGTTGTACAAAAATCTGTGATTGACATGTCAAAATTAAGCCAAGCACATCAATGACCCACGTAGCTTGCGAATCAAAGCTACATTCAGTTGTAAGGTCTGGAACCTTTGATCGCATCCATGCCCAAGAAACTGGGTGTGTTCGTTTATTATGCCCAGGCTGCCCGCGCATTTAGTGCAGGAATTAAATGTCAGCAGTGTGAGTGACATAACTATTTAGTGAATTGCTAAACACATTAATCAAGATTTGCATGTATAGATTTGAAAAAAATCATTTGTGCCCTGAAATTCTTTGAAAAAAATAAAATTGAGCCCTGAAAATCAGTGAAAAAATAAAATTGAGCTCTGACTCTATGAAAAAAAAAGAATTGGGCTCTGGTAGTTTACATGTCAGTGCCATTGGGAAGGAACACGGATGTGGTAACACTTTTCATGAAAAATAAACTTTAATTCTACAAGAAGGAATATTATTCTTTATTCGCACATTTACAAACCATTGACAGATCATTATCTTTATCGACAACTGAAATGATCATAATTGTTTGACTGAATTTCAAATGTCAGCAATATGGAGATAATCAAAATTCATATACCCCCTTTATCAGAAGGAGTTTTGATTCTGATGTAATAAAACAGTTATTCATTAACTTATCAGACTGAACCATTGAAACTTACCGCAATTCCCAGGAGACAGGCTATCAGTAGGTTCATGCTTGCTGGTTGATGTTATCTATCAACATACACCTGGACAGTTTTCCACCTGTCAATATATATATAGCAGGCAAATGATTATAACCTTGAATATAATCTCTATGATAGTAGTGTGATAGAAAAGAAGCCTTGTTCCCAAGGTAATGCTGGTACTATATATATATATATATATATATATATATATATATATATATATATATATATATATATATATATATATATATATATATATATATATATATATATATATATATATATATATATATATTTATATATATATATATGTATATATATATATATGTATATATATATATATATATATATATATATATATATATATAATATATATATATATATATATATATATATATATATATATATATATATATATATATATATATATATATACATATATGCATATATATATATATATATATATATATATATATATATACACACATATATGCATATATATATATATATATATATATATATATATATATATATATATATATATATATATATATATATATATATATATATATATATATGCATATATATATGCATATATATATGCATGTATGTATGTATGTATGTGTGTGTATACATACATACAGACAGACAGACGCACAGAAAGACAGACAAATATTTGAATCCTACATATAACATTCTTAATGTATATTGTAAACCAAATTCATTCAAATTCTCTCGTAATTATTCACGGGAATATCAGTGATAACATATTAGTATGGTGCCATATAACCTACATGCAGGAAAGTGCCGCACTCAAGTGTATAATTTTGAAAATAACCATAGCCACTGCCACGTAGTGGTAATATTTATAAGTATATTTATGATTGTATTTGGTTCATTATAAGCCTATGTGGCTGGCCAGATTTTAAAAAAATTGTGTATTGCAGTAATGATTTCATTATCTGGATTGGACAATAAACTATTTTATATCAACAACAACAACAACTTATGCTTGCTTATATGACTCAAAACAATAGTTGGCTATTTTTGACTGGTATTATGACAGCGAGTTAGATATTAGAGAGATACAGTTGGTGACCATGCAATCACAATCCAATGACATTAGGCCCAGTGCTTAATCGACGGTTACGGGTGTTTCAGCGCTACTAACACGCCTGTAGTGCAATTAGTGCTGCACTCGGGTCATAAGAGACTGGCCAAATGAAAAATTAGCAAGCCTATTGGCTGCAAGTAGGACATATCAGTTGATTGTCTGCTGTGACTTGCTGGTCGATGTTATGTAACATACATCTGGACAGTTTTCCACCTGTCAATATATATAGCAGGCGAATGTTTATAACCTTGAATATAATCGCTGTGATAGTAGTGTTGTAGAAAAGAAGCCTTGTTCCCATGGTAACGGTGCTACTTTGTAAACAACCTTGCACTATTTGCACTCTATATATATATATATATATATATATATATATATATATATATATATATATATATATATATATATATATATGTATATATATATATATATATATATATATATATATATATATATATATTTATATATATATACATATACGTATATATATATATATATATATATATATATATATATATATATATATATATATATATATATATATATATATATATATATATATATATATATATATATATATATATATGTATGTATGTATGTATGTATATGTATGTAACTATGTATATATACTACTTTTTCCACTTCTAGGTGATTTACTACTCAACCAGTATATTTGAGGGTGCAGGCTTGAGTAGTGATAACGCTAATTATGCCACAATCGGCACAGCAGGGGTCAATGTGGCGATGACCTTCGTCTCGGTCATCCTGATGGACCGCGCTGGCCGGAGGACGCTACATCTCTCGGGACTCAGTGGGATGTTTCTCTCAGCTGGAGTACTGACAGTAGCGTTTGTCTTCCAGGTAAGTTTGGGAGTATTTTTCTCTGGTTTATAGCCACCTTACGGTACGTTACGATGCGGTATCTAAACAATATTTTTAACAATACTTCTTGTGTTGCATTATATCAATATTTCCTGAATAATACGATACCTGAACAATATTTTAAACGATACTATCAGCCTAATGGAACCTAATTCTGTTATATTTAACGGTGATTTCGCCAATATACACTGTATAGTGATATTCCCATACGCGAAGACATCCAGGTAGTAATAGAGTTAACTTTATAAATATTTTTCATATTATACATATTTAAAACTTCATTGATATGATTAATTATGTAATAAGGTATATTTCAATTACTACGTTCTAATGCCTGGGTATGGGAAATGAGTTTTATTTGTGTATTTTTTTATTTATTTTTTTATTAATGAAAACGTCATGACAAATTCACTGTTATTTCCTTATCCATAGAAAAAATTAAAAACTTTTAACTAGTTGTCTTGATTTTAATATTTTAAAAGCATATGCCATATTTAAAGTTTTCAAGATAAAAAGATTGGGACAAAATAATTTCCTAATTGGTATTTTGTTTCAGAAATCTTGGTCGCCTCTTGTGTATTTTGGCATAGCTGCTGTGATGCTGTACATAGTCTTCTTTGCCATCGGACCAGGTGAGACACCTATTGTTCTCTTCATGAACTATGACCCTTTCAAGCATCCCCTTAAAAAGTTTCTTTGCTACGAAGATATTTTTAGAAATGATTTGCTTGTAAAGCACGAATTCCCAAAACATTTGAAGAATTGTAGGCTGATTTCTAGTCAATGTCTTAATATTTTCTGAAAGATGATTTTGTCAGAGGAATCAACAACATAGACAGTCTGGTATGTTTTACACCCCAGTCATGAATGGGTTGAATTGTGTCCAGATAAAGGACTTAACTTCAAATTTCAATTTTTGTCACTTTTTCTGCCACATTGAAACTTAGTGGTGACTAGCCATTGGTAAGTGGTGGAGGAAACTGTAGTACCCAGCAAAAAACAATGTCTAACCCCAAGTCACTGGTAACTTTCTAACACACTCAGTCAAGGATTTCACATTTGAACCTCTTGATTCTGGAGTGCCCACAAGTTCTGAGTATTTTCTGACACAAATTTTCTACACAAGCAGTATTTGAAAAATTAAATTGAAATGAGTATTAGATCCATCAGGACAACTCTTCATCAACTATTTCTCAAAATATTAATTTCCATTTGTGTTAGACAAAGTGTAACACAATTTTTATTCATTACTTAAATATTAAATATCTTTTATTAATTATTATTAATATATGTTTATTATTATTATGAAATTAATTGTTATATTATTAATTGATTATCATTAGTTAACAGAGGTTTAGACTTGATTTTTCGAATACAGGACATCAGGACCAGTAATATTTGTAGATTACTGGTCCTTCAATTTTTTTACCGGTCCTACATTTGTATGTATAAATACATATATAAATAAAGCATATTTAAAGCAATTTGTTTAGACTGTTATTTCAAATTATTTCCATGCTCCCACCAAAAACTCCGCGCCAAATGTACCTATGCAAAAAGTACAATATACATTTCATTCAAATGAATGAGGACTTTCAGGCACATTGGCACACAAAGGCCATTTAGTGCCATTTGCATTCAAATAGTGTCAGACATTTTCTCCCATTTTCAGAATATTTGAAAATATGTTGTGTTATTTTTTTTCCATCAAATATGAAAGTGTTAAAAATGATTATAACATCATTTAAAGGTTAATTCAATACTTGTAAATGCATGCTAACTTGGTGTTCAAATTTTTTAAAGAAACATTTTGGCTTAATCCATGTAAAACGATTTTCTGTAGTTTGACAGTCAAGTACCACTGCCACAAATAGCTGACCTCTCCTCACAGGTGTTGTGATCAAGTAGACAACATGTGGACCAACGCACTTCCTGTAGCTCTAGCAGTTATTTATAAGCACCCGGTTCCCACACTGGCACCCAGTGGGGTTCCCTGTGGAGACCCAATGTAGGTCAATCAAATGTTCACAGCAGTGCGTGATTGCTTCGCTCGCTCCCACTGGAAATTCAAGTGGCAAGTCAAGTGCCACCCACTTGAGTTATCGGACATTTTGGGCTGATGAAAAGAATAAATTACAGGACCGGCCTTTCTTTTACCTGGCATTGTCCGAGGACCGGCGTTTAAGCTAGAACTCTGAGTTAATGATTATTTTAAATTAATTAATGTTATTAATTAGTATTATTTATTAGTATTATCATTAATTATTGTAATTAATTATTATTCTTTAATGGATGTTTGTTGTTTTATCCTAGGTTCTATACCGTGGTTCTTTGTTGCGGAGCTTTTCAAGACGGAGCACAGGTCCGCAGCCACGGGGCTCTCTGTTCTGACGAACTGGTTCGCTAATTTCCTGGTTGGTATTGGATACCCTCCCTTACAGGTAGGTTGCATTAATAAGGTTGTGACGATTACCGTAAATTATCGGAAATTTAGAACACCCTAAGAATTTGGGCCACTATAAATATTTTGCAAAATAATTGATGGGAAATCTGAGCAACCCTCGATCAATCGCCAGTTGACATTTCACAAAATATGGACCTAGCTGTAAAACCTGCTGATACAACTTCAAGGTATTTTCATAAAACTTGGGCCACCTTGAACCCATAGAAATCGTAATTAAAAACTGTCCCACATTACTGAGAATTGACAGTAATCATATAATCTGTTAATCAATCATTTTGTGACAATTGATGTGGCAATATTCTGTGGTCGCAAGAAGTGTCGTTAAATATATTTGTAAGATACCGTATTGTTAAGGAAATATCAATATTGTATGGCATAAAATTTCAAAGGTGCCAATCATTGAATTTAACACTGCTCTTTTCTCTCCTTCTTCGCAGAAACTTCTGAAGAGCTACTCCTTTGTTCCCTTCATCGTCCTACTGTTTATATTTGTTATCTTCACCTACAAGAAAGTGCCAGAGACAAAGAACAAGTCCATTGAGGAGATCACGAGTCAATTCCGTTGCGGCGACTCCGACAGTCACGTTCAGGAACACATGCGGGAACCTTTCTACGGAGACAGCTAGTTACCGTAAATTCTCCACAATTTGGGACACTATTTAATAATTAAAACTTTTATGGGTTCAGGGTGACCCATGTTTTCTGAAAATACCTTAATGTTGTCTTTTTACGGAGACAGCTAGTTACCGTAAATTCTCCATAATTTGGGACACTATTTGATATTCATAATTGTTATGGGTTCAGGGTGGCCCTTGTATTTTGAAAATACATAGATGTTGTATCAGCAAGATTTACAGCTATGTCCATATTTTATGAAATGGCCACGGGCGGTAGATTGAGGGTTACCCAGATTTCCCATTAGTTATTTTGCAAAATAATTATAGTGGGCCAAAGTCCTAGGGTGGTCTAAATTTCCGAGAATTTACGGTAACCCATTAATGCTTAAAATACTCCTTGAAATTTTTCATCTGGAGCTGTGATACTTTTGAAAGTAAGTTAGGATTAGAGTATTATTTCACAGAATATTTGGAAGAGAGTTTTAGGCTGGATTCTGCTCAATGTTTCTCCTTCAAATATTTTTTGAAAGATGCTTTCGTTAGAGCGATAGCCTTTTTTGGCTGCTATGGGCATTAATGGGTTAACATGAAAACTCACACCTCAGAGTGACCACCTCTGACTTATAACGGGAGATCTCCAAGATGTAAACATATTTAGGATGTAAACACCTCTAAAATGAAGGGTTAAAAATCCAACTTTGAACACCTAGGCATTGAGCTGTTAACAGCTGTGAATGTGAACACTTTTGGCGCTCAGTGATCTACAAATATCAACACCATAGATGTTAACATCTGGGTATGTGAACACATGTGGGACACAGTGATCTACGATTATGAACACCTCAGATATGTTAATAGCTGTGCATGTGAACACCTTTCGCGCACATTGATCTACACATATGAACACCTCAGAAATGGTTCAATATTTATTAGCGAAATTTCTGAAGTCGACAGTGCTAAATTTGATAAAATCGAGTCACTTGGACTTAGAGGCAAGAAGTATTGTTAAAAATATTAAGATATATGATATTGTATTGTATTGTATTGCAAAGATTATAAAGGTGCCAATCATGGTCTTAGCCAGGATTTTTAAAATGCCTGTCCAAAATAGCTATTCTAAAAATTTTGCCTGTCCAGATTTAGCTACTAATTGACTCAGAAACATTCTACCAACTACAAATAGCCTTTTGTGTCAAAAAGGGCAATTTTCACTTGTTCTAGAAGATGGTTTGTTTGGAACATATTAGTTTATTACCCTCAACAAGTCCAATGTGAAAATTCTTCATAGAAAGTTTTGCCTGTCCAAAGAGGAGGTTTTCAGGAAACTGTCTGTCCAAAAGACAGGCTGGACGGGTCGTGGCTAAGTCCCTGGTGCCAATCCTTAAGAACTGTTTCTTCAAGATATTATGTTATGCAGTAGCAACAAGAGGGGCGACAGGGTATAGTCATTGTAGTTGACATGCTGGATGTTTTCAGTACCAAAGTGGCCTCTGATTGGCTGATGACAGTCATGATGGTTTGGCTAAGGAAGGAATGGTATTTATGTCACTTTTAACAGCTTAGATCATATCGCGACAAGATAGAAACCCGGAACCGGGAAGAAATTCCCTTCTCTTCACGAATAGCTTTAAGGGGTCTTTCAGTTGCAGACAGCCCTCCACAACGCCGCACATTTATATAGCGACCAGGCCAACCCGCTCATGGAGATCCAGCGGAGATTCTAACCTGCAAACTCACGCCTGGGAGCCGATGGGTTGGCCACCCCTATTAGGCCGATTGATAGATTGTTACTACAATCATGTTGAAATAATACTCATACATTTATATTTGTGATACAGATGCCTTTGGGGATGATTTAGTATTTAGTTAATTTATGTGTACATTGAAACACAAATAAAAAACCTTGATCATGTGATTTTTTTTGTATCCTTAGTTTTGAAAACAACAATAACAAAACTGAAATCTGCAAAAAAGCCAGCAGATATCGCACAAGGTCGTCTGGCAGAGTGCGATAACTGCTGGCTTCTCGCAGACATCTTGCGGTATACCATTTTCACAATAAGGATAACCAATGATATCATATCATATCATTATATGTATGAATAGGCTAATAGGAATATTGGTTAACAAGACAAGATGGAAAGATGCACCAATTTTATTGAATATACTAAAATAGTTATTTTCACAATTTTAATCTTGTTCATTGGTAGAGGGCAAAACTTGTTATGTAATTAAGATTGCCCTAAATGTTCTGTTTTTTTATGTGCAGTATTTTTTTCATAATTTCTTTTTACTATCACGATTTTGATATACGATACTGTTTACAGCACAGGTTACATATATCCATATAATGAGATTGTGTCATATGAATCTAACTTATTCAAGTTTGTGTGTATACTATTTGTTATGTATGGGAATTTACATTTTACTGAAAAGGCTTACTTTCAAATACCGATACACAACAGACCTGTGAACTGCCTTTATGATAACACAAGGGAGCATGCAACAGAGTGTTAGCCATGATTTTTAAAATATCCATCAAAAACAGCATTCGCAAAATTACTGCCCGTCCAGATTTAGCTTCTCAGTTTCTTCAAATCCTTATACTAACTACATTTAATGCCCTTTGGTATCAAAAAGAATGACTAACACTCCAGTTTTGTCATTGGAGATGGTTTGTTGGGAAAAGATATGGTTATTAGTCCAAGAAATCAAGAATTGAAAATTCTTTATATAAATTTTTGCCTGTTTAAAAAGTTTTTTTTCTCAAAAAACTGCCTCTCCAAAGAGCTGGCTGGATGGGTCCTGGTGTAGTCCCTGGCTTGCACACACACCACACACACACACGCACACACACACATGCCTTGTCTGGATAAAAAGAGTCACTTATGATATTGTTAAGAGTAGTTTTTTTTGTTATGTATGAAGAACAGTTATATTAATGTTCATATGTAAACAGTAACTGGAGACATGATCAAATTTCACTTCATGTCATATACTTTAGGAGATGTATTGAAGCAGTAATACTCAAATTGGTACTGAAGTTTTGTTGAATGTATGGAAATACATTCTTTGTGATGAAACCTAAAAATAGGGTAACAATGATTTTGTCTTTCGTAGGATTTGAAGAAATATTGTGATATAAAAGCCAAGTTTAAGGCAGAATTGGGGACTCAATAAAATTTTATCTATTCACAGTTTTCTGTCTTTTCTGTGCATTATTACCATTCAAAGTTCATTAATCTTTTCTTTGTTTGAGGATAGCATGTAAGGCTGTGTGTTGAGTATGAATCTCTTACTGCAGATTCACTGGTTTCTTGTGACTGGGAAGTATAGATTTGTTTATTTATTACACATACCATATATAACGAGGGATTGGTATTGGTACTCGATATGATATGAAATACTGATATTGAATGGAAAAAGTACCTATCACAGAAGATTGAGGATTGTATTGTATTGTTTAACCCTTCCAATGCTGAGGCTCCTTTCGTACAATGCGCACGGATGCAAAGATTTTAGAAAACCATCGAAACCCTGTCATGTTGGTATTCAGCCAACAGCAGCATGAGGGTTTAGATTTAAAGTATACAATAAAATTTACTCCAGACACTCCAGGCGAAGACACTTTCCTATTTACTAGCTAAATAACCATGCTGACAGTGCTTAATTTAACATAATCATTTCCCAGCGAGGCAGGTAGTATTGTTAGAAATATTGTTAAGGATTTATCAGTATCGTACCTTTTCGCTAAAAATTAAAGGAGCCAATCCCTACATATATCCAAGGAATGGTAATCAGTTTGTTCTCAAGAATCAATCATCTATTAATCCAAACTGACCAGCAATAAGGATAATTGGTGTTGCCTTGTTTTTCTAGTCCAGTCCTTGCACTGAAGAATGCTGGACATTTACTAGTGCTGCCACCTACAATAAGTTGTGTTAAAAGTGTTGTCTAAATTACCAACAAGGTATAGATAGTTTGTTGTACGATAGTTTGTTGTAACATAATCTTAGCCAGCAGGGTGTCTTGGCGTCATTTGGACACCAAAACCCTCAAAAAACATCCCTCAGGACACCCGAAAGATTTTGTGGGTAATAACTTAAAAGGTCAATTTCAAGCATGTAAAAAAGAACAGTCCATAGACTAGCATGTATGAAAATAGAAAACAGTTTGATAAAGAACAAATCTGAAAAAAAAGAAGAAAATAGATGAACAATGTAATGAAAATAGAAAGAACCCCAAAACTGGTGAAAATGTGACTGCAGGAGATAAAAACTAAAAATCAAGAAAAAAAACCCAGATAAAAGCAAATAAATAGAAAAACAACTGGAAAATGGAAAAAGAAAAATAAAACGTGAAAATAGAATAGAAAGTTAGAAAATGAGTATAAAAAAAAGTAATAATTAAATGCTAACAGCAGAAAAAAACTTCCAGGGAGCGCCACCATAATTAGTAGGAAATATGTACAGCCACCATTGGAAATATCCTCAGAGGAGAGATTCTTCTAAATGGCATTTTTTATTTGTATTTTCTAGTTATTTTTCTTTTCCCCAGTATTTAAACTTTCTGATTCTGCTGTTGTTTTTTTTAATATTGTCATTGCATCATATCTAGTGATAAGGGAAGCTACAAAAATCTGATATGCACTCATGCTGTCCTCTAGCGACATCTGGTGGTGACATACGGAACTAAAAAAATAAAACTAGGTCAGCCTCGTTTTCAATCAAAGCTTTCCATCATGGCGGCGGGGCCAATCGCCGAAAGGAATCAAGGTAGTGTTTACGTAGAATGCCTCACTAGCACACTTATATTGGGCAGCGGTCGACCATTTTCTCTTTCATCGCACATTGGTCCTAAAATCAGTGTGGATTAGATTGAAATATATTGCATATGTCGTCCAGAATTTGCCCCTGTTCACCGAAAAACGTGCCGGTTCCACATCCAGCATTGGCTTTGTAGTGTAACGTACATGTGATGTTTTCCTATGTGATGTGTACCGGGAGATGAATGCATGAGAGTGGCGACAATAAAAAAATCTCCCATTTTACATTTTCACACTCATTTGGTTGCACAAAGATAGTTATTGACATCGAGGCACTCACTATAGAATAAAGTGTTTCCCTGTTTGTTGATAAAAGAAAAAAAAATGGAAATTGGATTGCACCTTTTTAAATTGCAATACAACTTCTCTTTAGATTCAGACCATGCTAATAAGAAAACCCTTCTTTATATGGTGTACGGTCAAAATCACTATTCACAAAATCGCTGTCTGCAAAAAGGCCTACATTTAATATGGTTAAAAATCGAGCATTCAGTCGAGGTGAGGCCGACTCGACCCGTTCAAACGGCATTTGAAATATTCAATTATTTTAAATGTAAAATTTCTGAATTAATCTGCGAAGATACAATGCCAAAACATACATAAACAATAAAGACATCAAGACAACTTACCTTGTTCCAACGTAAATCCATGTCAACACTCATGACAAATCTATTAGCTGCTAGCACTAGCCCATTGTTTGGTGCACCGATTCTCAAGTGCCGCGGTACACTGCAAGTGTGCTGGCGCATGCTGCGGCACAATAATGTTTTAAATTGTTTAACTCAAAATTATGCAATGTGGCCGTAAAACTCTAATCGAATCGATTAATAGTTTGGAATATTTTTCGATCAATCAATTCAAAAATAAAATCTCTTCGCATCTGAACCCTAGTTAAAAGGGCCCTTTGTATAGGAAATCAATTATGCCTAGAATCAATCTATAATGTTCACTTAAAATGTGGGGAATGTGTGAAGTTTAATCAGGGGAATATGAAGGTTTAGTTCAGGATGGCCCAATAAGACAACGTTTTTGCGATCAGCCTTTTAGACAGTCAGCGATTTTGATCGACATTCCCTTATTCTGTCAGTGGAAGTGAAATTTCTTTTTTCAATATTTTAACCTGAAATGGCCATCGGGGTATCACTTTCAATTAAGTCTGCTTGTCACCAGTAACAGGCATGATTTCTGAAAGACATTAGTCCTTGTTTACATAGGGTAACTTAGGTATGTGTTATCCCATTTTCAGATGCCACAGTGTATACTGGTGGTCTAGATGAAAAGGTTTCTGAAGCCATACTATGGGAGCTGTTCCTTCAAGCTGGTCCTGTGGGTAAGTACTACTACTACTACTACTACTACTACTACTACTACTACTACTACTACTACTACTACTACTACTACTACTAAGGATAATGATAATGATTATAATAATTTGATTTGATATATAGCACCCTTTCCACCTATATATGTCCAAAAGCACTTTGTAAAGAATAGTCATTGGATGGTTGCTAATGGTCCATTTAGTTGTATAAACTCTTTTTGAAATAGCATTGTTTTCAGCTGTAACTTGAAGTTTTGCACATTATCAGCAGCCTTGATATTGTTTGGAAGCTTATTCCAAAGGCGTAGTGCATAGGCACTGAAGGCTCTGTCACCAAGCCTTTTGGAATATGTGGGTATTAATGTCTTCCTTTAAATGTTGGCCACCCCACACTTAAACGGTGTCTCATTTTGGGCACCAAAGTAAGTTTTAAAAAACCTGGCAAAAAATTGGGTGTCCTGAAGGATGGTTTTTAAGGGTTTGGGTATCCAAATGACATCCTGCTGACTTAGACTATTCCCATATTTTCTCTCTTTTCTTGCAGTGAATGTGCACATGCCGAAGGACCGTGTGACACAGACCCACCAAGGCTATGGTTTTGTGGAATTCATGGGTGAGGAAGATGCGGACTACGCCATCAAGATTATGAACATGATAAAGCTCTATGGAAAACCTATAAGGGTCAATAAGGTAAGGGATGTAGATACCACTATATACTTCTAGTAGGGTTGGGACTTGACAAAAACTCAGATGCATCATATTTTATAATTAAATAATCGGGAGGCTCGCATTTGTAGACTCACATTCCCCGTCTACCATAAAACACAATAATAAAAATAGAGGCAGTTGGCCTCCATCAAAACTCTCCCCCCAGACTATGCCACAAACCTGCATGAGGCTCATGCCTGTAACTTGCCCCCTTCTGTAAGCCATAACTGAGGAGTGCTGAAGAGGGCAGGTTTGGGGGTGGTCTTATTTGAAAGGTGACATGTATAAACTCATTTTGAACCTAAATCATTTTGATGGTGCATTTGCCCTTTAAGGAATGAAACGGTACGATAAGGTACTTTTCGAAACAATTCCGGTACCTGAATTGCTACCTCTTAAGGTGATGAGTACCATTGCAAGCTAGTTAAAATTCCCATCCCAAAAAACACCTCAAAGCAGCATAATCCTAACACTAGGTGTATCTCCAGGTTCCTGGGTGTTATCAAGTAGAGAATATCATCGCCAAATGTCATTATTCAATCCATATTCTGTTTTATTTCAAAATTTACTTTTTTTTTCAAATGACATAATCTCATTACTTACGCAGGTGATGGTAACTGCAGGTTCAGAGTTACTTTAGGGATATCATTGACTTTGCCCAATATGAAATAATTTTTTAATTTTTTACTGCTGAAGATTTTTACAGGCCATAACATTAAAAAAAATTGTGAGAAATCTTGAACATTAGGGTCGTACAGGTGGAAAGCGTTTCAACTATTTATAGCATGCCGGACACCCGGCATTGTATTGACTGTGACACGCGACCATTGAGGTGTGTCTTTGCACAACTGTCTTTTGTTCCAATCCCACATGGGATCAACGAGGCCTATCCTTGCTCAACCACCACTGGGTTATAGGCTCCACACACAAGATATCTCACTAAAATTTTCAAATGTTATGGCCGTAAAAATCTTTAGCAGTAAAGAATCAAAAAAATACTTAAGTAATGAGTAAGTAATGAGATTATGTCATTTGAGTGAAATGTTGGAAATATTGAAATGAAATAGAATATGGGTTGAATAAGGACTGTTGGCTATATGATATTATCTAACTGATAACACTCAGGAACCTGGAGATACACCTTGTTCTATGATAATGCTACTATGAGGTGTGTTTTGGACGGGTCTTTTATCTAGCTTGCAATGGTATTCATCACCTTAATGGTATCAACCCTAACCCTGGTAGACTGGTAGTAAAGTATGGGAAACTGATTGGAGTTGTTCTAACATTTATGTCTCTGACTCACTTTTATTTTCTACATTTTTCAGGCATCTGCACATCAAAAGAATCTAGATGTTGGAGCCAACATATTTATTGGTAATCTGGACCCCGAAGTGGATGAGAAATTATTATACGACACATTCAGTGCCTTTGGAGTCATATTACAAACACCCAAGGTAAGGTCCCAATGGTTGAGTGGTCTAAGGTCATTGCCTTAGCCAGGATTTTAAAAATTCTTGTCTGAAACCGCATTCACAAAATTTCTGCCTGTCCAGATTGAGCTACTCAGCTTCTTGAAATACTTCTACAAACTTAATTTAATTGCCGTTTGTGCCAAAAAGAAAAATGTACACTTCAGCCATATCTTTGAAGATGGTTTGTTAGAAAAAGATATGATTTTAAGTCCAAAAAATTAAAAATTGAAAAGTTCTTAGAAATCTCTGCTTGTCTATAAGAGTTCACAATAATGATAATAATAATAGTAGTTATAATAATAATAGTAAAAATAATAATAATAATGATAATAACAATAATAGAAATAATGATGATAATAATGATAATGATAATAATAACAAAGATAATTACAATAATGATGATGATCTTAGTAATTGTAATAATGAAGTTTCCTTTGTATAGTGCCATTTCTTCTCCAAAATGTAAAAGTGCTTTAGGAATTCCGGAGGAGTTTCTTGTGTGGATGAAATTCCATATCTCTGTCTGTTTCAGATCATGCGAGACCCAGACACTGGCAACTCGAAAGGTTACGCCTTCATCAACTTTGCAAGCTTCGACGCGTCAGACGCGGCCATTGAAGCCATGAATGGACAGTATCTGTGTAATCGACCCATTTCCATATCATACGCTTTCAAAAAGGATTCCAAGGGAGAGAGGCATGGATCAGCCGCAGGTAGGTCTCTAGGGTATCGATATGATAACAATTACTACCATCATGTGGGACAGAAGTTGAGAAAGACGCCCAGATGCCCTGCTGGCTACGAATATGAAGTACCTTATCATTCAGGAAATATTGAAATTGTGTCGTACCATCAACTGTATCCAACTTTAAAGAATATAAAGATGCCTATAGTATATACAAGTTTCATAAAAACTACTGTCAGCCTAATTTACCCAAACTAGAAATGTTGCTATGTACAGTTTCTTCTTTCATTTTGCAGAGAGGTTGCTAGCTGCTCAGAACCCGCTGTCCCAGGCCGACAGACCTCATCAGCTCTTCGCAGACGCCCCTCCCCCTCCGTCACAGCCTGCCGTCTCAATGCCGACACCAGTGGCACCCCCTCCCCCACCCCCCATAGGCGCCCCACCCCCCTCATCCATGCCACCCTCAACACAGCCGGGCACGTCTCTACCCTCATTAAGCTCCTTTCCTCCACCCCCACCCCAGGGTGTGCCCCCACCCCCGGTACCCCCACCCTCTGGTGTGCCCCCACCCCCAGGCATACCCCCACCCCCTGTACCTCCACCCTCAGGACCTCCTCAATGGCAGCCTCCACAGAATATGGGTGAGTTGATATTCACATTGGTATGGTGCAAATATTTAACAGTAGTAATTTACACAAGAATGGTTGAAGTATTAAGTGAAGGTGATAGATGCACAAATATTTGATTCAATTATATCCTATTTGGAATCTTACTTTAAATATTGAAATTGTAACTTAAGTAGGATGCCATTATCATTTTTGTTATTTATCTATCGATTATTTTAATGATAACATATTGTTGTTACTATTATTATTATTATTATTATTATTATTATTATTATTATTATTGTCACTATTATTATTATTACAATAATTGAGAAAGTTTGTTACTTTTATATTTCATATTTATATTTATAAAGTATAAATACAGGTGAACTTGGATATGACAGACTCGATGGGACCAGGAAAATTGGTCCTTCATATGAAAAATCTGTCGTATACATATGACGAATACTTGATATGCATCGGACTGGGACCAAGCATATCGTCCGCCATATGCAAAAGTCTGTCGTACAGTGGTCCGTCATATCCAAGTTCACCTGTACTTTATTTCTGTATACTATTTTATGATTCTTGTATTCCATTCTTGCCTTTTGCAAGTGATTTTTGTAGCGTTATTGAAGTTACTCAAGGTGTGTTCATTACCCGTATAATAGTTATGTTAATCATTGTTATTGTTTATCTGTTTTTACAGGTGTGCCGCCTATGCCACCGCCACCCATGCCTCCACCGCCTCCATCATCACAAAACCAACAGATGCAGCCGCCTCCAAGGCCACCAGGTAAGGCTGTAAAAATAGTGTTTGTTTCCTTTGTTTTCTTTGTCCCTACTGTGTCATTAACCCTGTCACTGCTGGTGGCTAGTTTGGCTAATACAAAGTGATACAAAAAACCCGAAAAATGACTGTAACCCTGGCACATGGGTACTCATCTGAGAGTACTCAGTGAGAGCTTTCCGATGAATACCAATATGACAGGGTTTAGATGGTTTTCATACTAACCCTTTCAATGCTAAGGCTACTTTCGTCCAAAGCACAAGGGTTAAAAGCCAACCTCCCATTTTGCTCTGTTAAAGAGTAAATTCAATAGCAGTGAAAATTATCATACATTTGAGGGTTGGATGATTTTCTATCAATATGTCGTATTGATATGTCATGTTTCCATTTCTTTCCTCAGGACCTCCTCCACCTGGCATGCACCCGCCAGGAATGCCACCACCGCCGCCTGGGATGGGTCCGCCACCTGGCATGGGCCACCGGGGACCTCCACCGCCCGGCATGAGACCACCTCCACCGCCTGGCTGGAGGGGACCGCCACCAAGAGGACCACCACCATTTGGTATGTATAGGTTTACTGTATTAAAAACTTGGGAGTATAAGGAAAAAAAATCTGCTCATGTAGGGTCCAATTCTAAGGACAATTTTCCGTGCTTTTTCTAATGGACAGTGCTGTTGGCTCCATTTGGTATGTATATTGTATAGCCTTCCAGGTTGGCTGTTAGGGCTATCATTGATATCTGATTCATTTCCATTCAATAATAATGTCAATTTCAATTTGCTGTGTCGTTTCAATTGAATCGGTTCGAATAGGAAACACTTGAATATAACTTAAATAAATGATGTGACAGGTTAGCCAACCATAATGGTTCCTACAAAAAGAATCTGTTTTCATGCAATTGAATAAACCAAAAAAGAATAAAAAAATTAATAAAGAAATAAAAAATAAACAGATATAAAAAAATAAAAATAGATAAAGAAACAAGAACAGTCTACCTTTCTTTGTATGATTGATGTAATTATTTTTGGTTTTCTATCTTTCTCCACCAGGTCACCATATGCGTGGACCCCCACCCCCAGGCCATCGCGGCATGAGACCCCCACCCCCTGGCGGTCCCCGGGGTATGAGGCCCCCACCTCCAAGACCACCGCCGCGGTACTAAGTTACCATGGAGACACTAACGACAGGAAATGTGTCATCATGCTATTTGACTTTTTTGAAAAAAGGATTGGAAAGAAAGTGTGAACTCGCGACATATTTCGAGGGGAGTTCTTTGTTGAGCTCTGATCAACATTTTACTCTAAAATAGTATCCGTAAGATGTTATTTGTCTGAGAAATATCACAGAAATATCGTAGACTGTTTGGGCTCTTCTTTGAAGAATTTGTTCAAACATTCGAAATATCGTAGACTGTTTGGGCTCTTCTTTGAAGAATTTGTTCAAACATCCGAAACATCTAGTCTTAATTCACCAAAAAGGACACTTTTGATGGAGGTTTATTTTTTTTAAGCATTTTAAAAAATGTAGGAAACGGCTAATATTCTTGAACCTCCTCGGGTGTTTTATGGGTGAATGAATACTCATTGTGGCGTCAGGTACTGAAAAGCATCCTAGTTGGGTTAGATTGTGGTACAGCGCTGTGTGTCAGGCTTATTTTAAAGATTTTGTATGTAGACATTGGAACAGTTGAACATTCCATGGCATGTAAGGCTTCTTTGACTGTAATGCACCACAACTCAATTGTGCACTTTATTTTTGAAGTATGTAACTTCCCTTGTAATCAAATAAGCAGCAGTTCCTTCAGCTGATGCATACTTCAATGTGTAAACAGGGGAAAAGTTCATTTGTGACAAAAACAATGGCAAATAAGGAAATTGCCCTGAAATTTCAAAGAAAATGGCCTAGTTCTCTAAGCCATTTTCTTTCTTTCCTGCCCTTTGCAATTTGGCAAAATCGCAAATTGGACTCACAATAGTTAAACCTACTTTTCACTGATGATAATTTTAGTATGAATCTGGATATGACATAATACATCACAAGTCTTTATCTAAACCATGGCTAAGATTGGATTTCATATTTATTTTTTGGGTGATTATAGGGTAGACTTAGGAGAGTGGAGCAGAGAAAATGGTTTTCCTGCTAATTTTCTATTGTTAAGATACTGAAAAAGAAATTCATGCTTTCCTATTTTAATGAAATACGTAATATCATGGGCTTCTGTAAAATTTATGGTTCTTCTTGCATTAATGAAGCTCTTTCAAATCTCATTCGTTGGTTGACATTTTGACTGCCACACTCTGTACAGGAAATATTTGGTTTGTAAAAAAAAGTATAATAAAAATTTGTACTTCCGTATTGAGTCGTCATATTCATCAAGTTCCTTTCAATTACTGTGTATATAATGAAACCTACTGTAACAACTCCACACACACACACACACACATATATATACATGAACCTGCTTTAAGAAACCACCTGCAGCCAGACCAATATGTTGTTGACTGTGAGGACAAGAAAAGCTTCCTTGGTCAGTAGGCTGGTATCACCGCACAGCTGAGGTGATGCAAAATTCCAAAAATGGATTCCAAAAACGTATCGTCCTTAGGGACAGATATAGTGGCAGGCGTCATTTCCTCACTCGGGGCCTGAAATTTCCCTTCAGGCAAGTGGTCCACTACTGCTTGCGTTAGATTCACTATCCAACTTGTATAGTGGGTCCGCCGTGGCCTAGTGGTTACGCCACTTGGCTCCCAAGCGTGAGTTTGCAGGTTTGAGTCTCCGCTGGGTAATAAAATAGCGGGTTTGCCTGGTTGCTTTATAAATGTGCTGTGTTGTTTAGGACTGGCTATGGTCCTTCTGCAACTGAAAGACCCCTTGGAACTACAAGATAAGATAAAAGATAAGATAAGATACAGGCGAACTTGGATATGACGGACCACTATGACGGATTTTTGCATATGACGGACGATATGCTTGGTCCCAGTTCGATGCATATCAAGTATTCGTCATATGTATACGACAGATTTTGCATATGACGGACCAATTTTCCTGGTCCCATGGAGTCCGTCATATCCAAGTTCACCTGTATTTGTAAAGAGAAGGGAATTTTTTCCCGGTTCCGGGTTTCTATCTCTTCGCGACATGACGTAAGCTGTTGAAAGCGACTTAAAACCCCCAAACATTCTTCCAACTTGTGAAAATAAACTGCAGAACCTGCTGAGCGGTGACATCTAATTCACTCTCTGCTACAAGAGCCAGACCCATGGGTTATTTCCTCCCTTTTCTTTCAACTTCCGATGCTAAAGTAGTCTGTACCAGATAGGTACTTTCTTTTCTCTCATAAAGTCACTAGCATCCTTTGATGTTTGTTCAAGAAATCTTGTGAAGTTGGAATAATGCATGTTCATATCCAATATGAGATTTTCCCTCTATCAATCTCCACAGTGGAGAAGAAATGTACTTCTCTATGAGTCTGAAATGAAGCTCTATTGTCAATTGCATCTTCTGGGGTAGTTGTGTACCAATAACTGCAAGTCTTGATAGGTGATGTTTAATACTTATATTTTTACTACAAGTACAGTGCCGTGGGGTGCCTATGTTACTCTCTGGACTGCCTGGTCACTTCTCAACTCTCATCCCCTTCCAAGTCTCTACCCGGCTTCCAGGGTTGCTCCCGTGTTCTTACATCTCCCTCGCCTCTCTCTTCCAGTCTTCCTCCTGTCTGGCTTTTCTCCGGAATAGGCCTGCTTACAGGCACCTCCACTGACAACATGTTGTCTACAATCAATATATGATAACTAGGCATGCACAATAATTATCACCCAACTTCTACCTTATATAATTCTTGTCAGCCTTGTTTGGCCATATATGCTAATACTAATAACATGGCAATGTCCTTGGTTATCCTGAGACCTTTCTTGTCTATGATTAGCATTCTTCCCCCATCCCTTTTGATCACATTACCATTGTACAGCTGATGCCCAAAATTACCCTAATTACTTAATTACCAATGGACCTGCAGGCTGAAGGCATTCAACCGACAAGTTACCTAACATTAACACAACATCAATTAACCTCAGACAATATCTTGTCCACGCATTAACCCTTTACCTCTGACACCATTCTAGTAACATAACCTTGTTACAAGTCCAAGCACTTTTACTCCTGCTTTGTATTCAGGAACAAGTGCATCAGCTAATCCGGAATTTCAGGGTGCATTTCGACCTTTAGACTTCTAAATCATGTTTCCTAAATAGGGTGATCTGTGAAGCGCTATAGTATCTCAACTAAAGTTCTCAGTAGTATCATCAGACCTGTTAATCGAAATTACCCAAATAGGGTGATCTCTGAATCGCAGTACTATCTCAGCTATAGTTCTCTTTTTGTGTTGGTCGGTAGTGCGTAGCGTATGCGTAGCGTACTAGCCAGACCTACACTATAAGATAGAAATGCCCATCGAAAGCGTATCTAATGGGGTATCTTATGTCCGTCGGCTCTTAGGATCTCCTCATGTCTACGCCAGGGTTAAGAGGCATAAATCCTTGGGTGATGTGCACAGTCGACAAAGCAGCCGCCAGAAAATCCACCTGGCCATTAATACTGTAGAAATGTCGTTGCTGGGGTTGTCCCATGGGTATCATACCCTAGACGGATTGAGTAGGTTGTGCCATGATACTCCTAGCAGTGATAAGATGCAGAAGAAAAAATGTCTGACCTGACCCTCTGGATGCGTAGTTCAGACTGGCTAGAACCAGACTTAATGCCGCTCTCGCAGTTGAAAGGTGCGAAAAGTTGGCTAAAAGAGGTGGGGGAAAAAGGGCCCATGTCGCCTTAAAATTTCATTGTGGCTAGTGATAATCCAAAGAAATATGAGGACTTAGAGTAAATAGTTTTTATATTACATTCATCTCCTCGCTCAGATAAATTTTGAGAACATAATGTAGCTTTACAAACGGCTCTCACCTACCATATGTGTCTCTCTCTCCTTCCCTCCCTCCCTCCCTCTCTCACTCACTTCATCTCTCTCCTTTCTCTCACCATCACACAACATACAAGGCAAAACAGAAGGACCTCTACAAAGGGTAAGGTAAAATACACAATAGCATTTTGAACTGTTCAGATAAGACATTCAAATTAAACGATAATGGGGATAATGCTAGCAAAGCACATACAAACAGGCAATTGAAATGCAACTAATTACATCATGGAAAAATGAAAAGAGCACATAACATTAGACCAACATAAGCTGACGCTGGCAGCGTCCCTCTTGTTTATTATCACACCTGCTAATTGAAATCCACTTGCAGAATTTGTGAGTTGCATCCACGTTGAAAGGCACTGTATCCACTTCACCAGATGCCCTGAAGTGAAATGAAACATGGCCAATAAAATTATGGTGCATGTTAGATCCCAAATTGTATGGTATAGCCCTCATACATGCATAATGGTAAGTCTAATGCATTTGGGTGGCTAATCAAACCCCCTGTTTTAATACACCCTGCGATTGGGAGTTTGTTTACAAAAACTTAATGACTGGGCAGTATTGGATACAGAACGGATTGTTACCATGGTAATGAAAAATACTGACAACGGTGTGCGCTGATATGGAACTAGCAGGGCATTATATAAACATCAAAAATCCTGATCGATATTGTTGAAATGACATTTGTCTTGATCTTGACTGAAACATAATTCTAGGTAACAAGGAACCTCCATCTTCATTACAAGCAATTTCCCCTAAAGTCCTCAGCCAAGCAAATAATATTCATGGTAATTCACATACATATATACTCAAATAATATCATGGAAAGTACTCCTCGGTTGTTTGGAGCGATGTTTAGAAATGATTCTCGAGAAGCAAATTATTGGATACCTTTGATAGGTAGTAAATTCATATTTCAGTAAGGATTAAAATGTGCAGATGGGAAATGTTAGCTGATGGCAGCATGTGTTCTTATGTCTTAGTGCCCTTTCGGACACCAACTAAAGAGAACTAGCCTGTTGGTGTCATCAGGTCAGCAAAAATAATTTGAATTAGAAAAATCTGTCATTGGCCAGCTTGCCCGCATTTTACAATTACCACTGCGTTCTCTACCCATGGCCACCTATGCTGGTTACCAGAAAGTGAAGGTCACACTGAAACCGCAGCGAGGTAAGCACATGCGCTACCACAGTGACCTGAAGAATATTCCTTTTCTTTCTTGTGGTGACTTTTCATAGAACTGTAATTGATTTAGAAATGTTTGAATATATGTTTGAATATATGTATTTGCGTCTCCAAGTTGTGACTTCAAAATTCGAATTTGAAAGTATGCATACCTTTGTAGTCCGGAAATGGCATAACTCAAGGTGGTTTACTGTTCCCCGTTGGTCGCGTCTTCCGCCATATCGTCCAATCTTCCCACTTCGTTATCACCCTGCTAGTCAGCGTCACTTTCAGTAATATCCATCGGTTCCTCGACATCCAAATTTTCAGGTTCATTTTGATCTTCAGGTATTTATTGTCATCACTGTCCAGGCCATGTTGGTCCAGTTCGCCACCATCATCCAACTCGGGCTCCTCTTCTGGTTGCGCGCCATCGTCCACAGGGAGTATCACGTTACATATTCTGGCGATAATTCCCACCATTTCCTCTGCATAAGTTTGCACCTCAGAAATCAGGTGGATCCCTCCTCTCATGCCTGCCCTCTGCAATTATCAAATCTCAATTATACTGATATCCCGAGTGTAACTTTTCGATCTATAATGTTGTTGGAGTACAACTCTGGGTGAAGTTTATAGGCTAGTGGCCAGGGTCGCTGTGTTCAGACAGTAGGTGTTAAATAAGAGGACTAGTACCCCCACCTATTGGTAGTAAGCAGAGAACAAAGGTGGCGGCAATAAGGTGACCATGACAGTGCTGGTGGCCTTTTATGCCACGCTATGAATTTGTGTTGAAGGACCCTTATGTAGGTGACCGACAGGTATTATTTTGATTTGGGTGGTGACACCTTTGTACCACTGTGACTACTGTACTGTCGGGCTCATACAAATTGGAAAAAAATAATCATAAAAAATTTGACAATCGTCATATAAATGTTTATGCGACCCTGGTAGAGTGCTTCCATTTGCTATCAGAATCGGTGACAGGAATGGCCCCTCTGTGAAAATTGGGGATTCAAATGGTAATTACACATTGCACAGGTAAAATCATAACTACCTGTCCCTGTGAATATCATAGGCATGAGTGATTAACAACATCTTCAGCCGTACTAATTGTCAAAAATTTTATCGGCACATGTAGTGTTATTTGCCCTGATTGATCTCAGTTCGATTTCTGGTATCATATTAAGTTGTGAAATATACCATGGACATTACTTGCACATGTTCTATGGATATCCAAGATGATCCCGTAGCCTGGAAGCTGCATGATGCAGTTTTGAAATCTCACCGTAAATTATTCATATAGTTCGGGTATAGATAATCATACTATGATCTGTTAATTTCTTAATGCTTGCAGAGAAGGTAGTCAACCTTTTTGGTTCCCAACCTCCAGTTAATATTTGCTTAGAGGGACTCTGTGCGGTGAGAAGAGATCTCTAATGAAGATTTATATTACTTTGGTATTCATAAACCTTTTAAATGGTATACTTAGACGTGGAATTCTCAATATACTTCATAACTTGTTAATTTTTGTGTGGTTTTTAACTTGGCGTTTTTTGGCGAAAGCCCATTATGCATAAAAATACAGTTTTAGTGTCTTTCAGGGCCGCTGGGGGAGCTGCGGTTGGCAGCATAGCAAGAATTTCACCCCTTGGCGGTCGCGGCTAAAACATAATAAATTGATACAATAATTTCACAAAAACATTATAATATGATACAGTGGTATGAATAAGTTACCAAGGTATCATGTTATAATTTGCATACTTACCTGTCCAATTTTGGGGAAACTCCTGCCAAGTTATGGAGCTATTGATCGCTCCAGAAAACAAGATGACGGCGGTCATTGGTTCCTATATCTATAATAATAATAATAATAATTGAAATTTATATAGCGCCATTTCCATTCATAAAATGTTCAAAAGCGCTGCACATTGTCAAAGTTGGAGTCATAGTCAACAACAACGTCTACATATAGATGGCATTGTTCTGACTGTTGCAGACGCCAAAATAAATACAGGGATTTTTTTAAAGAAAAAAACGCCAACTTAAGTACACGCCAAATTAACCAGTTATACAGTAGGTTGGTTTTCTATATTTATATCAATCTTCTTTCTCAACATGATGTATCATTCTTTAAATGAGGCAATGACACTCTTCCTAAAAGGGTTTTTGGCTTTAAGAAATAGGTCGATCAATTGTCTTTTCTCTAGCAAAGTCAGCCCATTTACGCACTTCTGTTATGGTTTTACGAATCCAAGTCAGGTTGAGGCTCATATCAAATTCAGTTAAATCTATCCTGTTCAGGCCACCCATGTCGTACTTTGAAAATAAGTCTTCCTTAATGATTTTAAGAGGTTTCATTTTCCAACTGAAATACTAGGGGATCTTTTTCGAATTGGGAGAGCCTGTAGAATATGGGTGATTTTTGAGTAAACATTTGGCTATACATAAACGCCCCATTTGAGTGATTTCTCTGTGCATCCATTATAATCTGTACCAAATCCAATTGTTTTAAATAAAATCTATTCTATTAGTTCAGTTAAAATCTATCATATTCAGGCCACCCATGTTGTACTTTAAGCATATACATCTTCCTTATTTATTTCAGGGCGTTTCTCTTTTCAAATGAAATACAAGGGGATCTTTTTCGAATTGGGAGAGCCTGTAGGATATGAATGATTTTTGAGTGAACATTTGCCTATACATACACGCCCTAATGGAGTGATGTTCCTCTGCATCCATATCTGGACCAATTGCAATTGTTTTTATAGAATCCATTTTATTTTCAATATTTTTGATCATTAATTTTAATGATGTCTTTTAACATCATATTCAATTCGTAGGGCTGTAAATTCACTAATCCAGTCCAGGTTTTTTTCAAGACAGTATCATCGGTCTGTTCCCCTGATCAGACCTATCCTAATGATTTTAATTTTGCTGTAATTTAGATTTAAACTTGTTTTTTTGGTATAGCCATTCTAGAGTGTGCAGACATGTTTTAAGATTGTTCTCAGAGATACACAGAGGTTTCGTCAGCAAACTGACGTCTTGTTCTTCATTATTTATTTTGATTTCCTCCATGTTATTGTCCTTAAAAGCAAGAGCAAATAATTTGATGCATTAAAGATTAAGATATATGGGATCCCCTTGGCGACAACCTCTATGCAAATTGAAGGTCTCTTATAAGTTAGCATTGATGATAATACAATAATATGATTTTGTTTGAAACATTGAGATCCACTTAATGAAATTGTCCCAAAAATTGAATTTTTTGAGGCATTCATGAATAAATTCCCAAAGAGAGACGGTCAAATGCCTTCTCAAAATCTACTAGAGGAATAAGCCACATGTCTTGGTTGATTCATAGTTGCAGATTATATTTACATTACTCTTGTGCAGTCTGCAATGGACCTCCCTTTCGGAAAACTTTTGTTTGTGACTAGCTATTCTATCTAATATTGGGCAAAGTCTGTAAGGGATACATAGGGAAAGGATTTATAAGTTTTTAGTAGGGAGATGGATCATATGGTTTTTAGTAGGTTATGGACTTTTTCTGATTTGGATAGGCAAGTGATTAGACCTTGGCCTTGAGAAGGTGTTAGTGTACCTTTGTTGAATATGTCATTAATAGACTCCTTAAAGAAGAAACCTAGTTCAGGCCATTTTTTTTTTAATTCTGCGCTGAAACTGTCTGATTCTGGAGATTTGTTATTCTGTTGTGAAAGGGCTGTGTCGATTTCATTTTTGCTAAGAGGTGTATCAGGTAATGTATTTTCATCTTTATATAATTGATCGGGGTTTGAGTCCCTGCTTTTATTTTCTGGAGTATTTTCCTCATTAGCATTAATATTTTCAGTATTTCTTTCGTGTCTGTTTTCTTGGTAGGATTGTTTAGGAGCATCTCTGTAATGTTTTGATTTATTCTATTTCTGATTTTAAAGTTTAGGAAGAACCTGCTTTTTTTACCATCTGGATGTTTGATATATATATATATATATATATATATATATATATATATATATATATATATATATATATTTATATATATATATATATATATATATATATATATATATATATATATATATTTATATACATACATACATACATACATATATATATATATATATATATATATATATATATATATATATATATATATATATTATATATTTATATATATTTTTATATATAGATATATAGATGGATAGATAGATATAAACATGTTTTAGGGAAAAGAATATGTTCTATATGGCATTTCTTTATTAAGTATCTGAATGTACATGCAGCTGATGGAGCAAGTGAGAAGTCAAAGTAACATATTTCAATTGAATAAATGTCTTTACACTCTACTGATGTCACTTTTGTTTTTGTAAGAAACATTGTGCAACAGTAACTTGTAGTTACCCCAAGATGAATTTGTATTCTTCATCATTTTCATCAAGTAAATGCTAATTCATGATTAGCCAGTTGAAAGTTAAAGAGAAATCCAGACTGCCCGGCAAAAACCACCATTTAACCCAACTGACTGAATTCACTGATCTTGTTGTGATTAAATGGTTGATCTTGTAGCTATATAAATATGCAGCGTTGTCGAGGACTGTTCATAGTGCTTCTTCCCCTTGAAACTCTTAATGATGACAAGTGAACATCATCCCGGTTCCTGGTTTCAATCTTGTCATGATTAGGGCTGTCATTGATACCACCGGGATCAATGAGTCAATAAAATAATCTTACCAATTATTGATATCAAAAAAGGCCAAAGATATCGATTTGTATGCAAGTTAGGTAAATAAACTTTATTTCTTAGGAAACCAGAGCTTGAACAGCAATAACACCCCACCATCATCTTGGGATTCTATTCCATATATCCCGGAATTCATACAGGCGTAATGTGTATATGTGTGGGGGTACAGGATCAATCCTCAATTCCATGCTGCAATTGTGTGATAGTGAAACCTAGCTTTGGGAGATCCCAATTTATAGATGCAGCAGGTATCTGCAATCCAATGAATTCAATATGAATCGAAGTACCAAATCGTTCATTATTTCATCAATTACTGATTTGATAAACGATTCTTACCAATGACACCCCTAGTCATGATATAACAAAAGCTGTTACAAGTGATGCAAACACCAAGTCCTTCCCCTCTCCCTAACTTTGCTGTTTAACTCAGCAAATCATTCTGTTATCTCTCTTTTCCTCAGCATCTTGTGTCTTTTTTCACTTGAAGAACCTGAAACTTATTCATTCTCTTCTTGGGTTTGGTCGGATTTGAAATGTTACACTTGAAGTGGAATGCCCCTGTTTTTTTCATGGTACCATCCTGGCTCATTGTGTAACAGGTTGTCATGCTATAAAGTGTTCACAACCATATTCACTTCTTTTTTTGTTAGGCAACTTCCTACTATAGGCGTGACCTTCTGTGGTGACTAAGTTTGTACTAAAGAGAGAGGATAGCTCATCCGGGAAGCCCAACATGTGGCTGTGCCTTGCTATGATCAGGTTTGTCAGGTTGCCTCCAGCTGAATTAATACTTTACTCAAATGTTACTTGTGAAGATTGGCAGCAATATTCCTTCCTTTGCTTCCTTTCATATTGATGGTTCTGTTCCATAGCAGCTGAAATGCTAGATCCTTGGGTAGAGCTTTTCCTACATGAAATACTGCCCCTTTTCAAAAAGAAAATCAAGTCTGACTTCCAATGCAGAAGCATGTGTGGTCCATCATTCTCCCGAATGGCATCTCTTCAACACAAGGTCAACTGATTATGCCATATAAGCTCCTTGCTGTAGTTCAGCTTGAGGTCAATTTCTTTGGATGTACTGTCAGTGGTCCAGCACATGCTTTCTCTTGGCACAAGTCTGAGCAGTGCCACATCATCGCCCAGCTCCATAACTTTACATGACAGGTGAAACCACCTTCCCTGATCACATTTTGGAAAATGATTTCAGGTTTTTCGAAATGAAATTCCACTATTTTCTTTGCTGTCGCTCAGAGAATCATGTGCCTTTCTTATGGTTGTGTCTGTTTGCACATCAGGGGTGTGTTGGAGATGAGGTGGTATGTTCAAAATGTATCCTGTGATCACTATCTCCATCAGCTCATGACAGTGATCAAAGTTGTGTGACGTTGCTTGATAGTCACGAATGTCGCAAGAGGTTCTTGAAGTATGCTTTTTCATTTGATGAGGAGTTTAAATTCTTACCACTAGGCTTTACTGTATCAGTGTGGCATATGTCATCATGTTACTTCATGTAAGTCCTCAAACCAGAGAAGATAATCCACCAGCATCCTTTCAACCATAACATTTATCTCATCTTTCAAAGGTCTCCATCATCTAATATGTAGTGGTCAAGAAGTAGATCTTCTAGTGCCTTGGAAGAAGGAGATTCACTTGAAAGTTTTGCCTCAGCATAGGCATGCACTATATTGTACATTTTATTGCCATGTTCCAGAGACCTGTACACATCAAAGAGAAAATAAGGGAAAATCTTATTACTGCCACATTATGTTATTGCACAAATGAGATAGATAAAATTAGCCAGACAGGATACTAATATCTGGTCATATTCCATTAATGCAAGCTGTTCTAATTAATTTGGGAAATTCTAGGTCTTTTTGGCATCATTAAAAATCAAGCTATTTCTAATTAAAGTAGACAAATTAATTCTAAATACAGGGTCTGTAGATTTTGTTGTAAGCATAACATAATCTAGCACAAAATGATATCACGTACTTACCCCTTAGATATTTACTTTAAACTTGTGTACCTGAGTAAAGAGGAAAATGCACCTTTAAGCAAAACGTTCCTTCAAAAAAAAATCCAATCTGAGCCAAATTTATCATGTAAATGAGTTTTGGGCCGAAGCCTTGGTAATTATGATTTATCTGCTAATGTCCCACGGCATGCATAAAGCAATATTCCTTCCTTTGCTTCCTTTCATATTGATGGTTCTGTTCCATAGCAGCTGAAATGCTAGATCCTTAGGTAGAGCTTTTCCTACATGAAATACTGCCCCTTTTCAAAATGAAAATCAAGTCTGACTTCCAATGCAGAAGCATGTGTGGTCCATCATTCTCCCGAATGGCATCTCTTCAACACAAGGTCAACTGATTATGCCATAGAAGCTCCTTGCTGTAGTTCAGCTTGAGGTCAATTTCTTTGGATGTACTGTCAGTGGTCCAGCACATGCTTTCTCCTGGCACAAGTCTGAGCAGTGCCACATCATCGCCCAGCTCCATAACTTTGCATGACAGGTGAAACCACCTTCCCTGATCACATTTTGGAAAATGATTTCAGGTTTTTCGAAATGAAATTCCACTATTTTCTTTGCTGTCGCTCAGAGAATCATGTGCCTTTCTTATGGTTGTGTCTGTTTGCACATCAGGGGTGTGTTGGAGATGAGGTGGTATGTTCAAAATGTATCCTGTGATCACTATCTCCATCAGCTCATGACAGTGATCAAAGTTGTGTGACGTTGCTTGATAGTCACGAATGTCGCAAGAGGTTCTTGAAGTATGCTTTTTCATTTGATGAGGAGTTTAAATTCTTACCACTAGGCTTTACTGTATCAGTGTGGCATATGTCATCATGTTACTTCATGTAAGTCCTCAAACCAGAGAAGATAATCCACCAGCATCCTTTCAACCATAACATTTATCTCATCTTTCAAAGGTCTCCATCATCTAATATGTAGTGGTCAAGAGGTAGATCTTCTAGTGCCTTGGAAGAAGGAGATTCACTTGAAAGTTTTGCCTCAGCATAGGCATGCACTATATTGTACATTTTATTGCCATGTTCCAGAGACCTGTACACATCAAAGAGAAAATAAGGGAAACTCTAATTACTGCCACATTATGTTATTGCACAAATGAGATAGATAAAATTAGCCGGACAGGATACTAATATCTGGTCATATTCCATTAATGCAAGCTGTTCTAATTAATTTGGGAAATTCTAGGTCTTTTTGGCATCATTAAAAATCAAGCTATTTCTAATTAAAGTAGACAAATTAATTCTAAATACAGGGTCTGTAGATTTTGTTGTAAGCATAACATAATCTAGCACAAAATGATATCACGTACTTACCCCTTAGATATTTACTTTAAACTTGTGTACCTGAGTAAAGAGGAAAATGCACCTTTAAGCAAAACGTTCCTTCAAAAAAAATCCAATCTGAGCCAAATTTATCATGTAAATGAGTTTTGGGCCGAAGCCTTGGTAATTATGATTTATCTGCTAATGTCCCACGGCATGCATAAAGCAATATTCCTTCCTTTGCTTCCTTTCATATTGATGGTTCTGTTCCATAGCAGCTGAAATGCTAGATCCTTAGGTAGAGCTTTTCCTACATGAAATACTGCCCCTTTTCAAAATGAAAATCAAGTCTGACTTCCAATGCAGAAGCATGTGTGGTCCATCATTCTCCCGAATGGCATCTCTTCAACACAAGGTCAACTGATTATGCCATATAAGCTCCTTGCTGTAGTTCAGCTTGAGGTCAATTTCTTTGGATGTACTGTCAGTGGTCCAGCACATGCTTTCTCCTGGCACAAGTCTGAGCAGTGCCACATCATCGCCCAGCTCCATAACTTTGCATGACAGGTGAAACCACCTTCCCTGATCACATTTTGGAAAATGATTTCAGGTTTTTCGAAATGAAATTCCACTATTTTCTTTGCTGTCGCTCAGAGAATCATGTGCCTTTCTTATGGTTGTGTCTGTTTGCACATCAGGGGTGTGTTGGAGATGAGGTGGTATGTTCAAAATGTATCCTGTGATCACTATCTCCATCAGCTCATGACAGTGATCAAAGTTGTGTGACGTTGCTTGATAGTCACGAATGTCGCAAGAGGTTCTTGAAGTATGCTTTTTCATTTGATGAGGAGTTTAAATTCTTACCACTAGGCTTTACTGTATCAGTGTGGCATATGTCATCATGTTACTTCATGTAAGTCCTCAAACCAGAGAAGATAATCCACCAGCATCCTTTCAACCATAACATTTATCTCATCTTTCAAAGGTCTCCATCATCTAATATGTAGTGGTCAAGAGGTAGATCTTCTAGTGCCTTGGAAGAAGGAGATTCACTTGAAAGTTTTGCCTCAGCATAGGCATGCACTATATTGTACATTTTATTGCCATGTTCCAGAGACCTGTACACATCAAAGAGAAAATAAGGGAAACTCTAATTACTGCCACATTATGTTATTGCACAAATGAGATAGATAAAATTAGCCAGACAGGATACTAATATCTGGTCATATTCCATTAATGCAAGCTGTTCTAATTAATTTGGGAAATTCTAGGTCTTTTTGGCATCATTAAAAATCAAGCTATTTCTAATTAAAGTAGACAAATTAATTCTAAATACAGGGTCTGTAGATTTTGTTGTAAGCATAACATAATCTAGCACAAAATGATATCACGTACTTACCCCTTAGATATTTACTTTAAACTTGTGTACCTGAGTAAAGAGGAAAATGCACCTTTAAGCAAAACGTTCCTTCAAAAAAAAATCCAATCTGAGCCAAATTTATCATGTAAATGAGTTTTGGGCCGAAGCCTTGGTAATTATGATTTATCTGCTAATGTCCCACGGCATGCATAAAGCAATATTCCTTCCTTTGCTTCCTTTCATATTGATGGTTCTGTTCCATAGCAGCTGAAATGCTAGATCCTTAGGTAGAGCTTTTCCTACATGAAATACTGCCCCTTTTCAAAAGGAAAATCAAGTCTGACTTCCAATGCAGAAGCATGTGTGGTCCATCATTCTCCCGAATGGCATCTCTTCAACACAAGGTCAACTGATTATGCCATAGAAGCTCCTTGCTGTAGTTCAGCTTGAGGTCAATTTCTTTGGATGTACTGTCAGTGGTCCAGCACATGCTTTCTCCTGGCACAAGTCTGAGCAGTGCCACATCATCGCCCAGCTCCATAACTTTGCATGACAGGTGAAACCACCTTCCCTGATCACATTTTGGAAAATGATTTCAGGTTTTTCGAAATGAAATTCCACTATTTTCTTTGCTGTCGCTCAGAGAATCATGTGCCTTTCTTATGGTTGTGTCTGTTTGCACATCAGGGGTGTGTTGGAGATGAGGTGGTATGTTCAAAATGTATCCTGTGATCACTATCTCCATCAGCTCATGACAGTGATCAAAGTTGTGTGACGTTGCTTGATAGTCACGAATGTCGCAAGAGGTTCTTGAAGTATGCTTTTTCATTTGATGAGGAGTTTAAATTCTTACCACTAGGCTTTACTGTATCAGTGTGGCATATGTCATCATGTTACTTCATGTAAGTCCTCAAACCAGAGAAGATAATCCACCAGCATCCTTTCAACCATAACATTTATCTCATCTTTCAAAGGTCTCCATCATCTAATATGTAGTGGTCAAGAGGTAGATCTTCTAGTGCCTTGGAAGAAGGAGATTCACTTGAAAGTTTTGCCTCAGCATAGGCATGCACTATATTGTACATTTTATTGCCATGTTCCAGAGACCTGTACACATCAAAGAGAAAATAAGGGAAAATCTAATTACTGCCACATTATGTTATTGCACAAATGAGATAGATAAAATTAGCCGGACAGGATACTAATATCTGGTCATATTCCATTAATGCAAGCTGTTCTAATTAATTTGGGAAATTCTAGGTCTTTTTGGCATCATTAAAAATCAAGCTATTTCTAATTAAAGTAGACAAATTAATTCTAAATACAGGGTCTGTAGATTTTGTTGTAAGCATAACATAATCTAGCACAAAATGATATCACGTACTTACCCCTTAGATATTTACTTTAAACTTGTGTACCTGAGTAAAGAGGAAAATGCACCTTTAAGCAAAACGTTCCTTCAAAAAAAATCCAATCTGAGCCAAATTTATCATGTAAATGAGTTTTGGGCCGAAGCCTTGGTAATTATGATTTATCTGCTAATGTCCCACGGCATGCATAAAGCAATATTCCTTCCTTTGCTTCCTTTCATATTGATGGTTCTGTTCCATAGCAGCTGAAATGCTAGATCCTTAGGTAGAGCTTTTCCTACATGAAATACTGCCCCTTTTCAAAATGAAAATCAAGTCTGACTTCCAATGCAGAAGCATGTGTGGTCCATCATTCTCCCGAATGGCATCTCTTCAACACAAGGTCAACTGATTATGCCATATAAGCTCCTTGCTGTAGTTCAGCTTGAGGTCAATTTCTTTGGATGTACTGTCAGTGGTCCAGCACATGCTTTCTCCTGGCACAAGTCTGAGCAGTGCCACATCATCGCCCAGCTCCATAACTTTGCATGACAGGTGAAACCACCTTCCCTGATCACATTTTGGAAAATGATTTCAGGTTTTTCGAAATGAAATTCCACTATTTTCTTTGCTGTCGCTCAGAGAATCATGTGCCTTTCTTATGGTTGTGTCTGTTTGCACATCAGGGGTGTGTTGGAGATGAGGTGGTATGTTCAAAATGTATCCTGTGATCACTATCTCCATCAGCTCATGACAGTGATCAAAGTTGTGTGACGTTGCTTGATAGTCACGAATGTCGCAAGAGGTTCTTGAAGTATGCTTTTTCATTTGATGAGGAGTTTAAATTCTTACCACTAGGCTTTACTGTATCAGTGTGGCATATGTCATCATGTTACTTCATGTAAGTCCTCAAACCAGAGAAGATAATCCACCAGCATCCTTTCAACCATAACATTTATCTCATCTTTCAAAGGTCTCCATCATCTAATATGTAGTGGTCAAGAGGTAGATCTTCTAGTGCCTTGGAAGAAGGAGATTCACTTGAAAGTTTTGCCTCAGCATAGGCATGCACTATATTGTACATTTTATTGCCATGTTCCAGAGACCTGTACACATCAAAGAGAAAATAAGGGAAACTCTAATTACTGCCACATTATGTTATTGCACAAATGAGATAGATAAAATTAGCCGGACAGGATACTAATATCTGGTCATATTCCATTAATGCAAGCTGTTCTAATTAATTTGGGAAATTCTAGGTCTTTTTGGCATCATTAAAAATCAAGCTATTTCTAATTAAAGTAGACAAATTAATTCTAAATACAGGGTCTGTAGATTTTGTTGTAAGCATAACATAATCTAGCACAAAATGATATCACGTACTTACCCCTTAGATATTTACTTTAAACTTGTGTACCTGAGTAAAGAGGAAAATGCACCTTTAAGCAAAACGTTCCTTCAAAAAAAAATCCAATCTGAGCCAAATTTATCATGTAAATGAGTTTTGGGCCGAAGCCTTGGTAATTATGATTTATCTGCTAATGTCCCACGGCATGCATAAAGCAATATTCCTTCCTTTGCTTCCTTTCATATTGATGGTTCTGTTCCATAGCAGCTGAAATGCTAGATCCTTAGGTAGAGCTTTTCCTACATGAAATACTGCCCCTTTTCAAAAGGAAAATCAAGTCTGACTTCCAATGCAGAAGCATGTGTGGTCCATCATTCTCCCGAATGGCATCTCTTCAACACAAGGTCAACTGATTATGCCATAGAAGCTCCTTGCTGTAGTTCAGCTTGAGGTCAATTTCTTTGGATGTACTGTCAGTGGTCCAGCACATGCTTTCTCCTGGCACAAGTCTGAGCAGTGCCACATCATCGCCCAGCTCCATAACTTTGCATGACAGGTGAAACCACCTTCCCTGATCACATTTTGGAAAATGATTTCAGGTTTTTCGAAATGAAATTCCACTATTTTCTTTGCTGTCGCTCAGAGAATCATGTGCCTTTCTTATGGTTGTGTCTGTTTGCACATCAGGGGTGTGTTGGAGATGAGGTGGTATGTTCAAAATGTATCCTGTGATCACTATCTCCATCAGCTCATGACAGTGATCAAAGTTGTGTGACGTTGCTTGATAGTCACGAATGTCACAAGAGGTTCTTGAAATATGCTTTTTCATTTGATGAGGAGTTTAAATTCTTACCACTAGGCTGTACTGTATCAGTGTGGCATATGTCATCATGTTACTTCATGTAAGTCCTCAAACCAGAGAAGATAATCCACCAGCATCCTTTCAACCATAACATTTATCTCATCTTTCAAAGGTCTCCATCATCTAATATGTAGTGGTCAAGAGGTAGATCTTCTAGTGCCTTGGAAGAAGGAGATTCACTTGAAAGTTTTGCCTCAGCATAGGCATGCACTATATTGTTCATTTTATTGCCATGTTCCAGAGACCTGTACACATCAAAGAGAAAATAAGGGAAAATCTAATTACTGCCACATTATGTTATTGCACAAATGAGATAGATAAAATTAGCCAGACAGGATACTAATATCTGGTCATATTCCATTAATGCAAGCTGTTCTAATTAATTTGGGAAATTCTAGGTCTTTTCGGCATCATTCAAAATCAAGCTATTTCTATTCCCCCTCTAACCGTGAGAAAATAGGCCTGTGTGCTTAATCAGGACTGTGCACCTCATCGGGCGTATACGGTATGTTAATTTTATTTACTAGTGGCTAGGTTTTTTTTTCCGGGGAGGGGGGGGGGGGGGGGGGGGGGGGAAGGTGGGGGTGAGTTATGTTTTACGCTGCTTAGTCACCAATCAGTAGATTTGCCAATACCTACTGGCTAGGCTGTTGTTTATTCTGGTAATATTTATCATGTACCTCAAAATGCAATAATATGGCAGAAATAGCAAAAGTTTAGAATAAGATTATAATTCATGGTGCATCAGCATGCAGGCAAGGCCATTATTTAGTTGGGTATTAAATATTACAACTGAATGCCATCTGCATACCTGCCTCTTAGCACCAGCATACCATAACTGGATCCCAAAGGAATCTTGGAAGGCTTTCATTATCCTGGTATACTTGGCATGGCTGAACATATGTAAAGATGCCATAATGTGTGGTTTCACATCCCTTTTTATAGAGGTTATCTAACGATAATCCTCTATGTTAAAATCGGGCCCCCCGTATTACACGCCCCTATTACGTCGAGAACACAATGAATTTTTTCCAACATGCTTTGTACCCACCATCGCAAAATCTTGGAAAGTCACGTGACTGCGAATTCGTTTGTTCAATAGAAAGCCTGTTTCTCATTCGTCTATGGACACATTTTTCTTTTACATGTAATTTTAAGTTTTGTGTACTTTCTTCCTTGAACCTATTATTTTATTTCTTAGTTTTTATGCTTGTATATGTTATTTTTAGTGATATCGCTGTTGCTTTTTGTTCTGCTATTGTTTTGGGGGTTCGCCATCTTGCATGTTAAGCGTGTCATTTAGTCGGTCAGGTGGTTGTATTTTCGTTATTTCTTAATATTTTTGTTCCATTTTTTAACACATTCCTCGTGGGGATCCTTTCTTTTGGGATATATATATTTTTTGGACAATATCTATTTAATTGCAAAGTAAAGTTTGGCGTTCAGATCAGGAAGTGGAGCCGTTGTTTCAAGCTCTCACTAATCTTATATAATAATGGCATAACCTATTCCCCAACATCTTACTCACTACGTGTTACCATCTGGTTAGATTTTAGTTAGTACTCACCCTCTGGAGTGTAGGCTTGTGTCCTGATATAGGTCCCATGTAATAATCTGTGCAAATTCAACAATTATCGCTCAGAAGTGATTTATACTCCTTCTCGCTACATTGCGGAGTAGCGGCCATTTCCAAACTCATTCACTCCACGTGGTTCATACTAGCTACGTCATTATGGGCGTGACCCTTTCATCCAATGATCGCCGTTTTATCTTTGATTGGCAATCGCCGGCGGTTTGTATCGTGCGTGCGATGGCTTGATTGATGTGTCGCGTGCTAACGACGTTGATTGCCCCCCCCCCATTTATCAGACGTTATCACAGCGTGAGTGTATTGCTCAATCAGTTGGATCGTTAACACTGCAGTGCTTTAGGAGACGCATCCCTCAGTGTGCCCGAAATTTGATACCATGTCCGATGTACTGAATTACATCAAAAGAACAATCCCCATAGACCCTTCTTTGTCCAATCCCCATACACCCATCTTTGTTCGTATCATGAGTAATGTGGTCACATTTCTTTAATATCCTACTATACAGTCCCCCTAATTGAATAGTCAGTGCATCTTACTTTGCGTTTACTATATTGTTGAATCATACTTCCTTTTATATATATATATATATATATATATATATATATATATATATATATATATATATATATATATATATATATATATATATATACTTCCTTTTCACAGTGATACATACTCATGAAGCAGCACACTTAATATAGGAAATGAAATATTTGTGAAAGGGGGAACATTTCCTCGATTCTCATGGCGAAATAGCAGGGACATGTACATGCTGCTTTTTTATTTGACTGGTGAAATAAAAGGAGTAAAGCGCATATTTCGGGTTGCATCATATGTGTCAGTCTTGACTTAAATCTATACTATATTTTCAGCACCAGCTTGACACTCTACAGTCAGTTTGTAGATATTGTTAAGGTTTGCATGATTATGAAATGAAATAGTTATATGAACTAACCATTTGAATTTGTATAACACTTTTTATTTGGATCGTCGCTTTATTGGATAAACCTCCATTCAGGATCGCACTATATATGGTAGGTTTCTTCAAAGTTTATGCGTTTTGCGTGACCGCACTATCATGGCCTCCTACTACTCGGACTGCTCTTAATTTACAAAATTGGTGTGCATCCTATATGGTGTGGCGTAATCAACTTATTTCCTTTCTTTAGTTAGTTAAGTTAAGTCCTCATTTAACCCTTATCCACTTCACATCTACTAACCCAACCGCCCCCTACAGACTTCTCTCTATTTGCTTTCACATTGGTATTATTACATTTTCCATCGTTAATACTATTATCACATTTTTCCTGGAATGCATTAACATTAGTATCGCAATCTTTCCCCTTTCCACTACTCTCTGCCACTCTCTGTGCTTACTATTGCTTATTATTGTTTAACACTCTTTCATACCAACCTCATACCTATATCATGACCCCCCCCCCCCCCCCCCCCACAAAACAAAAAAAATAATATGTGATATTTGGACCACCAGCTATTTACACGTTTTTCTATCCCTCTTCTGCACTCACATACTTGTCTTGTTTGTCTACTTTGTATTAAAGCGTCAAACATCTAATTGGTTTATCGTCACCTTCAGTGCGTTATTTTCAGCAATATAACTTCTCCACTTCATGGCGCTACTTACTTTGCGAAATCTACTTTACTTTATTATCTTTGATACATCTTGATATCCATATAGTGAATAATGCTTCTTCCTATACGCACTATTATCAAGTAATAAACTTATTCGTCAAACATATATACTTTCTAAATATTAATAAATCTTTCTAAATGCATCGTTTTATCTTCATTTCCATTCTTTATATCAGAACATAACTTATCATTCTCGTTTCAGGAATTGGTTCGGTACTACTTCTACGCACGCTTTCCGGCTGGTGTACCTAATCGACATAGGGGTGTTATGGCACTGCACCCCTTTAATTATGGGGTGCCTGTGGGACGTGCTAAAGCTGTGCTGTCCCCATGTTCCGAAAGATTCCGCAGTCCCATCATGTGATGTGTAATGGAATACGTAGCAGAAAATATTTTAAAGGCGTTTTAGTCTTATATAAATAACAGACGTGAATTAAATTAGTCGCCACATGAATTAGCTTTAACTGATAGAAAATTGTATACCATCTCAGCTTCTGCATCTAAGAATTGCACCATCAATGCCATGTGATTTTATTCTCTTCGCTTCGTTGATCCCACCCTAAGATTTTGTCCATATCTTTTAACGTATAGTGTTCAGGTTATTTCATTTGCGTGGGTTACAACATTGTATGGGGGGCAAATAAAATCATCTCTTACAAAATAGTTCTTTTTTTCCTAACCCACCTGCTGTTTTTTAACCCTTTCGAAACTTATGCTATATATATTCCAAATTTCCCTGATTCATACCCGTCAAGTCTCCTGTTTTTAACAGGAGTCTCCTGTTTTTTGGACTTTATTTTACCTGCCTCCTGTTTTTCTCCTGTTTTTTTCTTGTCTCCTGTTTTTCTCCTGTTTTTCTAGAAAACCAGTCTAAAGCAACTATAATCTCCTGTTTTTCCTCAAGTTCAGCCCAGATCTACTTAAACTCCTACAGCTTAGTATGCAACTCAGCTCTTTTAGCCTGCCTAAACAATACTCACTTGACCTAAATGAACCCAGCTTGCCCAAAAGTTGCAATTAGCCTAGATAACCATTCCTATGTCCATCTGTTTACTGCAGAGAGTTGAGCGTATTGGCACTACATTAGGTAGGAGCCACCTGGTGGGACGTTGATAAATTATATATACAGGTGCGGCACCTGGTGGGAAGTTGGTAAACTAACGTTTATGGTAGCGGCACTGCCGCGTGAGAAATTCTCCTGTTTTTTTTTGTCTGGGGTTGACAGGTATGCTGATTAGGCTATCCTACTCCAGATTCCTCCAATGTGGAGTACCCATAGTACCCACAGAACCCTTTCTTTAATGATGCTATATATATTAATCTGCTCAGGCGACATTATCTTCCAATTTCCACTGTATGATGAGTATCCTTAGTACCTGAAGTACAGGGTTCATACATTTCCAATTCTCCAAACTCCCACCTGCTGCATTTCAACCCTTTCAATAATGATGCTGTATATATTCATAAATTCACTGCTTGGGCAATATTATCTTCCAAATTCCACAATAGTACGAATACCCATACTACAGGGTTTCAGTCAATTCCAATTCTCCAAATTCCACCTGCTGTTTTTTAACCCTTTCTTTAATGATGCTATGTATATTCAACTGCTCAGGCGAAATTATCTTCCAATTCCCACAATATGATGAGTATCCTTAGTATCTTAAGTCAAGGCTTCATACATTTCCAATTCTCCAAACTACCACCTGCTGCATCTTAACCCTTTCAAAAACGATGCTATATATATTAAAAAATTCACTGCTCAGGCAGTCTTCCAAATTCCACAATATGATTAGTACCCATAGTACGGGGTTTCAGTCAATTCCAATTCTCCAAATTCCACCTGCCGTTTTTTAACCCTTTTTTAATGATGCTATACATATTCAACTGCTCAGGCGAAATTATCTTCCAATTCCCACAATATGAGTATCCTTAGTATCTTAAGTCAAGGCTTCATACATTTCCAATTCTCCAAACTACCACCTGCTGCATCTTAACCCTTTCAAAAACGATGCTATATATATTAAAAAATTCACTGCTCAGGCAGTCTTCCAAATTCCACAATATGATTAGTACCCATAGTACGGGGTTTCAGTCAATTCCAATTCTCCAAATTCCACCTGCCGTTTTTTAACCCTTTTTTAATGATGCTATATATATTCAACTGCTCAGGCGAAATTATCTTCCAATTCCCACAATATGAGTATCCTTAGTATCTAAAGTCGAGGGTTCATACATTTCCAATTCTCCAAACTACCACCTGCTGCATCTTAACCCTTTCAAAAACGATGCTATATATATTCAAAAATTCACTGCTCAGGCTATATTATCTTCCAAGTTCCACAATATGATTAGTACCCATAGTACAGGGTTTCAGTCAATTCCAATTCTCCAAATTCCACCTGCCGTTTTTTAACCCTTTTTTTAATGATGCTATATCTATTCAACTGCTCCGGCGAAATTATCTTCCAATTCCCACAATACGATGAGTATCCTTAGTACCTAAAGTCAAGGCTTCATACATTTCCGATTCTCCAAACTACCACCTGCTGTACTTTAACCTTTACAATGATGATGCCTTGTATACTCAAAATTTTCTCTGTTCCGGCTATACTATCTTCCCAATTCCACAATATGATTAGTACCCATAGTACAGGGTTTCAGTCATATCCAAATTACATATATTGTGCACCTGCTGTTCGCTTAGACGTTATTATTATATTGTAACCCCCATACGCTGGTATTAATGTCTTGTACATGAAATAAAAGGCTTATTATGAATGTTTGTGTGTTCACTTTTATTTAGCAGCCATTGCATGGGGGAAAATATTTGAAACCCAAAACCTACGAAGTGGGCATACCCCCTTCGGCATTCACAGAAAGATCTTAGGAGAGCTGAAAGATATCCATACATTGTCTTATCGGAAGCGTGCTCTTTTGTAATACGTCGAAACATGATTGTAGGGGGTGGGTGTTTAACGGCGCATCTCTTAACGATTTGCGCTCAGTGGGGGTTGGGGAAGTAAGTATGTCTTCCATACCACTGTCCATGCTAAGTATCATCCTTTAGATCTTGGGCCATATCAGATGTAGTTTTAGACCCTGTTCTGAATGGGCGTGAGAATACTCTCGGGTATGAAAAGCTGTAGTTTGCCCTACAAGACTATGAGTACAGTCAAATTGTTCGGATAAACAATTGCGGTACATATGTACACATGATTTAAGGGTCCACTAACCACTTACCACTGCATATATTTTGGCCTAGGATAACCTCTTTAAAGTACGCGGCGCGTTCTCTCTTGTTTATGCATGTGACCAGATTTTCTTCCTTTCTGGTTTTAGTTGCTGCTCCCAACAATAATCGCCGTAACAAAGGGCAGTAGGTTTTAATTTCATCCTTAAAGTTGCCCAATTGCAATGCCTGAAGATCTTCTATGGAGCTGTTAGACTGCAATACAGGGCCAGATTAATTGGTTGCAAGTTCTTTCATCTCCTGACGAACGGTTTTGGAGATGAAGTTCGTGAGTTGCAATTTCTTCTTGGTTGTACCACACTTTAGTAACATTGTTAAGCCACTAGTTATGTGTCCATTCCTGAGGATCTGTCACCACGTTGCTTGTTGTTTCCTAGAAACCTAAAATAAACAAGGTAGTTTTCAGTCATACAAATGAAATTACTGACGAGTTGATGTGTGCCTAGGGCATGTGTGCATTGGGAAAGTGTTAGGCTGTGGTAATACAAGGGTACTCTAGTTTCTTTTCATCAACATATGCTTCTAGTAATGATTTAGCCTTTATATGGCAGGAAAACCAATGAATAAAGAAATTCTTAAAAGTTCCACGAGGAATTAATTAGTTTTTTTTTTTTATAAATTTCGCATTTATATAATAGGGAAAGTGTTCAAACTCCATTGCTGTCCCAAGTGTATGTATAATATTCTTTTCACGCTTTGAGCTTCTATTTGAAACCTCTATTGTGATAACAGTTTCTTTTTCAGTGTTTCTTTTCTGAACCGCTTGGATACTGGCCTTATTGTTTGAGACTTGGCAAGTGTCTTCTTTAGTGTTCTAATGGTATCTAGTTTCCGCTTTTTGTAGGTTGATTTCTCTTTACCAGCCTCAAAAAATAAGGAGGTGACCTTTTCTAACTTGGGTAACAGGGGAGGGAGGACCCTTGGCCAATGGTTATCTGGCCGTGATGAAATGGTTCTAAAAGTATCCTGCTTTCAGAGTAAAAATATTGTTTGTTTTACTGGGTTTTCCCAATTAACTCATTTTTCCTAGTGGGATCTCCCATTAGGAATTGAGCTTGAGGATTGAGTTTGCACGCTATTATCTATACTTAACAACTAAACAGCTCACATTGAATGTTCTAGTCTAATTACAGAAGGGTTAAGGTGGCTTGCCTAAACCCAGACACCTATTTATGTCCTTTCACTAATGATTTATTGATTAAAGACAGTCTGCCTCAACTGAATGTATCATAAATCAGGGCCACGCCCAACATAAACCAAAATATCTGACACTACATCTGCCTAGATGTTGATTTTCTATGTTAATTTTGATATTTGGACGTTTATTATATATGTTCAGGATCTCGCTGGCAAAGTAGAGTCTAGGCAAATGTAGGGTCAGATATTTCGGTCACGCCCAACATTGACAATTACTATACTAAACCTAACAATATGCAATACTAACTATAGAAACTGTCTCAACCAACTAGAATTGTCCTAACCTATCCCAAAGTACTTTATTTCCAACATAAAAACCACTATATATAAAAAATGAATGAATGAGGGCTTAAAGGAACATCGGCACAATACGCCATTCTGTGCCATAAAGTGTTTTTTTATAATGTGGTCCTTTGCCATTGTAGAAGAACAATGGCAAAGCATGTGAAAGAAAAACGTGGAAAAGAAAGAGCAGAGCCTTCAAATCCAGAGAAGGCTAAGGGATCTTTTAGATGCATGGTATACAAATAGTAATGCTACATGAATGCCTTATTTTCCCTGACTAGACAATCCCTTCTCCCAACTTTCCCCTCTAGTGTTCTTCAACAATGGCAAAGGACCACTTTATGAAAAGAAGATCTTTATGGCACTGTATGGCCTACTGTACCGATGTGCCTTTAAGCCCTCATTTATTCATTTATTTTTTGCAGTTAATAAGCATGTACACATAACCTTTAAAAATTTAAGATTATTGTGTAACTTGAAACTCTTATTTTGATGATTTCGAAGGGTACCTCCTTTAATCTTTGTAGGTTGTAGTGTACATGCCTCCAAGGCAACATGATTTCGTTGCACTGCATTAATAAAGATTGAATTTGTCATTTTTCTTGTCTTCTATCAAATTTCAATGTATAAATCTGCATAATGATGACAATGAATATAACCTCAACAGGTTTAAAGGAGAATTCATTGTTTGTCTTTGCATCTTTTTATCGGTTTTTATCTCCGCTTGAGTATCATTTAAAGCGATACATCATTTCAGGCAAGTGTTGGTACAAAAAAAGGTCTTTCGAAGTTGCTTTTAAAGGATATATGGTTGTGGTGGGGTTGGGGTATGCCAAATTGCAACTTTAAGGCAAGCCAGATTTATTAGTAGCACATTTTGAAGTTTTGTGTGTTATAAAGATTTTTACAAAATTTTGTAAGCGGTGGGAATCAAAGTGTTTTGTGTTAGATTGAAACACAAATAAGAAAGTTCCATAATCGTTATGGGCTGCTGTAGACATAAATTCCCACCAGAAGAATTACCAAGTTGCAGATTTCCTTTATAACTGTGTGTGTGAGGGACAGAAGACACCTGTTGATGTCTATAACACATATACATAAACAAAATAAACTTTTGTAAATGGCACCTGTTGCTGCCTAACCTGATAAGTATACCCTGAACACAGACCCCGGGGAGGGCACTCAGGTACAGAGGGGGGCCGCACCTGCGTTACGTATTTCGCCGAAGAAGGGGTCTTTTTTTAAGACCTCCGCATGTCCGCGATTTTGTAAAAGAAGGGTACTTTTTTGTACCCAGGTACGCAGTATAGGGGTCAAAATCCCCTTACAATCCACGAAATATACGCGGCTCTGACGCCGAGTGACTTCCGAAGTGACTGGGCTTCCGAGTTTTCTGCCTCCACTTGCTGCCGCTAAACAAGCAGAGGATTATAAAATCTTAAGTTAAAATATGTGTTCCCCGTTCATCCAATGTCAGTGTTTTGATAAAAGAAGGGGTGTTTAATTAGTGGAAAAAAATCAGCGTTTTATTAAAATAAGGTTGCTTTTTTGGCCAGAAATCAGTGCTTTAGGGGTATTATTTAATTTTGATAACGAACGTATGCACCCCCTAAATACCCAAGTGCACCCCCCCCCCCCCCCCCCGGTACACAGACTTTGTTACTGACACCAGCAGTATTTTAACTTAAAGCATAAAAATCAGATTTTCAGTTCGTTTATGCCTACGCTGGTGCACGGTAAGCTTCACTTTTACCTGAGAGTCAGTTCAATGTGTAAGTTCGTTTATAGTTAAGTGGAGAAGCACCGTAAGTACCTTCCTTTTTATGAATCTCCTCTTAAATAGACATGCTCAATATGCAAAATCATGGAGCAACATGTAATGAAACATTTAACCTGGCTCCAAAGGAGTTAGTGTCCTGGCAACCCAGCGAAAACAAAGTGCAATTCCTATTGAGCCCTTATTTCAGTGCTCAAAAACTTACCAACAAAATTGGCCACTGCCAGAGAAAAACAAAGATGGCCGCAGCCAGAAATTCCATAAAGAATTGCACTGCAACTAGATCGCCCGGACACTTACTTTCTAGACTTTCTCCTCGTCGCTTGTGGTGTCGATGCTTGTCGTTGATGCCCGTGAAGATTCCTCGCCGATACAGTAGAAGTGGTTGTACAACCTTACTTCCTCACTGGAATCACATCCGGTGAGATCTATACGTTGATCTCAGACCAAGCTTTTCAGTTTCTTGAGTGGTTGTCCCTAAGCCTGCCTCGCTTCCCTCTTCAGCTTGAAGGAGGGAAAGGTGAGATCTATGTCGAAGATTGGCTTCCTCTCCCTGTATTTCGGTGGTTTGGGAAGCGGCGGCACAGGTTTGTCAGCCGTCGGGACCTTCCTGGGTTGTTCACGTTCTGCGGCACTGCCTGTTACCATGCCACAGCCACCTGGAGTTGGTCTTTCTCGGAGCTGCAGAGCGGCGCCCTGCGTTTGGTCATCCCTGCTGTGGATGTGGAGGGCTGGGGTGCTGTTTCCTCTGCTGTGTCCTCGCCTGTAGTAGAGCTGTGAGAGGAACTTAACGTCAGTTCCTTCTTTGCAGTGTCAGCTCTCTGTTGCCGTAGCCTGGGGTCTGGAATGGTATTAAAGTTTTTTGAGTAAAGGATTCCCTTTTCTCTCAACGAATGTTTTCATAGTTTTACATATGTATACCGTCATCACCTTCCTCCCCTTGACTGTTTTTGGGCTCCATTTTCCTTGTTTTCAGCTTCGTTTTGTAGAGAGTCTTGACCTTGTGTTTAGACAGACCACGTTGTGTGACTTTAATGGTGTCTTTGAAAAGAGAACTGCCCCCTGTGACGTCTGCGCACAAGGGAGCATTCGGTTTTGTGTCTGCTCTTAAACTGGGACGTGAGAGAAGACCCTCCCAATCACGGCTCACTCCCTCGCACCTGTCCAGCTTGTCCTGGCTGAGCACGTAGACCCCTGTTCGCTTACGCGTCGCGAACATTACCCACATGTGGTATGTATTTGCTGCTTATTTCACCACGAAGAAGGCAAGTATCATATGATATATGTGTACAACATTCATTAGATAAAACATACAGATACATACCTACATCTTTATTTATAAATCATCAATAAATTAACATAGTAAAAACAAAAATAGCACACAAATGCATAATAAGAATATTAATATGAATAAGATATACAGCAATAGAGATATTGAAATTAATTACATATGCATTAGGAACATAACAATTTTATAATCAAGTTCTTGGATTTTCTCACTGAGTAGCATCTCCACAAAAGAGGATGTTCCTTGACCCAATCAATGGTTTTAATATGGATGTGCATCGATGGCCCCACAATGGACTTTGTTTCTTGAAATCAGAGACATCACTCTTGTTGGTGGCATCAACACAGGCCTGATGAGATGAAAAAATCAAAAAGAATAATAAATACAACACCATGAAGATTAAACTTCGGTGGCAAACACAGATATATAGGGGCTTGATTATTTTGACCTACACATATCAATGATAGATGACACAATCCACCATTTGCGAAGAATGGTCGGGATCATCCATGGGCATTTCTTCAATCTTATCGTTGGCTCCATGTTCTTGGATGCTGTCATTAGATGTTTCATCTCTGGTTGAATACACCATCAATCTTGTTTCCCGTGGACTGATGAGTACCACCACTATACGACCCTTTCCCCTCCTTAGCATCTTGTTGTCACCCCTCTTAAATAGCAAAATCCAGGGATTTCGGGCAGGAGATGTATCGCATGTGCACTTGTTGTTAGATAGGCCATTTAATTGAATGCCTCCCTCACATGTAGTGACCCATCTGATTGTCTGATGCACGTATACAAATGCATGGGGAATATTGTGCCTACATGTGCGCATATGTATGTATATATACACATACTTTGTACATATTCATGTATCATAATACATGGTTGAAAGATTTTGTACATTGTCGTGCCATTTATTACTGTACTAATATGTACAACAATGTACAATTATACACGAAAATGTACGAAATGATGTTCAACAATGTACAACAGATTTTCCATCACTACAGCATACATTTGGTCACACCCAAAAGTTTTTAATGTAAAACATTTTTCTAAATCGCAGCATTACCCTTACCAAAATATATCCTAGCTCTAACTCAGAGGGTGATACATCCTAGTAAAACCTGGAATATAGTAGCTCTAGTATAAGCTTTACAGGTAGGATAAAGCTTTGATTTCCTTGAGGCAATACATCCAGGGTTGTATATGCTAATCCCAACCTGTTTAGATTTACAGAAGGTGGGATATTCTTAGTTGAGCTGATACTTTGATTTGCTGACTTTTGAAAGCTGCACCTACCTGGGATGAGCTCATACTTTTATAATGGTATGAATCCTAGCTAGCTGGAATCTACTTGTACTTTAACTTTGTGATAAATGCCTTTTTTTCAATTTTTAAATGGTGCATGGTGTAATAAGAACCATTGTGTGCTGTCAGTCATATGTTAGGCTAATATTTTGCCACAGAGTGTGCATACACCTGGTGTTTGAAGTAATTGTCATTAAAATTTACTATCACCTTTTCAAATTTAAGATGGTGCAATATCAGATCACCACATGATCTGATACAAATAAAAGTTATAACAAAAGGTACTTAAACATTCATTTTGAAACTGGTTTATTATCAAAACAAAACCAAACAACTTCCAAGCAAATGTTTTTTTTAGAAATGCATTTTCATATTTCAAAAGACTCCAAATGAATAAGAATGTGGATTGACAAAAAACGCATGGAGTTTGTATGGTAACAATTTACATTTTTAATAGGTTTCTGAGCTAACTCTTCATGCCAGGCAACTAGGTTATGATTTTTTTACTTGCCCAGCATTGTTCTGACTTGCCCGAAAAAAAACCTTATCAAATGTTACAATAGCATTTTAAGATTGAAATGGATTTTAATAACACAGAATCAAATTCCTTTGAATCCGTTGCTTTCCTTGGAATGTCAGGCACCAACATGTTTAAAAACTAACTTGCCATGACGGGCAAGTAGTTAATGACTTTAACTTGCCTGACATAATTTATGGCTTGCCCAAAATAAGTTATAAAATATGCTAGACTGGCATTAATTATTTATCATGGATTTAATGATTTGAAAACCATTTTCATTTCAATTGCATTGCATTGTTTGCATATTTCTAGATATTTTTGCTATTTTTTGTATGAAAATGTGTAGACTGCTCAAAAAATCAGATTGCCCATTTGTGCAGACTAAAATGTAATTGCCCGAAAGCCCTTTTTTCAAAAATTCCCTTGCCGAGGCAAGTGGGCTAGTACTTATGTCAGTGCCTGAACGTGAACACATATCGTTTACAGTACAAGTATCTTTTGCATATACCCTGGGGGATTGAAATAGTCTCTGTTTGTACAAACCTGCCAGGGAAGAAAGGTCATGTTTTCACTTCGGTGGAACAAGACTATAAATTGAATACCTTTACCTGCCAAGCACCACAGAACCAGTGTGCAACGAAGTTCTAATATTAAGAGAGTTGGCCATGCTGACTAGAAAGCCTGGCAACACAGGTCACTTTATCATTACCACTTAAATACAAGAGCTTCTCTTTTATGAGCTCTACTGGAAAAACCAAGTGTTCAGGCATATCTATATCTGTCTCCTTAATCCTAATGCTATGGTTGACAATAGGGTGGACAAGTGGGTCCTCATCATCAATGTTGAATTGAGTTCCTACACAAAAGCACTTGTTGCTGTCATGATGTAGAAGGTAAAAAACAGAGAAATAGATCCCCTTGAACCGCAACCTCATAGGGACTGCATACTAACACCTAGTGCATGTTCGCCTCGAGTAACGCGGCGTAGCTTGGGGTAGTTTTGGTCACGTGATTTTTTTCAGAAAGAGGCTGGCCGGATGCTGCTGGAATCCAGGCATGCGCAAGTGATTTCGTGGCAATTTCATTATATTAAATGCTTGTTTTCCGCATCTTGTTGAGACACGACCAGAAACGTTTTAGATACGTATCATAAGACATGTGCTCTGGGACCTTGATTACTTAACTTTCCCATCTTTGTCTGTCTCAGATACAGTGGTAAATAATGCTTTGAAGTTCATCTGTCCTGTTGCAGACGTGAATTTAAATCTGAAGCATGCAGATGAAAACCGACTTAAAACTGCAGCATCAAATCTAGGTCAGATAGGTTTCCGAGGAGATGAGGTCAGCGGCTGGGGTGCACATGTTATATATGACTCATAGTACGAGGCAGCGAAATTTGATGATGCAGGCACAGCTTCATCTCCCTCTATTCTACTCCCAGGTAAAAACCAACTGAAACAATACCCATTCCAGTGTTATCAAGGTCAGCAAGCACTATGTGACCAACTCTGCTAGACAGTCGGGTGTACTGTTTAGAAAAGTAAGTGATGTTCCCAATGACAACCCGTAGTGCTTTTGAACACGAGCCCAAGCCTGACAATGAAGGAATTTCTAGAAGTTCACACAGTTTTTCACACAGTTCCATTTCTGGAATAAATTCGGTCACTGCCCCAGCTATTTTGCAGTTGATTGCTTCATGCTTGATTTTCACTTTTCTTCCAATGGACATTAAACTTTGAACATAACCCTGCAAATGGGGGTCACTTATGTACTGAGTATCATGACTGAGTCGCTTTAGCGTTTGGATGGACCACAGGATCTGAACACGCACATCCCCTGTGCCATGTACTAGCTTAATCAATGTGCCATTCATGTCTTCAAAGGGAAAACAAGAATACGCCCACAATGGACCTAGTTGTTTTACATACTGTGTAAGATGACTGACATGTATATTAAGAGTACAGTTATTCTTGCCATACAAAACCTCAAACTGCTGATAAAATGACGTGAGTACCATATCTGCTCGGACAAGTTTCTCCTCATCAATCACATCTGATAGCAATATATATAAATGCCTTCTACAAGGAGTGCAAAATGATCAAGATATGGAGGTTGCAAATATTCAAGGAGCGAAGGAATAGAATAATACAAAAGCCACATTTGTAACTCATTTGCCTTAAAATGATGCAGATGTTTTTTCTAGTTTTCGGGGCATTCTTGGTATTTGGTTAGTGGATTTCATGTTTGTCAATCTTTTATCAATTTCTTTGATGAATTTACCAATAGAGAATGGCTGACTAGAATACCTGGAGGACACATGTAATTTCAATAGAGTCTTTGTAACACCCAACAAAATGCCATGCATGTAGTCTGGTGGTAAGCCAATTACGACATCAAACCACTCCATCCCATGAAGTGTTGAAATACTCTTGATTCCTTTCACATTTTTCCTCTCTTCTAGTGCTTTTGCACCATTTTGTAGAATTCCTGCACTTGTTCTGCTGTCAGGCTTGTTTCTCCGGAAAGGGTATTTGGGGGCAACTCATTTATGACTAAGTACACAGGCCAGATACTGATACCTGATGATGTATAGAGTGGTACACCATCAGTGTTAAAAATGAGAGAAAAATTGTTATTATCTGATAGAAAATTCCCAGGTCTTCGCAGTTCTTGATAAAGGCCACCATCCAAAATATCTGTGATCCCTTCTTTTTCCTCACAATACAGTCTGTATTGCTGCATGGTTGTAAAAACACCAGGAGCACCTAATATGTCTTTCAGTTGAGACTGGAGAGGCAGACATGCAAAGTATGATTTCCTTTGACGCATTCCATGTTCACCCGTTGTGCCTTTATAGCACTTTCCAGAACAGCCTGGTTGCTGACAATTGATCAATGCCAGATTTTAGAGGGAAAAGTGTGGAACACTTGTCACAAATATCATAGATAACAGGTTCAACAGTTACAGCTGATGTCTTGAGCTTGAAAAGTGAGATATCTTTTAGACAGTTCACATCCAGCACATTCATTAACCCCATCAGGTCATCACAGGCACTACCACTAAGATGGTATTTTGTAATGTATGCCATACATTTTTCATCGCTTTCTTTAAAACGTTTTTCACCTTTATCTGCCAACACAGATATTTCTGAATCAGATTCACTATCATCACTCAATTCTACTGTATCATCATCATCATCATCATCCTGTGAACTGTTGCTATCTGAAGATGAGAAGCTATATGCTTCCATAAAGTTTTCTTCAGGAACTGTTTCTGTAGCACCAGTGTTGAAACTTTCGGCACTGACTTGGTTACATTCACTGTGGACAGTGTGGCCAGTGGCATACAAAGGCTGCCAAGCTGAGTCTGAGTGAGCAGTAAATTCCTGTGTGATATTGTCAGAATTTTTCTCTTCTGAGGAAGTGTTCTGCTTGGCTTCCCTGTATTTCCTTGTACTGACAGTTATCTCCTTGGATGAATCCTTTTCATACACTTTATACTTGGGTAATCCAGCTATAGTTTAAAAATTGAAATAAAGAAGTAATTAATAATGGTTGAGATTGCCCCATTTGTCATGCCCAAGCACTTTCCTTATGTGAAGAACGAATACTGAAGCTATCTAACATTTCAGTGGGTCATTATGCGCTCGGTATGATCCGCAATATAAAGAAAATATAACAGATGCAGGAGCTATCACTTTAACCCACTATATGCAAGCTCAAAAATAAACAACAGTTTCAATAGCATTTCAGCTACTATTACAACTTTGTTGTAACCACTTGTCTGGCTGTATCTCACTTTTATAATAGTTGTCATGGTGAACATGAACACTGTATCAGGTGCATTATGGGAGGAGAAATTTAGCACCATGTTCATTTTGAACATTTTGACCAATCAGGTGTCAGGAAGGTATTTACCGTATTACCCAGCATACAACACACACTTTTATACACCACAACACCTATGTAAAGGAGGGGGTGCGTGTTATCAGCGGGTACATAAACAGAACTTATTTACATTGATGCTATGGTGCGGGGCGTGCGTGGTAGCCTTTAGTGGGTTCCTATTGTCTATTGTCCTGTCACCATGACGATGTTATGATGATTGCTTTTATGATACTCTATATGTACGCGCTCATGTTTAAAAATAGACTACCCGTACTGGTAATTGGTATCACGTGTACAGTGACTCTGATCACTATAAACACTGTAAGCCTCTAATTCAAGAGGCGACGCAGGTTACGGTACAAGGGTCAAGTACTTAACCGGACACTCCACACTCCCCAACTCTGCCTGCGTGTTATTAATGGGGAATTGCATTTTACATATGGGAAAGGGAGGGGGAGGGGGTACGTATTATCCATGGGGTGCGTGTTGTATGCGGGGTAATACGGTACTGTGAACTATGTTTTGGGGACGCACAGACAATTGGGTTGTTTTGGAGGGATAAGTTAAGATGTTTCAGACTGGACAGAGAGATAGAGAGAGCAACTTTGACAACATATGTCAATCTAGTGTAAGTTGTGCATTTCAAATAGTTTTCACTGAAGATTTGTAGTGTTCTCATTGTGTTGATGATGACTTCAAGTTCAATCCAAATCATCCAGTGATAAGTAAATATAATAACCTGGTCTCAGCTGTCCAGAATCCTTAACTGAGGACTTAAGTGATGAAAAGGAACATTAGTTTTGAATAGTTAAACATTGATCTGGTTATTTTTACTCTTGAAATATGTGACAGAATTAATGCCAAGGCAAATTTTATCAAATATTTACGATTGAAAATAATCTGAATCATGCATGATTATTCAAAACTAATGTTGCAATATATTACCAATGAAATTACTAAAGAACTTTAGATAGCTGAAACCATATTATTCCATTCAGTTGTGGGCGGATGGTTTGGATTGAACATAGATAACTTCATGGACAAAAGGATCACATTATAGGCCATCAAAATGACTTTAACACGAAAGTGAGGTATAGGTGAACTTAGCTAGTTGTAACCCATGCTAGATTATTTGCATTTTTTACCAATATCCTACTGATGAGTAACTGAAGTGGTCTAGGAGTCTTGTTTTAGTATCCAAGTAGTAAACTGCAACATTAGTTTTGAATAAATATACGTTGTTCTAGGGTTTTTTTGCTTTTGAAATATGACAGAATTTTGACAAAGGTATTTTCAAAATCAAATTATTAGGATTAAAAATAATCTGAATCATGCATGATTATTCAAAACTAATGTTGCAATATATTACCTATGAACTTACTAAAGAACTTAGGATAGCTGAAACCATGTTATTCCATTCAGTTGCGGGCGGATGGTTTGGATTGGACATAGATAACTTCATGGACAAAAGGATCACATTATAGGCCATCAAAATGAAACTAACATGAAAGTGAGATAAAGGTGAACTTGGCTAGTTGAAACCCATGCTAGATAATTTGCAGACATCATGGGAACAGGAACTATGTATGATATCAAGTATATCAGGCCTATCACTATATTTAATGAGATAGAAAACAGTTTCAAATGTCTGAAAACAAATGACTTCATCATTACCTGGAATTCCATGCACACTCTGCATGTGGCTCTCTAACCTTTGTTTTCTGCTAAGTACCTTCCCACATATGGTGCATTCATTGCCATCCTCCATTGTAGCCAGAGTATTGCCTTATTAACTATTTTTATCTTACTGATACATGTGCACTTCATTTGGGAAATGATCACATGGAGCTGTCTTGTGCCCTGTATCCCCAAACAATAGTCTACCAAGAGCAACTGAAATGAATGAAGTGATACAAGGCACCAGATATCCCAGTACAGCAGAAAGTGAATTTCTTTTTCATTCATATTTCTAAAACTGGTGACAAGCTCATGACTGAAGGTAAGTACATTTTAAGTTTTCCAGATAAATGAAAATTAATATCAATAAAAAAGAGAATTATCTTGAGTAGAAAGTAGGTCAACACATTTTAGCCAATCAGATTCTTTCCCACAATTTAGCCCCTCCAAAAACGTTTTTTCAAGATGGCTACACAGGACAGAATGAGTTTGCTGTTTTGGAATGGCCTGATGATGGAAATCAAATTTCCATTCATCACTTAAAACACATAATTAGTCCAGAAAAACATGGAATGAATAACAAGTTGGTGACAGTGGAATGTGTTTGTATCCTGGTGCAGGAGAATGGAGGTACAATCTACTTGCTGTTGGAGGTAAGAAGACTTATTTGAGAAGATCAATTTCAGACTTGATTACAGAACTGAAAGTAGTTCCTTCTTATTTTGAACTATACATGGAAATAAACCTACTCCTAGATATCTCCTACATGTTCTCTTTGTTCTAGGCTAACATTGGCCTACTTAACATTAACCAAATATCTTATAATATTTCTAAATATCTGGTCAGTCATGAATCTTAAATATTTGATTGTAACATTAAATTTGTAAGGCTAATGAAAGCCAGGGAAAATTTAATTACAGGCTATCATAATAAGCATAAGGCTGTCCAAATATCGATACATTCATGAAATGGTTCCAGGAAAAAAGTTAACTTGATTAGGTGCTTCACAATTAAAGAAGTCTTAAGTACAAGAATTTATTTTCATACCAATATGCTGATGGGTGTCTTGTCACTGTATGGAAAATGGAAAACTTTTTAACCCTATTCATATATTGTTTTTAGAGTCCAGGAATTCCCTGAAGACGAAGTTAGAGAGTATTCTAAAAGGTGAAATTTCAGTAAAGTTACTGTCTTTGTAAGCTTATGACTGCATAGTGTTAACTTAACTTAATTATTTTGATATAATTTTGGTCCAGATTCAAAATCCCTGCCAGGAGAATGAGCAGAAATCACGCCGAGGTCTACGCCGCAGCTATGTAATTGATAACCAGTGTACCTGGATAAGAGGACTGCACCACTGCACTATCCCTGCAGTAATCACAAATGTTCAGTTACAGCAGCACCTGAGGACTTGTGGCATTGTAGTAGCAAAGTTGTTTTAGCTAACTGTCACTCTACATTGTCAATCAGGAAATTGATAAATCTGGAACCTCTAATTAAAACAAGTTATATGTTTTTTTAGGAAAGCAACAGAAGATTAAAGGTCAGAGTACTGGTAAGAGAAAGAAGGATGGTCCTGCGACAGAAAAAACTACAACTAAACGCAAAAAGCACATTGCACAAGAAGTAACTGGAAAGAAAACAGATGATGTGAAAGAAAATTTAAGTAGGTTCTCATACTCCATTCTTACACACTACAAAAATTTCCTGCACAATCTTCAAAACTCATTACAATTGTTCTCTTTCACATTATTCCAAAAAGTGAACCACGCAATAATAGTAAAGTTAAATACAGCACATAATTTATTTTGGTCAGAATCAGAATTGATCTTTTTTGTTAAGATTGACTTCATCCCATCAAGTCTAACATCTATTTAGTTTTGTATTACATATCCCTTTGTGTATCACCATCATCATGTTATTTGGTATCTGTATATTGTAATTTTCAAATATGTATTGTTAGAATCTACAAATTTGGAGTAAATAAAAGAAACCAACCAACCAACCAATCCTGTCATTGTAAACACTAGTCACATGTATATAGGTATCTGCATGTCTTCCCCATCTAAGATATTTGGCAAAGTGTTATTCATTCCTTTATTTTTTCCACAGAACACCTGAAACATGAATCTGCCCTTGCAGCTGCAGAAGCTATTCTGGCACTACGTAATCAAGATAAGTTTCCATCCATTACCCCGTCTGTGGTTCCACTGTCTAGTAACCAAATGACCCAACATCAGCCATCTCCAAAATTTGAATGCACACCTATAAAACCTAAATTCACAGACAATACTCATCAGTAGGGCTGCACACCGTTAAGAATTAACGATTTGATATGATACTGATAACTTTGAAACGATACGGTTTCTTAACGGTTTTTTAACGATACTGCGTGGGACGAACTTCTGAAAAATAGCCAAACTTTCGTATTCAAAACCTGTTGTGTTTTTTCCATGAAATATGATTTCAAATTCTTTGAATAAAACAGAATCGTATATTTGATTATTATGAGTTTTATTTTGCCATAGAATATTAAATTTGAACGAATTATCCATTAAGAATTAAATACGAAAGTATTTATGCCAATGCCGAGCCGTTATTTCATTAAATCACGGCTTAGGAAGTGCTCAGAGCGATGTCAACAGTAAGGTAAGGCAGTTTCCTCATAGCTGCTTTATCGGTTTTTCAAACCGGTTTATTTTGGGACGGTTATCATTATCATTAGGCAGCCTAATGATCGGTTTCGGTCTGAAACCGGTTTCCGGTGTGCAGCCCTACTCATCAGGAGAGTCCTGCTGTCGCCAGTACAAGCTACTCTTTGAATGAAAGGCTGAGACAGAATCCCCAAACATTTGCCTGTAGCAGCACGGAAGTAAGGCCTCAGCAGGCTCTTACCTATTTCAACCCAGAGAATACAACCAACCAGGTCAATGGTAACTTTGAAAACTGGCCGACGCAACAGACATCTGTGGTGGCACCGAGGAGCAACTTTATCACAACTAGCTCTCCAATTGAAAAGCTATCAATTGGAAGTGTTGTGTCATATGCTGATAATCCGAAGTATTTTGACATGTCAGGTAGCAGCTATATGGATATCAGTGGAGGGGAAGTCAGACAAATGACTCAGAACAACGATAATTGGTACACAGACACCTTCAACAAAGTATATGATGGCAATTGGAGGAGTACAGAATACCAAGATCCACCAAAATTGCAAACTTCCTGTCATAGCTGCTGCGATGGTATCACCCAAATGAAAAACGAACTATCAAGTCTAAAACATGACGTGGAGAGGCTCAAAAAGAGATTAAAGGTAACACTCACATATTTGGTTTACTTATACTTTAACCCGGTACTGCTGTTAGCAAGAGATTCTGCTTGTTCTTAGGGGTAGGAGTTAGTTTCCACCACCCCCAACCTGCCCAGAAGTAGAAGTATTAAGTATATCTTTCCATCTTCATTTTTAATCCCCAAATTATCATATTTATAAACAGTAAAATCTTTTAAAATGACCAATGTCATAATCAAATACACCTATGATCTATATTCACCAGAATTTCATTATCAATTACCTACAACCTTGGTCTTGAGAGTGAAGTCAACCATATCTTAAGGTTTGCAAAGACAAGGCAACTATGCACATGTATTGAAGGATCAACAAATGAGGGCATCTCTCCTGTTTACCTCCTTTAGAAAGGGATTGGTCCAAGAATCTAAATGAATACTCTTTGCCATAGTATTCACGCCCTAGCCATGATTACCTGAGTAAACTTCAAAATGAATACAATATGAGATGTACCGAACTGAAGCTGTTCTTTAAGAATAAAGGTGCAGCAGAGGATGAAAGAGAAAGCGAAGTATTAGCGTCAGTTGAAAAGTATAAAGGCTTGATACTGGTAAGGAAACTACAGTCTAACCTGCATTAAAGACCACCCTCAGTAAGACCAAAATATGGTCTCTTAAGACAGGTGGTGTTAATAGAGGGTCATTAAAAATGTCAGACCAAGGGAAATGAAACTGTGGTCTCTTAATAAGGGTGGTCTTTTAGGCAGGTCTGACTGTATTTGATTGATTCATCATGAACTAATATTGATTATCAAAGAAAATCCTACTTAAATTTTTCACCAAACATTATTTTCAAAGATAACTGGAGACCAGATTGAAGATTTTAATACCATATTTGCAGACTTTTTCTAATATGCTGTTTTCTCAATGTTCAATACAGCAAGTGACTACCTTTGCAAAATTATCCAAACCTACCTCCCCAACTTTCTTCCTTCCCCCTCCAGTGGTAGTACCTCCATAGAACAGATGTACACTTCTCTAACTCAGATGCTATTTTTCCCTTTGTGTTTGTTATCAGGATGAACTCCAGGATATTGTCAACAAGGATACAACAGCATCCAATGCAATCAAGACACTGATGACAACCCTTTTTGAGGTAGAGGAACTTGTGAACTCCTCATTGTTGGGCCTGCACACTAACAAGAAAGTTCTCAAAAAATCTGCTTTGGATTAAAAGAAGAGACTAATCATTGAGAGTGAGTTCATCTTGCATTGTCTCAAAAATAAAATTTGACTTCCTTTTCATGTAATTGCATTCACAAGAGTTTTAAAGAATGTGACCTCAGACCTTGATGTCAAGGTCATCAACGTTCAAACTTCAAAGGCATTTATTCTAAAGGCCTGCATGACTTCCTTTATAGGTTATCATGTTCAATAGATTTAAGTTATTGCGTAACCTGTTGGTGCATGGGTGGATGGAAAGATCAGTGGTGAAAATAGACAAGAGCCCACCGTTCTGCTTCTACCAAAAATTTGTATGGGCTGGTGATTGTCTATGTTTACTTGCCCGGAAAGTCTGCTAAATGTTCTAACCACACTCTTTTAGTAAGCATCACATCCAGTTTCACATATTTCTACATTAGATTTTAATTGTAACAATTCATTAATTTAGCAGAATTAACCATGAATGTTCAGTTATGAAACGCCTGTTGGCTACCATTTTGGTTTTCAAAGTGATGTGGACCCCTAATTTTTCTGGTGGACCACTAGACTATTCATTTTGATTGACCGTTTGACCACCGGTGCTTAGCAAACTTTTCAGCACTGCAGATGGGTAGAAGGATGGACAGACAGATGGATGTAATTTTGCATACTTTTACTTGTTTTTCTTTATAGAATTAGTCATTGAGAAATTCAACTGTTCCTTGGTGGAAACCAGAACCAAGATGAGGAACCGGATGCGGCTTATCAAGAACATACATACTATCCCTGCAGATGATGAAGATGGAGACTTGTAGAGTCACAAGGGGTGTAGGAGCTGCCCATGAGAATCAGATGCCATTGTGAAAGAGAGAACTTTTAAAATCCAGTTGCCTAGTCATAATTCCTGAATAACAGATAAGCTGTTAACTGATTTATTTGAATTGTATGTAATTGTATAGGTGTCTCAGGAGACCTTTAACCAGGGAGGTCAAATTATTGTGTTGCCTATGCCAGGGTGATAGTATGTAATCAAGTGGTAGTGAGAAAAACTTTGGTTTTGTAAGGTCCAATTTGTAGATTAAAGTTCTTATTCATGAGAGTTCTTGCCAAATAATTGGAAAAGATTTGTTTATTTCAAATTTTTTCTATTGTCTCAGCTTTGTTACTTTTGAATATTATTAGCTATTAAGATTGCTTTACGTGATTCAAGTAAAGCTGATAATACTGGATACCAAAACCTGTAGCCTCAGTATTGATCAGTGCTCAAGTTTTATGAAGATAAGTGTTTTGAAGATAAGAGTTTACTGCTTGTAGCAAAGGTTTTGAAATAAGGCCAGTACAATTTTACAGTTCGTCTTATTGAATTTTTTGGCCACCCAAAACTTGGTCTGACTAAAAAAGAAATGTTGGTGTCATGGATTTTTTTCGCCCTCAGATTTATGTTTATTACACTATCCTTATACATACTATAATGTTCAGCATTAATTTGATTGAATTTAATAGTTTCAAATACTAGTAAATAAATGTACACCATTCACACTTTTTAAGTATTAGCTTTTAACAATGTGTTTTAAGAGCTTCAAGTAAGCTTATGATACAAGATACCAAAACCTGCAGCCTCAGTAGATAGTAATTGTTTGTAATTGAGGTTCTCTTTTTGTAAGATTTTAATTGAGCTGATCACAAATCATTTAAGAATTCTGACTTTCGTCAGAGTTTAGTGCTTATAGCGAAGGTTTATTTTGTGATAATCTTTAATCTCATTACTAAGAGTTATAAGTTACAGCCCTTTAATTTTCTAACTGTACCAAAAGGAATGCATGGTATTAATGGCTGAGTGAGATTTCATTTTGGGAGTTTGCTTACAAATGTGAAACTGTGATTCAATTGGTTTGAATGAAAAAAGTAAGTGCAATTTGTAAACTTAAGGACACAGACTGTTCATAATATTGTTGATTATTTTGTTAAAATAAAAGGTTCATTATTTGAAAATAACCTTGTGATTATAAATGTTGAAGCTAGTTTCAGGAAGCTAGGATGTATCAGGTTGTTGCTACTACCTTGTATTTAATCCCAGGTTATCACACAGCGGTTTGGTATAGGCTTATCCTAACTTGTATGAGAAGGTTACAGAGCCTCAAGGAGCTAGGATGTATCAGCTAGATGCTAATCCAACCATATTCCAGCTCATCACAAATTACCAAGTATAAGAAAAAGCGAAGCTTTTTTGTATCAGCTTGTCCTAGCTTTTTAAAGAAAATTGCAACTGTGTCAAGAAGCCAGGATGTAGTAGGTCTCTTCTACTATCTTCGATTAGGTACTAGCTGATTGCACCTTATTCAAGCCGAATTACCGGTTGACCTAGTAAAGACTATCCAAGTTTATCCCAATTGAAATACAAGAAAATCTCAGTTATTATGTATAAGGTAATGCGAGAATAAGTTTGGATAAATCAAGCTTATCCAAGAACCAAATGGTTAGGGTAGCTTTGAAAGGCTGAGAATTACTTCAAACAACCGCGATAAAGTAAGAAAACCTAAGACAAGGTGCAAATTTGGAAATCGCACCTTGTCTTAACTTCAATTTCTTAAGTGGGAGCCTACATTTAAGGTTAAACAAAACACAAACTTTCTTTAAATCTATCTTGAATTTTTGCCTGCGTTCAAATATGGAACGAATGATCAATGATCATCTTGTTTGGTATCTTGAATCTTCTTCACTTATTACGGAAGCCCAAAGTGACTTCCAGAAATCCCGAAGCACAATGGATCATCTTGTGCGATTTGAAACTTTTGTAAGAGAGGGATTTTTAAATAGGGAACATGCTGTGTCTATCTTTTTCGACCTTGAAAAGGCATATGACACCACTTGGAAATATGGAATTATATGTGTATTATATATATATATATATATATATATATATATATATATATATATATATATATATATATATATAAATATATATATATACATATATATATATATAGATATAGATATAGATATGTATAAATGTGAATTATATAAATTTACATGATATGGACCTCAGTGGATGTTTACCCCTTTTTATCTAAGAGGAAATTTCGAGTCAGAGTGGTCAAGAAATGGGAGTTCCCCAGGGGAGCAAGAAACAAAGTTCCTTGGCATTTTACTTTCCTCAAAACTGACATTTGTCCTTTATATCAAGGGCCTGAAGAAAAGTGTGTCAAGGCTTTGAATTTGTTGAAAGTAGTTTCCAACACTGACTGGGGTGGGGATCGTAGAGTTCTGTTACAATTGTATAGAGTCGTTGTTCGTTCAAAGCTAGACTATGGATGTTTTATTTGTGGAGCAGCATGTAAATCTTATATTTCTTTGCTGGATCCTATTCAAAACCAGGGGTTGAGGCTTTCTCTTGGGGCAAGGACCACTACCTAAACCCAAGTTATTGGAATTTGTCTTATGTGCCCTGGCAGGGATTCAAACCTGGGCAGTGGTGAGAGACAGCGAGCAGTCATTGGCAATGCCTCAAAAATGACCCACTCTTCTATTGATATATATCCTAGAGAAGAATCCTTTGAAAACTTAATGCACAAGAAACAATCATAACTATTCCAACTCTCCTCTGATATAAAAACTATTTTTCTATATGAGGGTACTTGGTTGTATATGTTTGAAAGTCTTATGGATCAATAGTTCTCAATGGTGGAATAACTAGCAAGTGTCATGAATTAGCCCTCATCTAGGTTTTGGGATTTCAACCAGCCTGAGACTAGTGCAAGTGTTAAATTCAGGGATAATGGGATAAGTTTTGGCCAAGTTCTAGCTTAGTCCACTTAGAGGCAACCTTTAAGTTATACAATACAGGCGAACTTGCCTACCCCGCACCGCTGTACGCCGGACGGAAGATATGCTTGGTCCCAGTACCATGCATATACATGGTCCAATACACATACTCGGCTAACGCAGACCAATATCACGGCACACGTGATGCTATTTACGATGCAATTAGCATTGTATGTATCTTTATTGACCATATTCTTATATATGAAAGGTACATCCTCATATTGGATCCATTGATCCCAAACAAACAAATACAAACATATAATATGAAAATAAACTAAACTGAACTTATAATACACTGTAGAACGAATTGAACGGTCTTGCTTTAAAATTGTAATCAGTGTGCATCATCATCTCCGGGACATTGCCAGGTCGGATAATCCTGTGCTTGTTAGTCTGTTTTAGCCGAAACTGGCCTAACCTACTCCATCTCTATCTCGGATGGCTTTCCAGTACATTTTGTGTATGCCAGACAAATCCGTGTCTGGCAGTCGGCTTATTCCCACCGAGATTAAAGGACAATTCCACCATCAATAAAACATAGGCCCAAGTAGTTTCTTGCCAACCTTCATACAAAACGTATATTGCTGTTAAAACACATCCTAACGGACACTAAGTGGGAGCAGCCATTTAAGTCTACGAATAGCTTATCTCAGCAGCTTGTGCACATATGCCATACCTTACTGTTTATGGAGGATACATGACAGATAGTGGGTGTGTGAAGGGTTCTAGGACAATATCCCCCTTGACAATATCCCCCCTGACAATATCCCCCATACAATATCCCCCCGGACAAAATCCCCCCTTTCCAATGTCCCCCGGACTATATCACCCCGGACAATATCCCCCCCGGATGATATCTCTAGTAAAAAAAAAATAATAATTTAAATTATTCTAAAACATGTGATAGTAAATTTTTTTTTAAATTAAAAAAATTGCAGTGTTTTATATTATCCTAAAACGTGTAACAGTGGCCTTGGAGGTAAGGTAGCTCTCCATAGATCCTCGGGAGGGAATCGTCACCATGGAACAAATGCGGTTACAGATCGAAAGCAAACAAATAAACATCAGGTCTGTATCGTCCCCGTCCCCTTGTCTTATATAGATATCCTACCAAGTATTTTTTCTAGTTCAGTCAGTGATGTATTTTGCACTTGATTTTTATTTACATAAACATGGAAAAAACAACGGTTCAAATGGTTTTGTTATATTTTGCCGAGTTGGTGTGGAGACAAGAAGAATGCATCTAATAGCAGAAATGATACCCTTCTTCAAAGATATGGATGCAGTGTTGCCAGTCGGCTGAACTTCGTTCCATGTAGAAACCTCTAACATATTGTAACATGCCGTTTGTTTTAGCGATGCACTTTTGCATTATAAACTATGTATATATATATATATATATATATATATATATATATATATATATATATATATATATATATATATATATATATATATATATATATATATATATATACATATATATATATATATATATATATATATATATATATATATATATATATATATATATACATATATACACACACACACATATATATACATATATATATTTATATATATATATATATATATATATATATATATATATATATATATATATATATATATATATATATATGTATATATATATATGTGTGTATTGCTGTTAATTATTATATGCTGGTTATTATTTTGTATATTTTCGCTAGTAGCGTAAAAGTGCTGATTATTATCGTGATATATGATTGTATTTATTTGCTCTTCTCTTGCAGTCCTGTATGTGCTGCCATCTATTGACAAATTCCTTCATTATAAGCAAATCAACATTCACAATATATTCGTTCAATATTGCGACTGTGAGTGTGTTTTCGGCTCTACCAAGCAGTGACGATTATAGACAATAGGGCTAGGAGAATAGACATTAAATATAACGTATACCACAATTGTTAGAAAAACCAATGTTCCGATCCAAATTAGGTATTTTTCGTCTATAAATTTCACATGAATGGCTAATTATCAATAGATGAATAAGTATTGTTTATTTCTTTTACTTCGTCTTACCCCAATCTATCAACTTTTGGAAGAATTTAACATGAAATATGTGACCATTATCATGAGCATGTTCGCTTATTTAAAATTGCAAGATAAATAGCTAATTAACTAAAATTCCTTTAAATAATTATGATAATGCTCTATGCGCTCAAACAAAAACTCCCGAAGCATTTAGAGACGTGCGCGCGCACACACCCCCCCCCCCCCCCCACATACACATACATACATACATACATACATATATATATATATATATATATATATATATATATATATATATATATATATATATGTATGTATATATATATATATATATATACATATATATATATATATATATATATATATATGTATATATATATATATATATTTGTTTGTGTGTGCGTGTGTATGTATTCATATATATGTATAGGCGTACATATCTATATATATATATATGTATATATATATACATATATATATATATATTTATATATATATATATATATATATATATATATATATATATATATATATATATATATACATATATATATATGTATATACATGCGCACATGAGAGAGAGAGTTGTATTGTATCAATACTTTTCCACGTCTATGACTTATGAGTTCAACCCGTACTTGCCAACAGACGAGTGTCACAGAAATTGCACTATGCCTAACTATCGGATGTCAAAGAGATACTTGAACTGAATATATAAGGATGACTGAAATGGCCAAATATCGATTTCTCTACCTCTTTCTACATGTATCAATTATACTTGTCCACTGTGCATATCCAAATGCTATTGGACAGGATAGAGCCCTATTTGCGACCCGCTGGTATTCAATACTTCATGTAAAGCTGCAAGCTACCGCATATTGTATTGTAATAGATTAGGGAAACATTGGCATAAAACCTTCATATGCCACAGAATATTATCTTTACTTTCACAAAAATCCATAAAAGCGTACCATACACTCTAAAACTGAGGCATAATACAAGGGTATTAGAATGTATGGCATGCCATCGTGCTCGTTATACCGACATATATCATACACATGATGGGGTGATTTCATATAAATTTTAGATATCTTCTCATGAATAGAAGATTGCGAATTGCATCAACGATGCTGACCTAGACTTATCTAAAGGACCTACCGTTTTTGAGTACTGTAAATTCGGAAAAGATTGCTTTAGTTTAATTTTTGCGTTTAGCCTCGGGCGCAAAATTAAAATTCGCAATGATTAATGCTGCCACTTGAAGTGTATAGCTGGCACTCCATGTTCGCAAAGTTAAAAAAAACGTAAAAATCGATTTTCTGTAAATTCGCATAATTTACTCTACACAATCTTTTGTGAATCTACAGTATATTGTGCTGATATATTTTCTGGTATGTTCCCTCTATGGTTAGACTTATTTTGAAAAACTTTGTTCGTTATGTCCTTTGTATATATTTTTTATTTTGAGATTAGTTACGATATTTTTATTGTATTTTTATGCACTGGCATAGTCAGTGAACACACATACATACACAGCGTGGCCGTTTTTGAGTACATTGTGCTGATATATTTTCATGTATGATCCCTCTATGGTTAGACTTACTCTGACCAACTTTATTCTTTATGTCCTTTGTATATATTTGTTATATTGAGATTAGTTACGATATTTTTATTGTATTTTCTATGCACTGGCATAGTCAGTGAACACACACACATACGCAACTTAGCTACCAAATTATTGCCTAGATAAAAGTTGCCAGTGACTTGTGACTAGGTACTGGTTTTCTCCAGGTTATCCTTTTCCAGCAAACACAACTGGCCAGTTACGATTTTGTCACGAAAAAGTGACAATAAACATAAATCAAAATTTTGAAAATAAAGATTCACAAACCTATTATAGTATAGTACAGTATAGGTCAATACAATACTATACTATTCTATACTATTTGAGGCGCCCCTGGTGGCGACTGGAGGCACTAAGAAGGACAACTCATCTTCATGTCCTGTAGTCTACGTACCTTGCCCTACTTTTCAATAAAGGTTGTGATGTGGCCTCCATTTTGCTTTCCAATCCCCTTGCACAGTTATTTTACAGAGTTTTTTTCTACTTAAATGCAATATAGTAGGCTCGTTAGAGTCACCTTTGAACTGCACAATAGGGAAAACTGGGCTAGAAGTACATCTGGCTTTAACCGAGGTGTGTTAATGATGATACACTTCTATTTAGGGAAACCTTTTGTCTCTGGTTCCACCTGTGTTTTGCGCTTAAATGGAGAAATTAATATATATATATATATATATATATATATATATATATATATATATATATATATATATATATATATATATATATATATATATATATATATATATATATATATATGTATATATATATATATATGTATATATATATATATATATATGTATATATATATATATAAATATATATATATATATATATATATATATATATATATATATATATATATATATATATATATATATATTTATATATATATATATATTTATATATGTGTGTGTGTGTGTATATAATATATACACACACACACACACACACACACACATATATATATATATATATATATATATATATATATATATATATATATATATATATATATATATATATATATATATATATATATATATATATATTTATTTGTGTGTGTCTAAAGAAGCTCTCAAGTGACTCTTAAAAGTAAGTAGTTTTCTATAACATTTTAGTGTCAAGAAAATGAAAAATAATATGTATATTGTTTTACTTCTTGGACATTCTATTTCATATTCATACAATCCCAGTTTTGGACAGTTATAAATTCACCTCCCAGCAGACACTGTACCACCCGTCCTTTTTCTTGGATGTTTATTGTCTTGCTTGTTTGTCAGAATGAGATTCGAATTCATCCCCCATTTCTTGGTCTTCGAATTGCCAAACCAGTAACTAACCGTCTAAAAGGTCCTCTATTCACCTGGTGAAATAAATGTGAACCAATCTGGCCACTCTCAGTGCCTGACATCAGAAAATGACAGGAAAATACGTATGTCAGCCTAGAATTCGAAATCTAGGCTATATTTATACCAACATATTGTATTTCATTGATTGCACTATACGATATTCTATGAAGTGTAATGCATTGAGTGTGTCGAACAGTATTCTATGTATTAAGGTGATAGTTAAGTACACCTAGATTATCACCACTAGGTGGTGTCCTTGGCTGGCCCCTAAGGATGGATATCAAAACAAAAGGTTACACATGAGTAGTGATCACTCGCCACGAATCTCGACCTAACAACTTTCAATTGTGGTACGGTCAAGAGAACAAAAGGCAGGGCCCTTAGGGTCTTCCTTGTTAAATTGGTCCCGAACGACATGGCTGTCTGCTTCGACCATGCTTCGAGCTAAACCATTCTGACCAACATTTTCATCTCATTTGTTGGTTGAAAGTGAATAACGACACGGTCCTCGAAGCCACCATTTTAGAATATGACAGATATGAACCCCATCTAGGTGCAAGGTCATGTCACAGGTACCTTGAATTCTGACAGGACCTGAACATCAGCATTTACTATGTAAACCACGTGCTGTTAGTAATTTTGAGGCTTATGGGAACATTCAAAAATGTTTTTAAAATACTCATCGTGCAGATCCCCTGTTGGGGTAGGACCTTGCACCTTACCAAAGACATGAACGATCATATGGTAGACTCTCATTTTCAAGTGAAGGGTGAGTCTTGACATTTTGCCAGAAAACGAAACACATCCAGATCTTCTTTAAGGGTGCCACATTACCTCAAAATAGCCACTTTTAGATACGTTTACCATTATTCGGCAACTATGAGGTACAAAAGCGTAAGTGCCGTTGTCTTCATTAAACTCAGTTTTCAGATATTGAAGTTCTAAAAATGACCCGTGTATCGAGTAGGGTTAGCCGGTTCTACCTTAAATTGGATGCGTTGGATTGGAGGATTCGTATTGTATTGTATTGAATTGCATGATTGGTATTAATCTGTTTTCTTTATATATATCATTATTATTATTATTATTATTATTATTATTATTATTATTATTATATAAACTACATGTATTGCATATCTCATGTATATAGTAGTCTAACCTTTCGTATTTAGTCCTCATTGTCTTTATTTTGTATGATTTTGTGTTTTTATTTGATGTTCATGTAACTTTCATATGTTGAATATGGTCAATAAAGATACATACATACATTGTCCATTTTGCTTGCACTGCATTTAGTGAGAATGCCCATGTGAGTGTTGCATTGTATTGTATCATATTGTGTTGTACCGTTGGATTATATTGTATGTCGTGTTTTATATCTACATCGTAACGTATTTTTATTCCATTGCATTCCATGCTTATTTAAGTGCCCTGTAGTAGTATTAAAGGTGTACGCTTCCCACCTTCGAAATTAGTTTTTCCCACCGCCTTCGCTCTTAAGCATGTACCCTAATTGTGTATTATGTCGTTGCTGCATTTCATTGATGTTTATGGCAAAGTTAATGCCTGTATCATACGCAAGAGCCGACGTTGGGTTAATCGATGACGTCACTGGAGTGCCCCCTCTGTCAAGCTTCCAGACGAAGCGGCGATAGCGCACCGGAGAAATCGTAGCAACTCTGAGCTTTTCCAACAAGTTCTCATTTGGACGTACGTAAAATGACAATTCCATAACATAGGCTGAAAACGACATCAAAACAATCGCATTCCTCAGCGGCGAAGACACAACAACATATTTGTGACGTCACTGTTTTGAGCAGACGGATCCGAGCGAGCGAAAGTGGCGGAGAGTTGAATACTTCAACTTTTTTTTATTCTAGAAGCAACGGAGAGGAGTGCTAGTATTACACTATTGTATGGAGCTATGAGATCTCGATTGGTGACCGAGAACTCGGAGACATTTGTGTGAAAATGCTTGGAATTAGTAATATCCTTTTTCCGTGCACAGAATGGAATTAAAGAGAGGATGTATATCGCCGTGTGTTTTTGGCTCCTGTGCGTGACTTTTCTGGTCAGTATAACGGAGTACCTGGCTGTAGCACCACAAAGGATACTTATAGGTGAGTACCAACTTCCTTACGAAACACACACCGGTCTTTGATGCGAATCATTCCCAACTGTGAAATCTATCCCTCTTTGGATCCCTCACATTACAAAAGGAGTATCGACTTCATTACGAAACGCACACCAGTCCTTGATGCGAATCATTTTCGACTATGAAATATGTCCCTCTTTGACTTTGGACCCTTTCTATTTAAAAAGGGGTTATTTCCTCACTTTCCTTTCCTTTTAATAACTTTCGAAAATATATTTTTATATATGATTAATCACTATAAATTCAGACATAAAAAATACACTCACACAATGATAATGAAAATCAAGAAAAAAGACACAAATTACTTGCTTAGATTCCTCGTATTTTAATCATAAACTTATGCACATAAGTGCCTGTCTTACAGAATGTGTTCTTATTAAGCTTGGTTTCCGAACTTAAAGTAATGTTTTCAATAAACAAGACGAGCATAAACGTAAACTGTAAAATGTAAACTTGTTGTATATAACGCCCATAGTAAAGTTTTCTCTTTATGCAGTATTCACTTTTTGCGCTCACGATATTCTGTGGAACGTTCTAAAAA
>OZ012697.1:20500934-20548531 GCA_963942565.1 Maea johnstoni | reverse complement strand
TATATATATATATTATATATATATATATATATATATATATATATATATATATATATATATATATATATATATATACTATATATATATATATATATATATATATATATATATATATATATATATATATATATATATATATATATATATATATTATATATATATATATATTATATATATATATATATATATATATATATATATATATATATATATATATATAGTATATATATATATATATATATATATATATATATATATATATATATATTATATATATATATATATATATATATATATATATATATATATATATATATATATTATATATATATATATATATATATATATATATATATATATATATATATATAATATATATATATATATATATATATATATATATATATATATATATATATATATATATATATATATATATATATATATATATATATATATATATATATATATATATATATATATATATATATATATAATATATATATATATATATATATATATATATATATATATATATATATATATATATATATATATATATATATACTATATATATATATATATATATATATATATATATACATATATATATATATATATATATATATATATATATATATATATATATATATATATATATATATATATATATATATATATATATATATATATATATATATATATATATACTATATATATATATATATATATATATATATATATCTATATATATATATATATATATATATATATATATATATATATATCATACATATATATATATATATATATATATATAAATATATATATATATATATATATATATATATATATATATATAATATATATATATATATATATATATATATGTATGTATGTATGTATGTATGTATGTATGTATGTATGTATGTATGTATGTATATGTATGTAACTATGTATATATACAACTTTTTCCACTTCTAGGTGATTTACTACTCAACCAGTATATTTGAGGGTGCAGGCTTGAGTAGCGATAACGCTAATTATGCCACGATCGGCACAGCAGGGGTCAATGTGGCGATGACCTTTGTCTCGGTCATCCTGATGGACCGAGCTGGCCGGAGGACGCTACATCTCTCGGGACTCAGTGGGATGTTTCTCTCAGCTGGAGTTCTGACAGTAGCGTTTGTCTTCCAGGTAAGTTTGGGAGTATTTTTCTCTGGTTTATAGCCACCTTACGGTACGTTACGATGCGGTATCTAAACAATATTTTTAACAATACTTCTTGTGTTCCATTATATTAATATTTCCTGAATAATACGATACCTGAACAATATTTTAAACGATACTATCAGCCTAATGGAACCTAATTCTGTTATATTTAACGGTGATTTCGCCAATATACACTGTATAGTGATATTCCCTTACGCGAAGACATCCAGGTAGTAATAGAGTTAACTTTATAAATATTATTCATATTATACATATTTAAAACTTAATTGATATGATTAATTATGTAATAAGGTATATTTCAATTACTACATTCTAATGCCTGGGTATGGGAAATGAGTTTTATTTGTGTATTTTTTTTTTTTTTTTTTTATTAATGAAAACGTCATGACAAATTCACTGTTATTTCCTTATCCATAGAAAAAATTAAAAACTTTTAACTAGTTGTCTTGATTTTAATATATTAAAAGCATATGCCATATTTAAATTTTTCAAGATAAAAAGATTGGGACAAAATAATTTCCTCATTGTTATTTTGTTTCAGAAATCTTGGTCGCCTCTTGTGTATTTTGGCATAGCTGCTGTGATGCTGTACATAGTCTTCTTTGCCATTGGACCAGGTGAGACATCTATTGTTCTCTTCATGAACTATGACCCTTTCAAGCTTCCCCTTAAAAAGTTTCTTTGCTACGAAGATATTTTTAGAAATGATTTGCTTGTAAAGCACGAATTCCCAAAACATTTGAAGAATTGTAGGCTGATTTCTAGTCAATGTCTTAATATTTTCTGAAAGATGATTTTGTCAGAGGAATCACAACATAGACCGTCTGGTATTTTTTCACCCCAGTCATGAATGGGTTGAATTGTGTCCAGATAAAGGAGTTAACTTCAAATTTAAATTTTTGTCACTTTTTCTGCCACATTGAAACTTAGTGGTGACTAGCCATTGGTAAGTGGTGGAGGAAACTGTAGTACCCAGCAAAAAACAATGTCTAACCCCAAGTCACTGGTAACTTTCTAACACACTCAGCCAAGGATTTCACATTTTAAACCTCTTGATTCTGGAGTGCCCACAAGTTCTGAGAATTTTCTGACAGAAATTTTCTACACAAGCAGTATTTGAAAAATTAAATTGAAATGAGTATTAGATCCATCAGGACAACTCTTCATCAACTATTTCTCAAAATATTAATTTCCATTTGTGTTAGACAAAGTGTAACACATTTTTTATTCATTTCTTAAATATTAAATATCTTTAATTAATTATTATTAATATATGTTTATTATTATTATGAAATTAATTGTTATATTATTAATTGATTATCATTAGTTAATGATTATTTTTAATTAATTAATGTTATTAATTAGTATTATTTATTAGTATTATCATTAATTATTGTAATTAATTATTTTTTTTTAATGTGTGTTTGTTGTTTTATCCTAGGTTCTATACCGTGGTTCTTTGTTGCGGAGCTTTTCAAGACGGAGCACAGGTCCGCAGCCACTGGGCTCTCCGTTCTGACGAACTGGTTTGCTAATTTCCTGGTTGGTATTGGATACCCTCCCTTACAGGTAGGTTGCATTAATAAGGTTGTGACGATTACCGTAAATTATCGGAAATTTAGAACACCCTAAGAATTTGGGCCACTATAAATATTTTGCAAAATAATTGATAGGAAATCTGAGCAACCTTCGATCAATCGCCAGTTGACATTTCACAAAATATGGACCTAGCTGTAAAACCTGCTGATACAACTTCAAGGTATTTTCATAAAACTTGGGCCACCTTGAACCCATAGAAATCGTAATTAAAAACTGTCCCACATTACTGAGAATTGACAGTAATCATATAATCTGTTAATCAATCATTTTGTGACAATTGATGTGGCAATATTCTGTGGTCGCAAGAAGTGTAGTTAAATATATTTGTAAGATACCGTATTGTTAAGGAAATATCAATATTGTGTGGCATAAAATTTCAATGGTGCCAATCATTGAATTTAACACTGCTCTTTTCTCTCCTTCTTTGCAGAAACTTCTGAAGAGCTACTCCTTTGTTCCCTTCATCGTCCTACTGTTTATATTTGTTATCTTCACCTACAAGAAAGTGCCGGAGACAAAGAACAAGTCCATCGAGGAGATCACCAGCCAGTTCCGTCGCGGCGACTCCGACAGTCACGTTCAAGAACACATGCGGGAACCTTTCTACGGAGACAGCTAGTTACCGTAAATTCTCCATAGTTTGGGACACTATTTAATGATTACGACTCTTATGGGTTCAGGGTTGCCCATGTTATCTGAAAATACCTTAATGTTGACTTTTTGCAGAGACAGGTAGTTACCGTAAATTCTCCATAATTTGGGACACTATTTAATATTTATAATGTTTATGGGTTCAGGGTGGCCCTTGTATTCTGAAAATACCTTGATGTTGTATCAGCAAGATTATACAGCTATGTCCATATTTTATGAAATGGTCACTGGCGGTAGATTGAGGGTTGCCCAGATTTCCCATTGATTGTTTTGCAAAATAATTGTAGTGGCCCAAATTCCTAGGGTAGTCTGAATTTTCGAGAATTTACGGTAACCCATTAATGTTTAAAGTACTCCTTGAAATTTTTCTTCTGGAGCTGTGATACGATTAAGATTAAGATTAGAGCATTGTTTCACAAATTATTTGGAAGAGAGTTTTAGGCTGGATTCTGCTCAATGTTTCTCCTTCAAATATTTTTTGAAAGATGCTTTCGTTAGAGCGATAGCCTTTTTTGGCTGCTATGGGCATTAATGGGTTAACATGAAAACTCAAATTATGAACACCTCAGAGTGACCAACTCTGACTTATAACGGGAGATCTCCAAGATGTAAACATATTTAGGATGTAAACACCTCTAAAATGAAGGGTTAAATATCCAACTTTGAACAACTAGGCATTGAGCTGTTAACAGCTGTGAATGTGAACACTTTTTGGCGCTCAGTGATCTACAAATATCAACACCATAGATATTTACATCTGGGTATGTGAACACCTGTGGGACCCAGTGATCTACGATTATGAACACCTCAGATATGTTAATAGCTGTGCATGTGAACACCTGTGGCGCACAGTCATCTACACATATGAACACCTCAGAAATGGTTCACTATTTATTAGCGAAATTTCTGAAGTCGACAGTGCTAAATTTGATAAAATCGAGTCACTTGGAGTTAGAGGCAAGAAGTATTGTTAAATATATTGTTAAGATATATGATATTGTATTGTATTGTGTTGCAAAGATTATAAAGGTGCCAATCATGGTCTTAGCCAGGATTTTTAAAATGCCTGTCCAAAATAGCTATTCTAAGAATTTTGCCTGTCCAGATTTAGCTACTAATTGACTCAGAAACATTCTACCAACTGCAAATAGCCTTTTGTGTCAAAAAGGGCAATTTTCACTTGTTCTAGAAGATGGTTTGTTTGGAACATATTAGTTTATTACCCCAAAAAGTCCAATTTGAAAATTCTTCATAGAATTTTTTGCCTGTCCAAAGAGGAGGTTTTCAGGAAACTGTCTGTCCAAAAGACAGGCTGGACGGGTCGTGGCTAAGTCCCTGGTGCCAATCCTTAAGAACTGTTTCTTCAAGATATTATGTTATGCAGTAGCAACAAGAGGGGCGACAGGGTACCAAAGTGGCCTCTGATTGGCTTATGACAGTCATGATGGTTTGGCTAAGGAAGGGAGGAAGGAATGGGTTTTAACGTCACTTTCAACAGCTTAGGTCATATCGCGACGAGATAGAAACCAGGAATCAGGAAGAAATTCGGTTCTCTTCATGAATAGTTCCAAAGGGTCTTTCAGTTGCAGCTGTACCACAGACAGCCCCCCACAAAGCCGCACATTTATATAGTGACCAGGCCAACCCGCTCATGGAGATCCAGCGGAGATTCTAACCTGCAAACTCACGCCTGGGAGCCGATGGGTTGGCCACCCCCATTAGGCCGATTGATAGATTGTAACTACAATCATGTTGAAATAATACTCATACATTTATATTTGTGATACAGATGCCTTTGGGGATGATTTAGTATTTAGTTTATTTATGTGGACATTGAAACATAAATAAAAAAACCTTGATCATGTGATTTTTTTTTTGTATCCTTAGTTTTGAAAACAACAATAACAAAACTGAAATCTGCAAAAAGCCAGCAGATATCGCACAAGGTCGTACGGCCTCGTGCGATACCTGCTGGCTTCTCGCAGACATCTTGCCGTATACCATTTTCACAATAAGGATAACCAATGATATCATATCATATCATTATATGTATGAGTAGGTTAATAGGATTATTGGTTAACAAGACAAGATGGAAAGATGCACCTATTTTATTGAATATACTAAAATAGTTATTTTCACAATTTTAATCTTGTTCATTGGTAGAGGGCAAAAATTGTTATGTAATTAAGATTGTCCTAAATGTTCTGTTTTTTTATGTGCAGTATTTTTTCATAATTTCTTTTTACTATCGCGATTTTGATATACGATACTGTTTACAGCACAGGTTACATATATCCATATAATGAGATTGTGTCATATGAATCTAACTTATTCAAGATTGTGTGTATACTATTTGTTATGTATGGGAATTTATATTGTACTGATGAAGGCTTACTTTCAAATACCGATACTCAACAGACCTGTGAACTGCCTTTATGATTACACAAGGGAGCATGCAACAGAGTGTTAGCCATGATTTTTAAAATATCCATCAAAAACAGCATTCACTAAATTACTGCCCGTCCAGACTTAGCTTCTCAGCTTCTTCAAATCCTAATACTAACTACATTTAATACCCTTTGGTATCAAAAAGAATGATTAACACTTCAGCTATGTCATTGAAGATGGTTTGTTGGGAAAAGATATGGTTATTAGTCCAAGAAATCAAGAATTGAAAATTCTTTATATAAATTTTTGCCTGTTTAAAAAGTTTTTTTTCTCAAAAAACTGCCTCTCCAAAAAGCTGGCTGGATGGGTCCTGGAGTAGTCCCTGGCTTGCTCACACACACACACACACATGCTTTGTCTGGATAAAAAGAGTCACTATATGATATTGTTAAGAGTACTGTTGTTTTTTGTTATGTATGAAGAACAGTTATATTAATGTTCACATGTAAACAATAACTGGATACATGATCAAATTTCACTTCATGTCATATACTTAAGGAGATGTATTGAAGCAGTAATACTCAAATTGGTACTGAAGTTTTGTTGAATGTATGGAAATACATTCTTTGTGATGAAACCTAAAAATAGGGTAACAATGATTTTGTCTTTCGTAGGATTTGAAGAAATATTGTAATATAAAAGCCAAGTTTAAGGCAGAATTGGGGAATCAATAACATTTTATCTAATCACAGTTTTCTGTCTTTTCTTTGTATTATTACCATTCAAAGTTCATTAATCTTTTCTTTGTTTGAGGATAGCATGTAAGGCTGTATGTTGAGTATGAATCTCTTACTGCAGATTCACTGGTTTCTTGTGACTGGGAAGTATAGATTTGTTTGTTTATTACACATACCATATATAACGAGGGATTGGTACTGGTACTCGATATGATATAAAATACTGATATTGAATGGAAAAGGTACCTATCAAAGAAGATTGAGGATTGTATTGTATTGTTTAACCCTTCCAATGCTGAGGCTCCTTTCATACAAAGCGCACGGATGCAAAGATTTTAGAAAACCATCGAAACCCTTTCATGTTGGTATTCAGCCAACAGCAGCATGAGGGTTAAGATTTAAAGTATACAATAAAATTTACTCCAGACACTCCAGGCGAAGAGACCTTCCTATTTACTAGCTAAATTACCATGCTGACAGTGCTTAATTTAACATAATCATTTCCCTGCGAGGCAGGTAGTATTGTTAGAAATATTGTTAAGGATTTATCAGTATCGTACCTTTTTGCTAAAAATGAAAGGAGCCAATCCCTACATATATCCAAGGAATGGTAATCAGTTTGTTCTCAAGAATCAATCATCTATTAATCCAAACTGACCAGCGATAAGGATAATTGGTTTTGCCTTGTTTTTCTAGTCCAGTCCTTGCACTGAAGAATGCTGGACATTTACTAGTGCTGCCACCTACAATAAGTTGTGTTAAAAGTGTTGTCTAAATTACCAACAAGGTATAGATAGTTTGTTGTAACAAAATCTTAGCCAGCAGGGTGTCTAGGCATCATTTGGACACCAAAACCCTCAAAAACCATCCCTCAGGACACCCAAAAGATTTTGTGGGTAATAACTTAAAAGGTCGATTTCAAGCATATAAAAAAGAACAGTCCATAGACTAGCATGTATGAAAATAGAAAAAAGTTTGATAAAGAACAAAATTGAAAAAAAAAAGAAAATAGATGAAAAATGAAATGAAAATAGAAAGAAACCCTTAACTGATGGTAAAGATGTGACTGCAGGAGATAAAAACTAAAAATCAAGAAAAAACCCAAATAAAAGCAAAAAAGTAGAAAAACAACTGGAAAATGGAAAAAGAAAATATAAAACGTGAAAATAGAATAAAAAGTTGGAAAATGAATATAGGAAAAAAGTAATAATTAAATGCAAACAGCAGAAAAAAACTTCGAGGGAGCGCCACCATAATCAGTAGGAAATACATGTATGTACAGCCACTGTACCATTGGAAATAATCCCAGAAGAGAGCTTCTTCTAAATGTCATTCCAGAAAAAAATGTTCTGCTAATTTTATTTGAGTGATTATTTTTTATTTGTATTTTCTAGTTATTTTTCTTTTCCCCAGTATTTAAACTTTCTGATTCTGCTTTTTTTTCAATATATTGTCATTGCATCATATCTGATTATAAGGGAAGCTACAAAAATCTGATGTGCACTCATACTGTCATCTAGCGACATCTGGTGGCGACATACAAAACTAAAAAAATAAAACTAGGTCAGCCTCGTTTTCAATCAAAGCTTTCCATCATGGCGGCGGGGCCTATCGCCGAAAGGAATCAAGGTATTGTTTACGTAGAATGCCTCGCTAGCACACGGTTTTTGGACAGCGGTCGGCCACTTTCTCTTTTAGTGTACATTGGTTCTAAAATCAGTGTGGATTAGATTGAAATATATTGCATATGTCGTCCAGAATTTGCCCCTGTTCACCGAAAAACGTGCCGGTTCCACATCCAGCATTGGCTTTGTAGTGTAACGTACATGTGATGTTTTGCTAGTGATGTTAGGGAGATGAATGCATGAGAGTGGCGACAGAAAAAAATCTGCCATTTTACATTTTCACACTCATTTGGTTGCACAAAGATAGTTATTGACATCGAGGCACTCACTATTGACTATAGAATAAAGAGTTTCCTTGCTTGTTGATAAAAGAAAAAAAATTGGAAATTGGATTGCAACTTTTCAATTGCAATACAACTTCTCTTTAGATTCAGACCATGCTAATGAGAAAACCCTTCTTTATATGATGTACGGTCAAAATCGCCAATTCCAAAATTGCTATCTGCAAAAAGGCCTATGGTTAAAAGTAGTGGTCGGACGATTGAGCTATAAAAACTTGAGCATTTGGTCAAGGTGAGGCCGACTCGGCCCTATCAAATGGCATTTGAAATATTCAATTATTTTAAATGTAAAATTTCTGAATTAATCTGCGAAGTTACGAAAACAATATTACGATTAAGCTAAAACTTGAGCATTTGGTCAAGGTGAGGCCGCCTAGGCCCGTTCAAACGGCATTTGAAATATTTGATTATTTTAAATGTAAAATTTCTGAATAATCCACGAAGTTACGATGCCAATACATACAAAAACAATAAAGACTTTAAGACAACTTACCTTGTTCCAACGTAAATCCGTGTCAACACTCATGACTAAAATCTATTAACTGCTAGCCCATTGTTTGGTGCACCGATTCTCAAGTGCCGCGGTACACTGCAAGTGTGCCTGGCATGTGCCGGCGCATGCTGCGGCACAATAATGTTTTAAATCGTTTAACTCAAAATTATGCAATGTGGCCATAAAACTCTAATCGAATCGATTAATAGTTTGGAATGTTTTTCGATCAATCGATTCAAAATAATCTCTTCGCATCTGAACCCTAGTTAAAAGGGCCCTATGTATAGGAAATCAATTATGCCTAGAATCAATCTATAATGTTCACTTAAAAATGTGGGGAATGTGTGAAGTTTAATCAGGGGAATATGAAGGTTTAGTTCAGGATGGCCCAATAAGACCGGCCGTTTTTGCGATCGGCCATTTAGACAGTCAGCGATTTTTGGATCAGCGATTTTGACCAACATTCCCTTATTCTGTCAGTGGAAGTGAAATTTCTTTTTTCAATAACCTGAACTGGCCATCGGGGTATCCCTTTGAACTAAGTCTGCTTGTCACCAGTAACAGGCATGATTTCTGAAAGATATTAGTCCTTGTTTACATAGGGTAACTTACGTATGTGTCATGATTTGTCATCCCATTTTCAGATGCCACAGTGTATACTGGTGGTCTAGATGAAAAGGTTTCTGAAGCCATACTATGGGAGCTGTTCCTTCAAGCTGGTCCTGTGGGTAAGTACTACTACTACTACTACTACTACTACTACTACTACTACTACTACTACTACTACTACTACTACTACTACTACTCAGGGTTCAACCAAAAGATTTTAAGCGCCAATTTCTAGGTGCCCGAAGGTAAATCTAGGGTGATTTGGCTCCTAGATCCCACTATAGTTGAACCATGACTACTACTACTACTACTAAGGATAATGATTATAATGATTTGATTTGATATAGCACCCTTTCCACCTATATATGTTCAAAAGCACTTTATAAAGACTAGTCATTGGATGGTTGCTAATGGTCCATTTAGTTGTATAAACTCTTTTTGAAATAGCATTGTTTTCAGCTGTAACTTGAAGTTTTGCACACTATCAGCAGCCTTGATGTTGTTTGGAAGCTCATCCCAAAGGCGTAGTGCATAGGCACTGAAGGCTCTGTCACCAAGCCTTTTGGAATATGTGGGTATTGATGTCTTCCTTTAAATGTTGGCCACCCCACACTTAAACGGTATCTCATTTTGGGCACCAAAGTAAGTTTTAAAAACCTGGCAAAAAATTGGGTGTCCTGAAGGATGGTTTTTAAGGGTTTGGGTATCCAAATGACACCCTGCTGACTTAGACTATGCCCATATTTTCTCTCTTTTCTTGCAGTGAATGTGCACATGCCAAAGGACCGTGTGACACAGACCCACCAGGGCTATGGTTTTGTGGAATTCATGGGGGAGGAAGATGCGGACTACGCCATCAAGATTATGAACATGATAAAGCTCTATGGAAAACCTATAAGGGTCAATAAGGTAAGGGATTCTGATACCACTATATACTTCTAGTAGTGGTCGGACGATTAAGCAAGAACTCAAGCATTTGGTTGAGGTGAGGCCAACTCGACCCGTTTGAACGGCATTTGAAATAATCGATTATTTCAAATGTGAAATTTCTAAACAACTTTTGCGAAATTATGCGGCCAAAACATAGAAAATTTTCTAGAACTTTCGCGAAGTGACACGGACCGGCTCCGTGTTAACTCTCAAGAGTAAACAAATCTATTGCGCCATATTTGGTGCACCAATTCATCAAGTGCCGCGGTACACCGCATGTTATGCCTGAGCATGTGCCGGCACATGCCGCGGCACAATAATGTTTAAAATCGTTCACCTTAAAACTACGGCATGTGACCGTAAAACTCGAACCGAATCGATTACTTGTTCGAAATATTTTTCGATCAATCGTTACCAAAAATCTCTCCGCATCCGAACCCTAACTTCTAGTAGTCTTGGGACTTGACAAAAACTCAGATGCATCATATTTTATAATTAAATAATTGGGAGGCTCGCATTTGTAGACTCACATTCCCTGCAGGGTCTTAGCCAGGATTTCAAAAATGCCTGTCCAAAACAGCAATTCCAAAATTTCTGCCCGTCCAGATTTAGCTACTAATATACTTTGTATCCTAATACCAACTACATCTAATAGCCAATTGTGTCAAAAAAGGGCATTTTACACTTCAGCTAAGTGTTACAAGATGGTTTGTATAGAAAATATTTGGTTACTGTAGAACACAAAATTTCCACGTGTGTTTATATATAGCGTACATAGCGCCTGGTGCCGCTTCGCTATATATAAAACCGCTGTACTTTTGTCTTTTTTTTTAGCCACTGGTGGCACTGACGTCAATTTTTGTTTTAGTGGTGGCTGCTAGATAGCGCCACTTGTAAATCTAATAGAAGATACGTAACCCTGCTGAACCCCTTTTTCAAAATCGGTTTCTGGGCTTGTGGACTAGCTCATGATTCCATTGAATTAATAAACATTCCATTTTAAAACCAAAAAAACAACAACAAATGGCACCTTTAGCATGCCTTTAGCACAGGCATTTGACACACTTTCAGGAGACGCCGTTTTCGTGGTGACCGCTAGATGGCGCCACTAGTACAAACATGAAGCATACGTAGCACTTCTTGAACCATTCTTTTTTTGTGTATTTCTGGCCTTAGGAAGCAAAAGACATGTTAAAAAAGCAAAGAAAATCATTGTGATCTGTTTTAATTGTTTATTTTCCAAAAATTACACTTAATACAACCTGATATGGCCCCTTTGTTGTGCCACCATGGAGAGGGTTCATAGCCCCATTTCCTTTGTTTAACTTCCTTTGTTTAACCCTTTGTAAATACGGGCGCCCCCTTTTGAGAGAATGCTCAATCAAACTGTTGCTGAGCAAGCATTCTCTGCTCAAATTTGTTCGTCTTTTTTGCGACAGATGGCGCTGTCAGCGGCGGCGGCTACGGTAAAGAGACGCTAATATAAAGATACGCTATGATGCAAAACTCCCCAATTCGCTATACTTGGGACACGCGTGAATTTCGTGTTCTACAGTTTTACCCCCAAAAAGTCAAAATTGAAAATTCTTTACAGAAATTTTTGCATGTCCAAAAAGGAGGTTTTCAGGAAAATGCCTGTCCAAAAGACAGGTAAGACGGGTCCTGGCTAAGTCCTTGATTCCCCATCTACCATAAAACACAATAGTTATCCCTGTTAAAAATAGAGGCAGTCGGCCTCCATCAAAACTCTCCCCCCAGACAATGCCACAAACCTGTATGAGCCGTGGCAAGGTGGATGTCCCGGTATGGCTGACTCAAGCCTGTTACCTGCTCACTTCTGTAAGCCATAAGGCCAAGAAAAAAATGTTGTTTGTTTCCTGTAACGGTCTGAAAAAAAATAGGGTAGGTAGGTCGGTAAAAACATGATTTTGCATTATTTTTTGGCTCAAAAATGTGTGTTTTATGCATGTCTTACGTAGATAGGGAGTTGGAAGGGCGTAAAATACTTTAGGGTAGGGATTATTTTGTATAAAAACTTGTTAGGGTAGGGTTACAGGAAACAAACAATTTGTTTTGGCCTAACTAAGGAGTGCTGAAGAGGACAGGTTTGGGGGTGGTCTTATTTGAAAGGTGACATGTATAAGCTCATTTTGAACCTAAATCATTCTTATGGCGCATTTGCCCTTTAAGGAATGAAACGGTACAATAAGGTACTTTTTGAAACAATTCCGGTACCTGAACTGGTACCTCTTAATGGTATCAACCCTAACACTGGTAGACTCGTAGTAAAGTATGGGAAACTGATTGGAGTTATTATAACATTTATGTCTCTGACTCACTTTTATTTTCTACATTTTTCAGGCATCTGCACATCAAAAGAATCTAGATGTTGGAGCCAACATATTTATTGGTAATCTGGACCCCGAAGTGGATGAGAAATTATTATATGACACATTCAGTGCCTTTGGAGTCATATTACAAACACCCAAGGTAAGGTCCCAAACTCCCAATGGTTGAGTGGTCTAAGGTCATTGCCTTAGCCAGGATTTTAAAAATTCTTGTCTGAAACAGCATTCACAAAATTTCTGCCCGTCCAGATTTAGCTACTCAGCTTCTTTAAATTCTTCTACAAACTTAATTTGATAGCCGTTTGTGTCAAAAAGGAAAATGAACACTTCAGGCATATCTTTGAAGATGGTTTGTTCGAAAAAGATATGGTTATAAGTCCGAAAAAATAAAAAATTAAAAGTTCTTAGAAATCTTTGCTTGGCTATAAGAGTTCACAATAATGATAATAATAATAGTAGTAATAATAATAATAGTAAAAATAATAAAATTGATAATAACAATAATATAAATAATGATAATGGTAATAATGATAATTCTGATAATGATAATAACAAAGATAATTACAATAATGATGGTGATCGTAGTAATTGTAATAATGAAGTTTCCTTTGTATAGTGCCATTTCTATGCCAAAATGTACTAAAGTTCTTAAGGAGTTCTGGAGGAAGCTCTTTGTGTGAATGAAATTCCATATCTTTGTCTGTTTCAGATTATGCGAGACCCAGACACGGGCAACTCTAAAGGTTACGCCTTCATCAACTTTGCAAGCTTCGACGCATCAGACGCGGCCATTGAAGCCATGAATGGACAGTATCTGTGTAATCGACCCATTTCCATATCGTACGCTTTCAAAAAGGATTCCAAGGGAGAGAGGCATGGATCAGCTGCAGGTAGGTCTCTTGGGATAGGTACCGGTACTCAATACAATAGCAAATACTGCTATCATATGGGTAAAATTATCTGCCGAAAAAGTTAATTACAGTATCGTTAATTAATCATTGATTGTTAGTAGCATTATCGATAATTAATTATTAATTGTTAGTATCATTAAGAGTACCTTTGAGGAATGAAATGGTACAATACAGTACTTTTTGAAACAATAACGGTTCCTCTCAACGATATCTAACCCTTATGAATATAAAGGTGCCTACATTATATACGTTTCAAACAAATTGCAGTCAGTCTAAGTTACCCAAACTAGGGGTGTTGCTATGTACAGTTTCTTCTTTCTTTTTTCAGAGAGGTTGCTAGCTGCTCAGAACCCGCTGTCTCAGGCCGACAGACCTCATCAGCTCTTCGCAGACGCCCCTCCCCCTCCGTCACAGCCTGCCGTCTCAATGCCAACACCTGTGGCGCCCCCTCCCCCACCCCCCATAGGCGCCCCACCCCCCTCATCCATGCCACCCTCAACACAGCCGGGCACGTCTCTACCCTCATTAAGCTCCTTTCCTCCACCCCCACCCCAGGGTGTGCCCCCACCCCCGGTACCCCCACCCTCTGGTGTGCCCCCACCCCCAGGCATACCCCCACCCCCTGTACCACCACCCTCAGGACCTCCTCAATGGCAGCCACCACAGAATATGGGTAAGTTGATATTCACATTGGTATAGTGCAAATATTTAACAGTAGTATTTTTCACAAGAATGGTTTCAGTATTAAGTGAAGGTGATGGATGCACAAATATTTGATTCAATTATATCCTATTTGGAATCTTACTTTAAATATTGAAATTGTAAGTAGAATGCCATTATAATTTTTGTTATCTGTCTATCAATAATTTTAATGATAACCTTTTGTTACTAATATTATTATTATTATTTTTATTTTTATTATTATTATTATTGTTATTATTATTATTACTATCATCATCATCATCATTACTATTATGAGAAAGTCTGTTACTTTTATATTTCATATTTATATTTATTAAGTATGAATATGTTATTTCTATATACTATTATATGATTCTTAGATTCCATTCTTGCCTTTTGCAAGTAATTTTTGTAGCGTTATTGAAGTTACTCAAGGTGTGTTCATTACCCATATAGTAGTTATGTTAATCATTGTTATTGTCTATATGTTTTTACAGGTGTGCCGCCTATGCCACCGCCACCCATGCCTCCACCGCCTCCATCATCACAAAACCAACAGATGCAGCCACCTCCAAGGCCACCAGGTAAGGCTGTAAAAATAGTGTTTGTTTCCTTTGTTTTCTTTGTCCCTACTGTGTCATTAACCCTGTCACTGCTGGCGGCTAGTTTGGCCAATACGAAATGATACAAAAAACCTGAAAAATGACTGTAACCCTGGCACATCGGTACTCATCTGAGAGTGCTCAGTGAGAGCTTTCCGATGAATACCAATATGACAGGGTTTAGATGGTTTTCATACTAACCCTTTCAATGCTGAGGCTACTTTCGTCCAAAGCACAAGGGTTAAAAGCCAACCTCCCATTTTGCTCTGTTTAAGAGTCAATTCAATAGCAGTAAAAATAATCATACATTCGAGGGTTGGATGATTTCCTATCAATATGTCATATGGATATGTCATGTTTCCATTTCTTTCCTCAGGACCTCCGCCACCTGGCATGCATCCCCCAGGAATGCCACCTCCGCCGCCTGGGATGGGTCCGCCACCTGGCATGGGCCACCGAGGACCTCCACCGCCCGGCATGAGACCACCTCCACCGCCTGGCTGGAGGGGTCCGCCACCAAGAGGACCCCCACCATTTGGTAAGTACAGGTTGGCTCTATTAAAAGCTATTGGATTATTAAAAGGAATTATTTTCTACTCATGCATGGTCCAATTCTAAGGGCTGTTTTAGCCACTTTTTCAGGGTCTGCCATTTAGATATAAGGCTAGGGGTCGAAAAAATCTTTTGATGAAAATTAGTGGTCAAAAACAGGATTTTGCCCAATTGCGATCAAACAAGCTGATTCGTTGATTACCAATGTGACAGGTTAGCGGACCATCATTGTTCCTACATTTAAAAAAAACTGTTTTCATGCAATTGAATAAACAAATTAAATGAAAAAAATAATAAATGAATAAAAGAATAAATGAATGAATATATAGAAAAGGAAAACAGTCCACATTTCTTTGTATGAATGATTTGAATTTTATTTGTTCTCTTTTTTTCCACCAGGTCACCATATGCGTGGACCCCCACCCCCTGGGCATCGCGGCATGAGACCTCCACCCCCTGGCGGTCCCCGGGGTATGAGGCCCCCACCTCCAAGACCACCGCCGCGGTACTAAGTTACCATGGAGACACAAACGACAGGAAATGTGTTATCATGCTATTTGACTTTTTTGAAAAAAGGATTGGACAGAAAGTGTGAACTCGCGACATATTTCGAGGGGAGTTCTTTGTTGAGCTCTGATCAACATTTTACTCTAAAAATATTATCCGTAAGATGTTATTTGTCTGAGAAATATCACAGAAATATTGTAGACTGTTTGGGCTCTTCTTTGGAGAATTTGTTGAAACATCCGAAACATCTAGTCTTAACTCACCAAAAAGGACACTTAGGAGGTTTAATTTTTTTTAGCATTTTAAAAAATGTAGGAAACGACATATTCTTGTACCTCCTCGCTTGTTTTATGGGTGAATGGATACTCATTGTGGCGTCAGGTACTGAATAGCATCCTAGTTGGGTTAGATTGTGGTACAGCCGCTGTGTGTCAGACTTATTTTAAAGATTTGTATGTAGACATTGGAACAGTTGAACATTCCATGGCATGTAAGGCTTCTTTGACTGTAATGCACCACAATTCAACTGCACTTTATTTTGAAGTATGTAACTTCCCCCTTGTAATCAAATACGCAGCAGTTCCTTCAGCTGATGCATACTTCAATGTGTTAACAGGAGAAAAGTTCATTTGTCACAAGACAATGGCAAATAAGGATATTGCCCTGAGATTTCAAAGACAATGGCCTAGTTCTCTAAGCCATTTTCTTTCTTTCTCGCACGTTGCAATTTGGCAAAATTGCAATTTGGACTCATAACATTCAAAATACTATTACCCGATGATAATTTTAGTATAAATCTGGATATGACATAATACATCACAAGTCTATCTAAACCATGGCTAAGATTGGATTTCATATTTATTTTTTGGGTGATTATAGGGTAGACTTAGGAGAGTGGAGCAGAGAAAATGGTTTTCCTGCTAATTTTCTATTGTTAAGATACTGAAAAAGAAATTCATGCTTTCCTATTTTAATGAAATAAGTAATATCATGGGCTTCTGTAAAATTTATGGTTCTTCTTGCATTAATGAAGCTCTTTCAAATCTCATTCGTTGGTTGACATTTTGACTGCCACACTCTGTACAGGAAATATTTGGTTTGTAAAAAAAAGTATAATAAAAATGTGTACTTCCGTATTGAGTCGTCATATTCATCAAGTTCCTTTCAATTACTGTGTATATAATGAAACCTACTGTAACAACTCCACACACACACACACACACACACACATATATATACATGAACCTGCTTTAAGAAACCACCTGCCTATAAAAACCAGTCCAGTAACCCCCAGGTAGTTGGGATTTTGTTTGTAGGAGAAATGTTATTTAGGATACTATTGACAACTCTCCCTCAAATATTTTGTGAAAGCATTTACAGTTCTTATTATGTCTTAAGTATCAATCCAGACAACATTGGCAGCACTTGAAGTTACTGCTTCTTAGATTCAGCCTTTTCCTGCAGCCAGACCAATATGTTGTTGACTGTGAGGACAACAAAAGCTTCCTTGGTCAGTACGCTGGCATCGCCGCACAGCTGAGGTGATGCAAAATTCCAAAAATGGATTCCAAAAACGTATCGTCCTTAGAGACAGATATAGTGGCAAGCGTCATTTCCTCACTCGGGGCCTGAAATCTCAGGCAAGTGGTCCACTACTGTTGCGTTAGATTCACTATCCAACTTGTATAGGGGATCCGCCGTGGCCTAGTGGTTACGCCACTTGGCTCCCAAGCGTGAGTTTGCAGGTTCGAGTCTCCGCTGGGTAATATAATAGCGTGTTTGCCTGGTTGCTTTATAAATGTGCTGTGTTGTTTAGGACTGGCTATGGTCCTTCTGCAACTGAAAGACCCTTTGGAACTACAGGTGAACTTGGATATGACGGACCACTGTATGACAGATTTTTGCATATGACGGACGATATGCTTGGTCCCAGTTCGATGCATATCAAGTATTCGTCATATGTATACGGCAGATTTTGCATATGACGGACCAATTTTCCTGGTCCCATGGAGTCCGTCATATCCAAGTTCACCTGTATTTGTAAAGAGAAGGGAATTTTTTCCCGGTTCCGGGTTTCTATTTCTTCGCGATATGACGTAAGCTGTTGGAAGCGACTTAACTCTGCTCCTGCCAGGTCTGGATAAAGTCGGACGGTAAGATCTGGGGCTCAGCTGCCAGGTCTGACTTTATCCTGACCTCCCACAGAAACACTAGAAAAGACTGGCTTACCAGTCTAAATTACCCTCTCCCCCCCCCCCCCCCCCCCCCCCCCCCCCCCCCCCCCCCCCCCCCCCCCCCCCCCCAATCTACGTGCCACTAGTCTATTTCGAAAGCCCCTTCTTCTAGCTTTATTTTGATACCAGACATGCGGGCATAGCCCCAAGTTTTGTTAGAGTATGGTGTCATTGAATTATAAGGTACTTAACCACCAGGCATTCTGCTGAATGTGCTGGTTTCAGGGCCATATAGAGCCAGCAAGGGGTCTGGCAGGACTAGAGTTAAAACCCCAAACATTCCTTCCAACTTGTGAAAATAAACTACAGAACCTGCTGAGTAGTGACGTCTAATTTACTCTCTGCTACAAGAGCCAGACCCATGGGTTATTTCCTCCCTTTTCTTTCAACTTCTGATGCTAAAGTAGTCTGTACCAGATAGGTACTTTCTTTTCTCTCATAAAGTCACTAGCATCCTTTGATGTTTGTTCAAGAAATCTTATGAAGTTGGAATAATGCATGTTCATATCCAATATGAGATTTTCCCTCTATCAATCTCCACAGTGGAGAAGAAATGTACTTCTCTATGAGTCTGAAATGAAGCTCTATTGTCAATTGCAGCTTCTGGGGTAGTTGTGTACCAATAACTGCAAGTCTTGATAGGTGATGTTTAATACTTTTTAGAGAGGTTATCTTACAGATATCCTCTCTCATGGATTAGGCTATGTGTATGTAATTCCCGCCTTTTTTCTAACAACGATTTCTATTGGTTGTTTGAGTACCTTTTTTCATGAGAAACCAGCCCAGTTTCCTGCTTCACTTTGCATTTCAAGTTCATTTCTAACTAAGTGATAGGTTCTTTGCACAATAGACCTGAACACTATTGTTCCATTTTTTATATATTTTGACTATTTCTGTCATTTAAATGCATTTTCAAAATTTTGGTTTCTGCTATAGTACCTGCCTTTCTATTGGTCGAAATTCGGGTAAAATTTCAGACTTGGAGCCCTCTTTTCTAATCATTTACTCAGTTTCCCCATTTATAAATAGTATACATGCATTCGTTATTAATTTATATTGAACCCTATTAAAAGTTTAAATTTTTATTTGTATTATTTGTGTGTATTAGATGTATTCTTCAAAGTTTGTACACTTTAAGTTACCTGCTTTTCTATTGGTCCGATTCATGGCTCTTTTGATATGTGGCATTTTTATTAGCTGCATTTTTATTGGTCCCCTCCATGTGTCCATGCAGTAGCTGTGCTATATATGGCATGATTTAGTAGCCCCCTTTGGGTAAAACTGGCTGAATTTTGCCATAGAATCGCTACTCTTACTGTGTGGTTATTGAAACAATAACAATATAAAATGTACAAGTGAAGTTTCACTGTTTTAACATACCTTTGTTTAGCCTGTTGTCCGCGCTGCTCCTGTGTACTGGTATAAATTTCCATTTCAAATTAGGCTGGTCAATGTAGTGCAACAACAAACTCTCCTGCTGACAACAGGACTGTGGTGAGAGATCCATCATCTCTTCTGATTCTTCCTCTTCTTCATAAGAGGAACTTGACTCACAGGCATCAGACATGGTTAATTCCCTTGCTGAGGCACTCATAAAGTCAGATTTTTGTGGCTGAGCCACAGTTTCCATCTCCATTAGCCCACTTTGGTCATAGTAAGAACCTTTCCCTGATTTATTTAGGGCTATATTAGCAATAACTTTCTATCTGGTGAGAAGAAACGTCCTGTTTTAAAAATATTCTTTTTCCTATTAGGCATCTGGACAATTCAGTGTGTTAAGTCCAAATGTGGAAAAGTTCTGAGTGACTATTAAGTAATTATGCTAATTCAGGGTTCATGGGGAGAGAGGGCCCCTCATAATATATTCAGACACAAGCTGAGAGGGTCATTAGCTGAAACCCCTGCTAAGTCCTTATTGCTGATTCTTTATCTTAAGTTCTGGTTTACTTAGTGGGTGCTGGTGATTTCCTTTCCTTTGATCTGTCTTTTCTTCCACTGTGTTAACCCCTTCCCTCCAAATTTTTATATTTAGATTATACTTTCCCCAGCTTTCTATTACTCAAAATGCTAAAATATATTATTGTCTCACTGCTTGTTTCACCGTACATTGCTTTTGCCTTTCCCCTGTGTAGTACCCTGAGTCAATACCAGGGTTGGGGTCAATTACTTTAATAAGTGATCAATTATATTACTATTACTTCAGTATTTTGCAATTATATTACTATTACTATTACACCATTTTTTAGATCCAGCAATTACAATTACTATTACATTTAACAAATTAATTGATTACATTACAAATTTCTTTTCAATAGATGGAACAAAGCTTACTGGGTTTAATGATTTGACTATTCCATTATATGATTTATGAATACACTCCATTTATAACAGTATTTTATGTATAGATCTCATAACTGGCATGGATAGCAGCCTTTTTCTGATAGTCCTGCTATAGAACTTGTCAGATTAAGTAGTCTGATTCTTCTGATCTTAAAGTACACTATTTTCCAATATGTTGGTTGCACTTTAACACTTTCAATGCTAAGGCTACATATCGGCCAAAGCACAAGGATGCAAAGATTTTTGAAAACCATGTAAACCCTGGCATGTTAGTGTTCATTAGATAGGTCTCGCTGAGTACTCTTATCGTAGATGAGTACCCAAGTGTCAGGGTTTCAGTAATTTATCAGGTTTTTTGCATCATTTTGAATTTGCAAAATTAGTTGCCAGCACATTAAGAACATTGGTTTCTCAAAGGCACTGTCCTTCATGTTACAGCGGTCAGGGCAGAAAATCTTCCCACTGTTCCCAGCAATACTAAATATCCCCTCTACTGCAGTATGCTGGTATGGCCAGGTAGTTCCAAATTGGGACATGGGATTTCAAAGATGGTTAGACATGTCACCAGCTTAAGTCATTGCACAGTGGAACATCTCTTGGACATACTGATCCACTGAGAATCATGGGTCTGTTTTCAAAAGGGGGTGTCTGTTTTCAAGCTGATTGGATTTCACTTAGGTTCAGTATGTCTCCTCCAGTTAAACAACACAATAGATTTGCATCCTGTTTCCATATCCATGACCCCTGTCCACATATAATCTAGTGCAGACGTGACATCTGTGTATTGCAGATAATCTTCATGATATTGTGGCAGTTGAGCAATTAGTCTCAATGTGAAGAGTGTGTACATATGCACTACATGTACATATCCAGTTCCTGCTTGCCTCTGAGCATCCCATAGCAGATGCATACCTTGTGATAACTTGACAGATGTAATAGAAAGAAATATGAAATTACAGTTACTTTTAGGACTAGTTAATTACTATTACCTATTACAGTAATAGTTAAGCCACTAAGTAAATTGATTACTTTCTATTACATTGAAAAATTGCAAATTACTATTAATTTTTATATTACAAATTACCCCAACCCTGGTCAATACTAGATATTACCTGTCCTGCAAAAAATTCAACTTTGCCTGAGGCTGAGGCCGCTTTTAAATCTTGATAAAGCAAATCGATGTTCAAGGGTATATTCATACAGTTGCATTTTGTGTACTTACTAATTTCATCATAATAGGATTTTGGAATTTCAACTTGCAGGAAAGGCAAATAAGTAATGGTATCTACTTGCCCAGAAGCAGGGTCTTAGCCAGCGTTTCAGTAATACCTGTCCAAAACAGCAATTTCCTGATTAGTTTTCAGCAAGAGTTTAGGTCCAAAAGCTGCCTCAATCATGACTTATTCATAATTGATACAGACAAGAAGGGCTTACTGCAGGCACACACACAATGTAGCTATAGCTACAGCTTAGGATGCTCAACATATTGCCGCAACAAAAAAAAACTATTTAACCATTGATAACCTCTCTTAGGACGCCGGGCGTCGTTCTCTCTTGTTACTACAAGTACAGTGCCGTGGGGTGCCTATGTTACTCTCTGGACTGCCTGGTCACTTCTCATGTCTCGTCCCCTTCCAAGTCTCTCCCCGGGTTGCTCCCATGTTCTTACATCTCCCTCGCCTCTCTCGTCCAGTCTTCCTCCTGTCTGGCTTTTCTCCGGAATAGGCCTGCTTACAGGCACCTCCACTGACAACATATTGTCTACAATCAATATATGATAACTAGGCATGCACAATAATTAACACCCAACTTCTACCTTATATAATTCTTGTCAGCCTTGTTTGGCCATATATGCTAATACTAATAACATGGCAATGTCCTTGGTTATCCTGGGACCTTTCTTGTCTATGATTAGCATTCTTCCCCCATCCCTTTTGATCACATTACCATTGTACAGCTTATGCCCAAAATTACCCTAATTACATAATTACCAATGAACCTGCGGGCCGTAGGCATTCAACCGACAAGTTACCTAACAATAACACAACATCAATTAACGTCAGACAATATCTTGTCCACGCATTAACCCTTTACCTCTGACACCATTCTAGTAACATAACCTTGTTACAAGTCCAAGCGCTTTTACTCCTGCTTTGTATTCAGGAAAAAGTGCATCAGCTAATTCAGAATTTCAGGGTGCATTTCGACCTTTAGACTTCTAAATCATGTTTCCTAAATAGGGTGATCTCTGAAGCGCTATAGTATCTCAACTAAAGTTCTCAGTAGTATCATCAGACCTGTTAATCGAAATTACCCAAATAGGGTGATCTCTGAATCGCAGTACTATCTCAGCTATAGTTCTCTTTTTGTGTTGGTCGGTAGTGCATAGCGTATGCATAGCGTACTAGCCAGACCTACACTATAAGATAGAAATGCCCATCGAAAGCGTATCTAATGGGGTATCTTATGTCCGTCGGCTCTTAGGATCTCCTCATGTCTACGCCAGGGTTAAGAGGCATAAATCCTTGGGTGATGTGCACAGTCGACAAAGCGGCCGCCAGAAAATCCACCTGGCCATTAATACTGTAGAAATGTCGTTGCTGGGGTTGTCCCATGGGTATCATACCCTGGACGGATTGAGTAGGTTGTGCCATGATACTCCCAGCAGTGATAAGATGCAGAAGAAAAAATGTCTGACCTGACCCTCTGGATGCGTAGTTCAGACTGGCTAAAACCAGACTTAATGCCGCTCTCGCAGTTGAAAGGTGCGAAAAGTTGGCTAAAAGAGGTGGGGGAAAAAGGGCCCATGTCGCCTTAAAATTTCATTGTGGCTAGTGATAATCCAAAGAAATATGAGGACTTAGGGTAAATAGTTTTTATATTACATTCATCTCCTCGCTCAGATAAATTTTGAGAACATAATGTAGCTTTACAAACGGCTCTCACCTACCATATGTGTCTCTCTCTCCTTCCCTCCCTCCCTCCCTCCCTCTCTCACTCACTTCATCTCTCTCCTTTCTCTCACCATCACACAACATACAAGGCAAAACAGAAGGACCTCTACAAAGGGTAAGGTAAAATACACAATAGCACTTTGAACTGTTCAGATAAGACATTCAAATTAAACGATAATGGGGATAATGCTAGCAAAGCACATACAAACAGGCAATTGAAATGCAACTAATTATATTATGGAAAAATGAAAAGAGCACATAACATTAGACCAACATAAGCTGACGCTGGCAGTGTCCCTCTTGTTTATTATCACACCTGCTAATTGAAATCCACTTGCAGAATTTGTGAGTTGCATCCACGTTGAAAGGCACTGTATCCACTTCACCAGATGCCCTGAAGTGAAATGAAACATGGGCAATAAAATTATGGTGCATGTTAGATCCCAAAATGTATGGTATAGCCCTCATACATGCATAATGGTAAGTCTAATGCATTTGGGTGGCTTATCAAACCCCCTGTTTTAATACACCCTGCGATTGGGAGTTTGTTTACAAAAACTTAATGACTGGGCAGTATTGGATACAGAACGGATTGTTACCATGGTAATGAAAAATACTGACAACGGTGTGCGCTGATATGGAACTAGCAGGGCATTATATGAACATCAAAAATCCTGATCGATATTGTTAAAATGACATTTGTCTTGATCTTGACTGAAACATAATTCTAGGTAACAAGGAACCTCCATCTTCATTACAAGCCCTTACCCCTAAAGTCCTCAGCCAAGCAAATAATATTCATGGTAATTCACATACATATATACTCAAATAATATCATGGAAAGTACTCCTCGGTTGTTTGGAGCGATGTTTAGAAATGATTCTCGAGAAGCAAATTATTGGATACCTTTGATAGGTAGTAAATTCATATTTCAATAAGGATTAAAATGTGCAGATGGGAAATGTTAGCTGATGGCAGCATGTGTTCTTATGTCTTAGTGCCCTTTCGGACACCAACTAAAGAGAACTAGCCTGTTGGTGTCATCAGGTCAGCAAAAATAATTTGAATTAGAAAAATCTGTCATTGGCCAGCTTGCCCGCATTTTACAATTACCACTGCGTTCTCTACCCATGGCCACCTATGCTGGTTACCAGAAAGTGAAGGTCACACTGAAACTGCAGCGAGGTAAGCACATGCGCTACCACGGTGACCTGAAGAATATTCCTTTTCTTTCTTGTGGTGACTTTTCATAGAACTGTAATTGATTTAGAAAGCAATGTTTGAATATATGTATTTGCGTCTCCAAGTTGTGACTTCAAAATTCGAATTTGAAAGTATGCATACCTTTGTAGTCCGGAAATGGCGTAACTCAAGGTGGTTTACTGTTCCCCGTTGGTCGCGTCTTCTGCCATATCGTCCAATCTTCCCACTTCGTTATCACCCTGCTAGTCAGCGTCACTTTCAGTAATATCCATCGGTTCCTCGACATCCAAATTTTCAGGTTCATTTTGATCTTCAGGTATTTATTGTCATCACTGTCCAGGCCATGTTGGTCCAGTTCGCCACCATCATCCAACTCGGGCTCCTCTTCTGGTTGTGCGCCATCATCCACAGGGAGTATCACGTTACATATTCTGGCAATAATTCCCACCATTTCCTCTGCATATGCTTGAAGATCATCCAGTGCACCTCAGAAATCAGGTGGATCGCTCCTCTCATGCCTGCCCTCTGCAATTATCAATCGCAGTTATACTGATATCCCGAGTGTAACTTTTCGATCTATAATGTTGTTGGAGTACAATTCTGGGTGAAGTTTATAGACTAGTGGCCAGGGTCGCTGTGTCCAGACAGTAGGTGTTAAATAAGAGGACTAGTACCCCCACCTATTGGTAGTAAGCAGAGAACAAAGGTGGCGGCAATAAGGTGACCATGACAGTGCTGGTGGCCTTTTATGGCACGCTATGAATTTGTGTTGAAGGACCCTTATGTAGGTGACCGACAGCTATTATGTTGATATGGGTGGTGACACCTTTGTACCACCGTGACTACTATACTGTGGGGCTCATACAAATTGGAAAAAAATAATCATAAAAAATTTAACAATCGTCATATAAATGTTTATGCAACCCTGGTAGAGTGCTTCCATTTGCTATCAGAATCGGTGACAGGAATGGCCCCTCTGTGAAAATTGGGGATTCAAATGGTAATTACATATTGCACAGGTAAAATCATAACTACCTGTCCCTATGAATATCATAGGCATGAGTGGTAAACAACATCTTCAGGTGTACTAATTGTCAAAAATGTTATCGGCACATGTAGTGTTATTTGCCCTGATTGATCTCAGTTCGAATTCTGGTATCATATTAAGTTGTGAAATATACCATGGACATTACTTGCACATGTTCTATGGATATCCAAGATGATCCCGTAGCCTGGAAGCTGCATGATGCAGCTTTGAAATCTCACCATAGATTATCCATATAGTTGGGGTATAGATAATCATACTATGATCTGTTAATTTCTTAATGCTGGCAGAGAAGGTAGTCAACTTTTTTGGTTCCCAACTTCCAGTTAATTTTTGCTTAGAGGAACTCCGTGCGGTGAGAAGAGATCTCTAATGAAGATTACTGTAGAACACACATATGACGCGTGTCACAAATATAGCGAATTGGGGAGTTTTCGCATCATAGCGTATCTTTATGTTAGCGACGGTAGCCGACGCTAACATAACGAAAGTACAAATAAAAAAGTACAGCGTTTTTATATATAGCGAAGTGGAACCACACGCTATGTACGCTATATATAAACAGACGCGTAAATTGTGTGTTCTACAGTATATTACTTTTGTATTCATAAACCTTTTAAATGGTATACTTAGACGTGGGATTCTCCGTATAGGTTTGTTCTCTATATTTATGTCAATCTTCTTTCTCAACACGATGTACCATTCTTTAAAAGGAGCAACGACACTCTTCCTAAAAGGGCTTTTGGCTTTAAGAAATAGGTCGATCAATTGTCTTTTCTCTAACAAAGTCCGCCTATTTATGCACTTCTGTTATGGTTTTACGGATCCAGGTCAGCATGAGGCTCATATCAAATTCAGTTAAATCTATCCTGTTTAGGCCACCCATGTTGTACTTTGAAAAAAATCTTCCTTAATGATTTTAAGACGTTTCTTTTTTGAAATGAAATACTAGGGGAGAGCCTGTAGAATATAAATGATTTTTGAGTAAACATTTGGCCATACATACACGCCCTATTTGAGTGATTTCTCTGAGCATCCATATCTGGACCAAATCCTATTGTTTTGATAGAATCTATTCTATTAATTCAGTTAAATCTATCATATTCAGGCCACACATGTCGTACTTTAAGCATACATCTTCCTTATTTATTTCAGGACGTTTCTTTTTTCAAATGAAATACAAGGGGATCTTTTTCGAATTAGGAGAGCCTGTAGAATATGAATGATTTTTGAGTGAACATTTGGCTATACATACACGCCCTATTGGAGTAATGTTTCTGCGCATCCATATCTTGACCAATTGCAATTGTTTTTATAGAATCCATTTTATTTTCAATATTTTTGATCATTAATTTTAATGATATCTTTAACATCATATTCAATTCGCAGGGCTGTAAATTCACAGACCCAGTCCAGGTTGTTTTTACGACAGTATCGCTGGTCTGTTTCCCTGATCAGGCCTATCCTAATCATCTTAATTTTGCTGTAATTTAGGTTTAAACTTGACTTTTGGAAGAGCCATTCTAGTGTGCAGACATGTTTTAAGATTGTTCTCAGAGATAACACAGAGGTGTCGTCAGCATACTGACTGGTCTTGTGTTCTTTATTATTTATTTTGATTTCCTCCATGTTATTGTCCTTAAAAGCTAGGGTAAAAAATTTGGTACATTAACAATTAAAATATAAGTAGACATGGGATCCCCTTGGCGACAACCTCAATAAATTGAAGGTCTCTGATAAGTTAGCATTGATGATAATACAAGATTTTGATTTTGTTTGAAAAATTGAGATCCACTTAACGACATTGTCCCCAAAATTGAATTTGTTAGGACATTCATGAATAAATTCCCAAAGAGAGACTGTCACATGTCTTCTCAAAATCTACTAGAGGAATTAGGCCATATGTCTTGGTTGATTCACAGTTGCAGATTATATTTACATTAATCTTGTGCAGTCTGCAATGGACCTCCCTTTCGGAAAACTTTTGTTTGTGACTAGTTATTTTATTTAATATTTGGCAAAGTCTGTAAGGGATATATAGGGAAATGATTTAGAAGTAATTTTAGTAGGGAGGGGGATCATCTTGTTTTTAGTAGGTTATGGACTTTTTCTGAATTGGATAGGCAAGTGATTAGACCTTGGCTTTGAGAAGGTTTCAGTGTACCTTTGTTGAATTTGTCATTAACGGACGCCTTAAAGAAGAAACCTAGTTCAGGCCATTTTTTTGAAAAATTCTGTGCTGAAACTGTCTGGTCCTGGAGAATTGTTATTCGGTTGTGAAAGGGCTGTGTCGATTTCATTTTTGCTAAGAGGTGTTTCAAGTACTGTCTTTTCATCTTTATTGATCGTGGTTTGAGTCCCTGTTTTTATTTTCTAGTATATTTTCCTTATTACCATTTAGGTTTTCAAAAAATTCTTTAACTGTATTCAGTATTTCTTTCGTGTCTGTTTTCTATATCTATATCTATATATCTATATATATATATATAGATTTATTTATATATATCTATATATATGTATATATATTTATACATTTATATATGTGTGTGTGTAATATATATAAATATATATATATATATATATATATATATATATATATATATATATATATATATAAATATATATATATATATATTTATATATATATATATATATATATATATATATATATATATATATATATGTGGTATACGTTGTGTTTGTCTATCGTCACCCTGTTAAGAGAACTAATTATCAATAGCCTGACCGTTGGATTAGTCTGATAAGAACTGTCGTTGGAGTGGATGCGGCGTTGTGTGAACGATTAAAAAGCATTTCAAGTGACGTTATTGTTGCGTCACTTATTTGTCGCGTGGTGGTGTATCCCGCGACGTTGTCATGGTATAATGCGCTTCTACATCGCTATGGCCAACAATGGCGTTGTATATACCTTGGCAACAATGGTATATATGCAAATGGTTTCAAACCTCTCTGTGTTCTCGTCAGAGGCTAATTTACGGTACTATGATTGGTGTATCATAGTTTAAATTAGAGACCACATATAGAAACGGTAACTGTCTATATTTAAATAAGAAATAACCTAGCGTGGGTTATATTGATCTGATCAGGCAGAAGCGTGAATTTCGCAACTGTCTCTATCGGAGTGGCCCATTTCATAAGAAGATAGAAATGTTTTTATATCCTGTTTCGTCATGCAAATGTTTGGGTTTTGAAAAAGTCATGCGGCATCCCTCCCTTTAGATAAAAAAGTAAAGTGTACCTGGCGGGATTGTTAATCGCCTGCCAGTCACCTATATGCAAAGTGCAGAATGTTTAGAATTTTTTTTTGAGGAAAACTCGGAATTATACGTGGTGTATCTAAAACACCTCTGGACAACCTGGTGTGTGTGCATATATTGGAAAGTCAATGCTGCGGGTCTATTGCGCAATCCTGCTCTCTTCCGTTTTAAAAAAAATTGTTTGGGTAGAGGTCTGAGTCGTATGATATGGAATTTCAGGAGAAGATTGACATGGTGATTTTGCTTGATTTAAGCATCTCTCATGTTTACGGATATTGTCGTATTGAGCGATTCATAGTCGCTCACTGTTGATGCTATTTTGCTGTCAGGGTGGGCATGTATGAAGTCCAAGATGTGGACTGTGACATCATCAAGGTTGTTATGGTCTCTTGAGTTGTAGTGCCGCCCAACTATATGGGTGCTGCAGTTTTGTCTGATGTTACGAAAGTGTTCCATCAGTTTGTCCATGAGCCGCCTTTTGGTTTGTCCTACATATAGTTTGCCACATTTGCGACATTCTATGGCGTAGATGAGGTTGTTACAGCGGCATGACATATTTCGCCTGGTCATGTATGTCTTTTTGGTGACCGCGGATCGAATTTGCTACAGTAGATGCAAAATGGTCGCCCGCATTTGTTGGTGGTGCTAATGGAGTTAGGGACATTGCCATGATTGTTTACAGGTTTTAGTTTAGCCTGTACTAGTATATCTCGGAGGTTTTTACATCGTCGGAATCCCTGAACTAGGTCTGTATGTAGGATTGGTCTAGTGGAACTTGATTTATTGAAGAGTTCCATGTTTTTATTCACTATATTGTTCACATGTCTGTACGTTGGATGGTGCGTAGTGATCAAAAATAACCGATCTTGATCTGAATCTATTTTGTCAGGTTTAGGTTCTAGTAGTAGATCTCGTTCTTGTAGATATGCACGCTCAAAGGAGCTTTGAATCAGACTATCTGGGTAGTCTGCTAGGTGAAAGTGGTAGGCCATTGTCCTACTTTTGGCTATGAAATCTTCCTCGTCACTACAGATACATCTGATGCGGAGGAATTGTCCTTAAGGAATGCCATTTCTGCACGATTTTTGGTGACACGAATTATAATTGATGTAATTATGGGAATCGGTTGGCTTTGTGTATAATGAGGTGTGGATTTTCCCTAGGGATTCTAGAGAGACTAGAAGTTGACTTTGTCCTTGGATGTGTCAGCTTCAAACTTGATGCTGGGCATCCTGGAATTGAGATATTCTACAAATGTCTCAAGTTCTGCATGGTCATATTGCCAGATGGCGAATATGTCATCTATAAACCTCTTCCAGTTGAGTGGTTGTTTATGGTAAGTATACACATGTTTTTCCTCATACCAGCCCATGAATGTGAAGCTACTTAAGTGCCCATAGCAGTACCGCCTACTTGTAAGTAGTGTCTGCCATTAAAGTCAAAGTTGTTACAGCCCAGAAGTAACAGCAGGGAATCGTTTTGGGGATTATTGCGTGTGGCATCCAAACTTTCTTTTGTGGCTATGCGGCCTTCATGGTTTGGAATATTTGTGTATAGGCTTGGTACATCTAGTGTAACAAGTATACAATTTGGGGGTAGTGTTCCCAGTGATTTAAGCATGTACAGAAAGTCTGAGGTGTCCTTAATGTATGACTTTATGTTTTTTACATTCGGTTGTAAAAAGTGGTCTATGAACTGTGAAATGCGTTCTGTTGGGCAGCCATTGCCTGAGACAATTGGTCTGCCCGGTGGATTTGTCTTCTTTTTGTGGATTTTTGGAAGCATGTAGAATTGTGCTGTTCGGATCTTATCATCGGATAGGTACAGGTAGCATGATCTATCTATTTGTCCTGTGCGTAACATATCGTCCAGAATGTGTACAATTTTTCTGTGGTGTTGCAAAGATAGATCTGTGTCTATATCTTTGTAAAATTTGGGTCAGAAAGTTGTCTTTGGTCCTCCCTGTTTTGGATCACTACAGCACCGCCTTTGTCGACCAATTTAATTACTATGTTGGGGTTGTTAGAAAGTTGTCTAAGTGCCCTCTTTTCATCTAAGGAGATATTGCTTTTTCCTGGTGGAGGGATTATGCTCTCAGCCAGGTCTAATTTATTCTTTGAAATAAAAGCTTCGAAGGCCGCTTTAGGGGGCGGTACCCAGGCAGATGGTTTTTTGAAAGACTGATGGTGGAACGGATCATCATTTATCGTTTGGGATAGGTGATCTACTTGTGATGCATTAACTTGACTCTGTGTCGCGACATTTGTGTTCCTTGTTACATTAGGATTCTTTTGTCTAAAGAAATGTATATACCTCTCTATGCGGAGGTGGAACTGGTCGAGGTCAGTCTGGTATGTATTGACATCTGGTTCCCCTGGAGTGGGACAGAATTTTAAACCACGACTTAATAACTTTTGTTGTGCATCAGTAATGTTGTATTGTGCAAGATTAACAACAAATTCATCATCTTTTTTCTCTGACAAAGCATTGTTATTGGCATTAGAGATAGGTACAGGTGATGCGCCCATGGGCGATATGTCTTGTAGAAGAATGCATATAGCGGAAATAAATTGCATGCAGTAAATGGTAGAGAGTGTGAGACCATAACAAAGTTTGATGATCATGTACTCTAGACTATAATCTGCGTAAATGGAAAAGTCTTTATTGACAGAGTCTGTAAGTATATGGGTAAGTATACTCATAATGTGGTTGTGTCCCATGACAAGTGACACTTCATTATAAACGTTCGATAAGTTTATATTAAGCATTGTTCTGTCTGTTGCGTTGTCTATCAAATTCCGCATCAACTCTTTCTATGACTTCATGTAAACCCTCTCTAGGATTGACTGCATTTCCTCTGTTAGCAGGGTTATTGGGATCCCTGTTCTATGGTCCCCATTGAGCTGCAGCATTGGGTGTGCTACGGTTGCGACCACGGTTTTGGCCACCGTTGCGGCGGTCGTTACTTGGTCTGCCACGACTGTTATCTTGTCGATTAAACGATCTCGGGCCGCAACTATTGGTTCTGCAGCCGTAACCAGGTGAGCGTGACCGGGAGCGCTTGTTGCGCCCCCTACATCGGTCGCGAGAGTAGTTACGACTCGATCGGGACGGTCTTGGCGGCAGCTGCTCACATTATCATTACCCTGGGGGTTATTACCAGACTCTTGTGGGTTGACCGGTGCGTCTGAATCGTTGTCAGGTGCTGACATGTCGGGTTGTGCATTCCTACGGTTGTTAGGAATTGGTACAGTCTCACCGTTGAGATTGCGGGGAATATCTTCGGCTGGGATTGGGTTAGCCAAGTGCAGTTCCCTACGTTGTTCATGTTGGGACTGCTCTTTTTCTCGCTCCTTGCTTGCCATAGCATTGAGGCGAGTTTCAGCTCTTTCGGCATTGGCAGTATCTCTATCATATGACTGCCTTACTGCGGCCCAGTTAGGTCGCCCTTGTTCAGCCGCTGCTTCACTGCTGCTCCGGAGGAAACCGGCTACTTCGCGTGCGAACTCGAGAGCGTGGCGGTGTCGGATGTTGGTGAGGGGCCAAGGTAGTTGGGTCACAGCGCCAACTGATAGGCCCATCTGGGTGGCTTTCCGTCGTCAGCCCTGTTTTCTAAGGTTGATGCCCGTTCTAGGGCTTTGGCCTCCGCGCAGAAACATCCTCTGGCTCGTTTGTAAAACGGTACAGCATTCGCATTCATTGGCAGGAATGCGTTTTGTTGATCCTGAAAAACAACATGCGTAACGTTAGTTTTTTCAGGGTGATCTGCAGGGTGGCTTTAACTACCACCTGAGTTGTCACTATCTGCGTTAAATTTCTCTTGTTTTTTGGGAATAGATGTCGTGGTGATTGTATTACCACAGGCGTTGGTTGTGGCATATTATGTACAGTATTAGAGGCAGTTAGATTAGTATTATCAGGTGCCATTGTATCTGGTCTATTAGGAATATTTGTATGACTACTATTGTCATCACTGGAAGAGCTTGTATTGCTTTTCTTCCTTATATTTGGTCTCTCTCTAGCCCGTTTGGGATCTAGATGGCCAAAAGTGACTAGAGAGGAATGGTGAATTCTCTCGCTATCGCCCGGAGCCGTTGCACTAGTGACAGCGTTGTAGTGCCTGTCTCTGGGTTCGAATACCAGTCTGTTATGACGGGTATTTTGTGTAGTGCTTTTCCGTTAACATTCTTTTTGTTACAGGACTTTTCTTTTCTGAGTAGGAAGTCTTCAATTTTACGTGTATTGGTGGTGACATTGGAGTTGTCACTACATTTGTTTGTACTTTTCGCTCTAGTTACGGTATTGCTAGAGGTACTATTATCTATTTTGGCAATAGAAGTATTACTTAAGCGTTTAGATATGGCCCCGGTAGACTGTTTAGTCACTTTGGGTGTTTCGTCAGCGCTTACATATGTGCTGGAAGTAGGATGTGTTTTGCCTGAAATAAGGCTATCACTTGCGTCAGAGAGAGATGACGAAATATATGTGCTCACCTGACTGCCCCTAATGTGAATCCCCAGTCCGTTGGGTGATTGAGTGCAAAGCCATCTTCAACGCTGTTCGGGTTTTCGTTTGCCTCTGGATCATCATTGTCCTGCTGCATTGGTGTTCCTCTGTGGCGATGGGCACCGTTAGACATCGTTTTGTAATGATATGGTATGCGTGGTGTGTGTCTATCGTTGCCCTGTTAAGAGAATTAATTATCGATAGCCTGACCGTCGGATCAGTCTGATAAGAACTGACGTTGGAGTGGATGCGGCGTTGCATGAACGATTAAAAAGCATTTCACGTGACGTTATTGTTTCGTCACTTGTTTGTCGCGTGGTGGTGTATCCCGTGACGTCGTCATGGTGTCATGCGCTTCTACGTCGCTATGGCCAACAATGACATTGTATATACCTTGGCAACAATGGCATATATGCAAACGGTTTCGAACCTCTCTGGGTTCTCCTCAGAGGCAGATTTACGGTACTATGATTGGTGTATCATAGTTTAAATTAGAGACCGCTGTAGAAACGGTAACTGTCTATATTTAAATAAAAAACAATCTAGCATGGGTTATTTTGATCTGATCAGGCAGAAGCGTGAATATATATATATATAATATATATATATATATATATATATATATATATATATATATATATATATATATATATATATATATATATATATATATATATATATACACACAGGTGAACCTGGATATGACGGACCACTGTACGACAGATTTTTGCATATGACGGACGATATGCTTGGCCCCAGTCTGATGCATATCAAGTATTCATCATATGTATACGACGGATTTTGCATATGACGGACCAATTTTCCTGGTCCCATTGAGTCCGTCATATCCAAGTTCACCTGTATATGTATATGTATATATGCAGTCAGTGGGGGCGCCTTAGACCACACGGCCGTCAGAGCAGGCCCTATTTCTTTATTGAAATATCTGAATGTACATGCAGCTGATGGAGCAAGTGAGAAATCAAAGTAACATATTTGCATTGAATAAATGTTATTACAGTCTACTGAAGTCACTTTTGTTTTTGTAAGAAACATTTTGAAACAGTAACATGTAGTTACCCCAATATGAATTTGTATTAAGATATTTGTTTTTCATCATTTTCATCAAGTTAATGCTAATTCATGATTAGCCAGTTGAAAGTTAAAGAGAAATCCAGACTGCCCGGCAACAACCACCATTTAACCCCACTGACTGAAGTCACTGATCTTGTTGTCATTAGTTGGTTGATCTTGTAGTTATATAAATATGCAGCGTTGTGGAGGACTGTCCATAGTGCTTCTTCCCCTTGAAACTCTTCATGGTGACAAGTGAACATACATCATCCCGGTTCCAGGTTTCTATCTTGTCATGATTAGGGCTTTCATTGATACCACCCAGATTGATGAATCAATGAAATAATCTTACTGATTGTTGATATTGAAAAAAGGCAAAAGATGTCAATTTGTATGCAAAGTAGGTAAATAAACTTTATTTCTTAGGAAAACACCACTTGAATAGCACTAACACCCCACCACCACCACCATGGGATTCCATTCCATTTACCCCGGAATTCTTATAGACGTAATATGTGTATGTGTGGGGGTACAAGATCAGTCCACAATTCCATGCTGAAAGCGAGTGATAGTGTAACCTAGCTTGGGGAGATAGCAATTTATAGATGCAGCAGGTATCTGCAATCTAATGAATTCAATATGAATCGAAGTACCAAATCATTAATTATTTCATCAATTACTGATTTAAATTTAAAAAATTCTTACCAATGACACCCCTAGTCGTGATATGACATAAGCTTTTAGAAGTGATGCAAACACCAAGTCCTTCCCTAACTTTGCTGTTTAACCCAGCAAATCATTCTGTTATCTCTCTTTTCCTCGCATCTTGCGTCTTTTTTCACTTGAAGAAACTGAAACTTATTCATTCTCTTCTTGGGTTTGGTCGGATTTGAACTGTTACACTTGAGGTGGAATGCCCCTGTTTTGTCATGGTACTATCCTGACTCATTGTGTAACAGGTTGTCATGCTATAAAGTGTTCACAACCATATTCACTTTTTCTGTTAGGCAACTTCCTACTAGAGGCTTGACCTTCTCTGGTGGCTAAGTTTGTACTAAAGAGAGAGGATAGCTCATCCTGCAAGCCCAAGCCCAACATTTGACTGTGCCTTGCTATGATCAGGTTTGTCAGGTTGCCTCCAGCTGACTTAATACTTTACTCAAATGTTACATGTGAAGATTGGCAGCAATATGCCTTCCTTTGCGCCCTTTCACTTTGATGGTTCTGTTACATAGCAGCTGCAATGCTAGATCCTTAGGTAGAGCTTTTCCTACATGAAATACTTAAAAGAAATAAAAAAACAAGTCTAACTTCCAATGCGGAAGCATGGGTGGTCCATCATTCTCCCGAATGGCATCTCTTCAACACAAGGTCAACTGATCATGCCACATAAGCTCCTTGCTGTAGTTCAGCTTGAGGTCAATTTCTTTGGATTTACTGTCAGTGGTTCAGCACGCTCTCTCCTGGCAGTGCCACACCATTGCCCAGCTCCATACATTTGCATGACAAGTGAAATCACCTTCCCTGGTCACATTTGGAATATCCACTGCCCACCATGCCTACACCAATATCCCCCTTGCAGGTGCAGAATGCATACTTATCGGAACTATTGTAATCTCTTGAACTCATCACAGCTAAAATGTCAGAGGTTTTGAAAAGAAATTCCACCACTTTCTTTGCTGTAGCTGAGGGAATCATGTGCCTTAGGGTGGTGTCTGTTAGCACATCAGTGGTGTGTTGGAAATGAGGTGGTATGTTCAAAATGTATCCTGTGGTCGCTATCTCCATCAGCTTGTGGCAGTGATCAAAGTTCTGTGTGACGTTGCTTGATAGTCATGAATGTCGCAAGAGGTTCTTGAAGTATGCTTTTTCATTTGATGAGGAGTTTCAATTCTTACCATGATACTCTTTGTAGCTGAGGCTTTACTGTATCAGTGTGGAATATGCCATCATGTTACTTCATGTACGTCCTCAAAGCAGAGAAGATAATCCACCATCATCCTTTTAACCATACCATTTATCTCATCTTTCAAAGGTCTCCATCATCTACTATGTAGTGGTCAAGAGGTAGATCTTCTAGTGCCTTGGCAGAAGGAGATTCTCTGGAAAGTTTTGCCTCAGGTGAAACTTGATTGGGAACAGCATAGGCATGCACTATATTGTACATTTTATTGCCATGTTCCAGAGAACTGTACTCATGAAAAGAGAAAATTAGTGAAAAAGCTAATTACTGCTACATTATGTTATTGCACAAATGGGATAGATGAACTTAGCCAGAAAGGATGCTAATACCTAGGGCTGCATACCGCTAAGGGTGAAGCGGTACGGTACCATAACCGGTATCGTCGAAACGATACAGTATTTTATCGGTACTGCTATCGGTATCTTGAACTACGCTAAGAACACACTTAGCGTAGTTCCTGACATAAACCTAAAACGTATTTGTTGTCTGTCAAGTATTTCAATTACAACATGTGATCAGATGTGAAAACTAAGCAGTCATACTTACGGCAGCCAAACCTTGTTAACTTGAATAGATCCACATTCTGCTTGAAGGTACGATATATAGCGGCGATAGTTCCATCGCCGCTACAGTTCCATCGCCGCTACCATTAGTGAACTTGTGATTCTTATCGCTACCGCGTAGTGGCGCTGTATTATACAGCGCCACTACGCGGTAGCGATAAGAATCACAAGTTCACTAATGGTAGCGGCGATGGAACTATCGCCGCTATATCGTACCTTCCAAGTTTACAAGTTCGGCAACCGTAAGTATAACTTTTTACTGAATTATTTCGTAGTATTGAATGTTTGACATGGGTTTGTGTTTTGCAAAATACCGATAAGCATACCGTTAAATATTGAAACGAGTATTCCCCGGTATTTTGCGAGACGGTATTCGGTACGGTGCTGGTACCGGGTACCGGTGTACAGCCCTACTAATACCTGGTCACATTTCATTAATGTAAACTGTTTTAATTAATTTGAGAAATTTTAGGTCTTTTTGGCATCATTAAAAATCAAAATATTTCTCATTTAAGTAGACGAATTAATTCAAAATACAGGGTCTGTAAATTTTGTTGTAAGCATAACATAATCTAGCACAAAATGATATCACATACAAACCACTTAAATATTTACTATAAAATAATGTTATCTTGTATAAAAAAGAGGCAATGTATCATGTGGGGGAAAAAGTAAAGGTTGACCACTGCTCAGACCATGGGTGTAGTGGTGAAACGTGACATGCCTTTTTGAATAAAAGTTTGTATTTGGAAGGGAAGGCTCCCATCAAAGCCTAAAACCCATGGTTGAGTATCGATGAATTAGAAAAGTAGCTAATTGGTCCTTGCCATGACTGTGGAGGTCCTTCTCTATCTCTTCCTTCCAGTCAAAAGTACTCACATTGAGATGCCAGCGGAAGCAGCCCATTTCTCCAGGAACATAATGCATGCCTACCCAGAACCCTATGTGATTGAGGATCTTGAATATCTGGTAATTAAAGATTATCATATTCACAAAATATACAGAAAAAGAACTATGTTCATTTTATTTACTGGTGGCTACGAGACTTTTTCAGGGGGGGGGGGTTACGTTTTACACTGCCTAGTCACCAATCAGTAGATATGCCAATACCTAATGGCTAGGTTGTTATTTATTCTGGTAATATTTCTCATGTACATCAAAATGCAATAATATGGCAGAAATAGCAAAGGTGATGAATAAGATTATAATTTATGGTGCATCGACATGCAGGCTAGGCTATTATTACGTTGGGTATTAAATACTACAACTGAATGCCATCTACATACCTGCCTCTTAGCACCGGCATATCATAACTGGATCCCAAAGGAATCTTGGAAGGCGTTCATTATCCTGGTATACTTGGCATAATGTGTGGTTTCACATCCCTTTTTTATGCATGTGACCAGATTTTCTTCCTGGTTTTGGTTGCTGCTCCCAACATTAATTGCCATAACAAAGGGCAGTAGGTTTCAATTTCAACCTTAAAGTTGCCCAATTACAATGCCTGCAGACCTATGTAGCTGTGAGACTGCAAGACAGGGCCAGATTTATTGGTTTCAAGTTCTTTCATCTCCTGAAGAACAGTTTTGGAGATGAAGTTTGTGAGTTGCAATTTCTTCTTGGTTGTACCACACTTTAGTAACATTGTTAAGCCACTAGTTATGTGTCCATTCCCGATGATCTGTCACCATGTTGCTTGTTGTTTCCTAGAAACCTAAAATAACCAAGGTAGTATTCATTCATACAAATGAAATTACTGAGGAGTTGATGCGTGCATTGGGAAATGGTTAGGCTGTGGTAATACAAGGGTACTCTAGTTTTTATTCATCAACATATGCTTCTTGTAAAGATTTAGCCTTTATATGGCAGGAAAACTAATGAATAAAGAAATTCTAAGAAGTTCAACAAGGAATTAATATTTTTTTTTTATAAATTTCGCATTTATATAATTTATATAAGTGTTCAAACTCTATTGCTATCACAAGTATATGTATTATATTCCTTTTACGCTTTGAGCTTCAATTTGAAACCTTTTCCAGTGTTTCTTTTCTGAACCGCTTGGATACTGGCCTTAATGTTTGAGACTTAGCAAGTGTCTTCTTAAGCGTTCTAATGATATCTAGTTTCTGCTTTATGTATGTTGATTGATTTCCATCAGAGAGATGCTTTACAGAAGAAGTTTCTCATAAACTTGAGAATTGACAGGTTATAATACAATTGTATGCAGAAATAACACTTTGTTGATCAGAGATATCTTACAGAAGTAATTCCTCATAAAATTGAGAATTGACAGGCTATGATACAATTTTATACAATATACATACTCTGTGTTCCAGCTTGAGGATGATGTTGTCTCCGTGTTTCTGCACCTTCTCCGATTTGTTGTATTCAGTACGTTGAGCACGATAGTCTCTATAGGTCCTGGAAGATTATCCCATCAAATGGATACAGAAGTCACCCACATAGTCCATATAGGTATCGTTTCCTTCCAACGTTGGTAGCAACCCTCGCGCAGGTGGACGGCCTTGGTTTATAGTCAAACGATGATTTGAACCTTCCAACGTTGTTAGTAACACTCACGCGGGTCACGGGCCTTTAATTGTAGGCAAACGATGATTTGATCCTTCCAACGTTGTTAGTAACACTCGCGCGGGTCACCGGCCTTGAATTGTAGTCAAACGATGTCTGTTCGTCAGAGATAAATAACCTCTGGATCTTTCTCTTTTTGCTCGTAACGTAGCTGAACTCAGCCCAGGAGGATCTCGATGAGAATCGGTGCTTGAAGTATTCCAAGTTAGAGCTTTTTAGATTGAGTTCTCGTATCTCTTGTTATTGTTTTTAAACATAGTCCTTGCGCACGTGGTCTCTATTTAGACTGTGGAGAAGATAGCATTACTCTCAATCCCTTTCTGCAGTTTCACTGGTATAGTCCTTGGACATTCACAGTTTTTCCTTCTCGAACTGCTCGGATACTTTGTTTCACGGCGGAGCTGTCCACCACAATAGGTGATAAAGAATGTTAACGAGCCACAATTTTCCAGACTGTCCTTTCGTTATCAATCCCAATTGTTCTTACGCACGTGGTATCTATTTAGACCGTGGAGAAGAAAGCATTTTCCTCAATCCCTTTCTGTATTTCACTGGTATAGTCCTTGGACGTTCACAGATTTTCCTTCTCGAACTGCTCTTATACTTCATTTCTCGGTAGAGGCACCATTTTTCATCTTGGTCGTTGTATTTGAGAAGATTTATCCAAGAGCATTTAGCACCGTGCAAGTCCGCGCCATAAGTTTGGGCTGAGTGGTGCCCGGATGTAAGCCTCTTACGCCACGATAATGTCATGTCCGAGTGGAAATTCACTTCAAAATTGTTCTTCCTGTCCACAATCCTTAAAACTGTTGCATTTAGATAGCCTTTTCTATCCTCGAAAGGACTAGATAGGAAACCTATCAAGTTGAGAGGGAGGTCTTTGACCGATTTGCTCTTTGTCGCTTACGCCCTTACTTCATTGTATCCTGTTTTTCAAAGTTCATATTTTGCGGAACTTTTCCAAAATTCTTCTTCCAATAGTTAAAGATACATTCGTTGCCACATATTCAGTCAAAATTTGTATTAGATGATTCGCGGCGGAATAGATGTATATTTATCAATTTCGACGGAGCTTCCCTCAGGCCATCCTACCTATTCGGTCATGACGTCACCTTTTCTAACTTGTGTAACAGGGGAGGGAGGACCGTTGACCAATGGTTATCTGGCCATGATGAAATGGTTCTAAAACTATCCGGCTCTCAGAGTAAAAATATTGTTTGTTTTACTGGGATTTCCCAATTAACTCATTTTTTCCTAGTGGGATTCCCCATTAGGAATTGAGGTTGAGGATTGAGTTTGCACACTTTTATCTGTACTTAACAACTAAACAGCTCACATTGAATGTTCTACTCTAATTACAGAAGGGTTAAGGTGGCTTGCCTAAACCCAGACACCTATTTATGTCCTTATTTTCACTAAAGATGTATTGATTGAAGACAGACCTGTAGATTTGGGCATGCCCAGTCCTGCCTCAACTGAATGTATCATTGAAAGTTCTCATTAAATCAGGGCCCCGCCCAACATAGACCGAAATGTCTGACTACATTTGCCTAGATGTTGATTTTCTATGTTAATTTTGATATTTGGCCGTTTATTATATATGTTCAGGATCTCGCTGCCAAAGTAGAGTCTAGGCAAATGTATAGTTCAATAATATTGAACCTTACTATATATGCAACGATATCTTATTGTCGATGTTCTTTGTTGCACATGTAAGGTTCAATGTGATCCTGTAATTTTATGTTAGCAACGGTGGTTTAGCATAAAACCCATAAACGGAACCAATGCTAGGCTAGGTCCTGAAAGTGTCATTAATTACCATATTATATGTCTTCTTCCAACAAATATTCTGGATATTTCGCAATAGAAACAAAACATACTATTCAGGTTAATAATATACTTGACACCTGTTGCATTTTCGCTCATCCAAATTTCTGTTCCGTAAATAATTCTGACTTTTACAAAACCAATATGGCGGACATATACAACTTTTCCTAGTCCATCGCCGGCTGGAGATGAAAAGAGTCTGATATAGTCCTATTTACACGGCACTGACTTTAAATTATGACGGCAATACGTAGAGCTAGCCGTCGGCGTCGGTGATTGAAAAGAGAAAAAATACGTTTCCCAACTGTTTGTATGGGCCCAGCTTATAGCAAAATGCTTCCGCTCGGCGGAAGAGTGCTAAAATGATTTTTAAGACTTAGATCTAAACCCTACCGTCAGTAGGATGAAAACAGAAACGGGAAAATTGGTAGGGTTTATGTCTGAACTAGGTAAATGTAGGGTCAGCTAAGCATGTGAAAGAAAAAAAAGTGGGAAAGAAAGAGCAGAACCTACAAATCCAAAGAAGGCCAAGGGATCTTTTAGGGTGCATGGTATACAAATAGAAATGCTATATGAATGCCTTACTTCCTCTGACTAGACAATCCCTTCTCCCCACTTTCCCTTGTAGTGCCAACAATCCCACCCAGGGACAACCCACTAGACTAAAGCAAACTGGGGCAGGGAACCACAAGTCACACTCGGGCTCCAACAAAACTCACCTAAACTATCACTTTCCTTCAACAAAATATGTTTTTATTACTGCTTGGTAAGCCATGGAAGATCGCACACTGAAATCCGTACCTCAACAACAATAGCTATTTGGCCGTGACCTTGATGAATAATTAGTAGTGTTAAATAGTGCCAAAAACGGCCGTCAGGTGGTCTAAGGCGCTGCCACTGACTGCACGCTGTCTCTCACTACTGCCTGCACAGGTTAGAATTCGGGCCTGGGCATGTGGGAAAGTTGCCAGTTAGGTGGTGGTTTTCGCAGGGTACTCCGGTTTCTAGTTTAATACATAGGTAATGCTGGGCAACAACAGAGAAGGGTATTCCAGAGCAGTTGGCAGCATATAGCGCACGAGCTCTAAGCACTGCCATATTAATGCTAGGTACCAATTTTGCTGCAGCTGGATAGACTGAGGCATTATGGAATACTGTATACCGTGTTAATATTGCGGCAGTTTAATTAATGCGTACTTTGCGCACCCATGGAGTCCGCATTTATTAAACAGCGCACTATGGATTGGAAATAAACTATTTATCAACAACAACTATCATTTGGATATTGGATCCCTTGTACCATTAAACACACTAATATGGTAGCTTGTCATTCAACATACAGACCCTTCGCGGCCTCTGCTGGTACTAGGTTTAATTGTGATGTAGAGAACCCGCACACTCCAGTGTGATCAAACATGCTGGTAATCACCAATCAGAGTTACTGATTGCAACCAGCATAACACCGTTCGCGGCTGGTGACGAAATAAAGATTGCACTTGCCTATAACACTGGCCGCATCTGGCATCTACAAGGGGCTGGCTGGCTTGAACATAGCAGCACCACCCTTCCCAAAAGCCGGGTACTTGGTCGCATACCCTCACACAGCTTAAGATGAAGGTTATCATTGCGCAATAATTAAGCTGCGCATCCAAGGCAGATATCTGCTGAGCGCATTATCTTATATGCGCAATATTAACACGGTATACAGTAAACTGTCTTGCCCAAGGATAGACCAAAGTGCCCAGGCCGGGAATTGAACCAGCAACCTACAGATTAATAGTCCGACACCTACCCAACTGAGCTACTTTGTACCCCTTATAACAACTACATTAAATAGCCTTTTGTGTCGAAAAGGTTAATTTACACTTCAGCTATGTTCTATAAGATGGTATATCAGGAAAATATTTGGTTATTACCCCCAGAAAGGCAAAATTGAAAATTCTCTATAGAAAAGACAGGCAGGACGGGTCCATGTCCAGCTAGAGGGGAATCACTTGCCATAAGGCCTAAGCACTGTCAGTGTTTTCCCATCATCAGTGCAAGTGATGCATATCGGTAGTACAGTTTTGTACTTAGCCTTGAACACAGCATGAATAACGGCCTCAGTACGTAGCACCACAAAGCGAACAGATATCTAATCCTCCAATGTCAGCACTATAATATGGCACCTCAACTGGTGAGGCATATATTAGTCCTGGCCTACACATGACACTCTTTGAGAGTGCAAAAGAAGATGGTATCAAAGGTGCTCCACAACTGTAGCTGAACTCACTGATAGCTAAGACTACAGTGACCTTCTGCCTCTCTGAGAGGTGTCGCTTGCTATATACCACTCTTAGTTTAGAGCACTCCGTGCATCCTACTGTCATTCTTGCACTCTGTGCTGTGAAGAGTCCGCTCTGGCTCTGGACTTCTAGCTCAGAGGTAGCTGGTTCCGAAGCTGCTGCTACTGTCCCTTCACTATTTTCCTTTAGTGAAGGCCTATCCGAGTCTGTTGTCTCCTTCCCTTTCAACGAACTGTTTTTCTTGTGCTCGGCACTCTGGTCTAAGACAGGATCAGGTAACCAATGCAACTTGTCATCACACTTCTGGATCTGGAAACTATAGTGTCGCTCCTGACAATATTTCTCTATCCAATCCCTGTATGTCTGATCCTTTCTCGTATGGACTTTTTGCAGTTTTGCAAGATGCAGATCAGGAAAGAGTTTGACGCTTGATGACATCTATCTCCTCGAGCTGCTAATTGCATCCGCAGCTTGCAATGGTTCTTTCTTCAACTTCAGACGGAGAAATCGGTTTCTCACCAGGGACTGTGTTGGCTCAACGCTTTCTTTCCTGCTTGTTTGAACTTCCGGTTTGTCCTCTGCCATCTGTCTGATGGCTGCCTTACTTCCGCACTTCCTAAACATAGCCTCGGCTTCCTTCTCCATTTCTTTCCTTTCCAAAGAACAGTTCTGTAACCCGAGGTTTATTCGGCTGGGTTAGTATAGCTGTGTCCCGGAGCACATCTGGCATGCACAAGAAGGTCAACGTTTAGCTCTTTAAAGATGCAGATGTCTGAGCACATGTCACTTTCCAGGTTGTTCCTTTGGTCAGTTCCACCATCTGTGAACTTGAGGATGACCTTGGGATTTTTTCCTTGGGCAATCTTGGCCAGCACTGCAGCATGGCGGAACGGTGTTGATGATTCGAACACTGAGTCGTTCACTGCCACTGTAACCTGGCCCTGAACAAAGGACAGCTTTGCATCTTTTGGTAACTCACACTGCAGTGCAACTGATGGTGTAAGGGAGGCCTTAGACATGTCGTGATCCAGTGCCACTAGACAGTGATAAAGACTAAATTTTACCATTACTAGCCCACTGGGCCAGTGAATTTTAGAGCTTACTAGTCCATGTCAGGCGAAGCGTGACCTGCGCTAGCGAAGCCCGCAATCGAAGCGCCGCAGACGCTGAGCCCTTTGCAGCTGCGGATATTGGGGCCGCTCAAGGCCCCCAGAAGCCAGAGGGTTTAGATGCTCTGAGATGCATTCTCCTGCATTTCCAGGGCTATGTTGAGGCAAAATGGCACTTCAAAAATCATGGAAATTTTGTCTGCAAAATTCAGAAATTTCAGAATTTTTTTGAAATTTTGGTTAATGACATTCTACTTCCCATAATTTGCTTCTTCTCTACACCTATTTCTTTTGAGGTACTGGTTGTTTGCACTCTCACTTCCCTTTCCTGTCTTGTAGATTGTGGTGCTGACCAATAGTAGTACTCTTCCTAATGCTTGTCTTCACCCACTTTACACTTGGTACCTAGTTGTAGTAGCTTTTGACCCAACACCCTCTGTTAATTTGGCTTTGGTGCTTTTTGTGCATAGAAATAATAAAAAGTAGATGTGGGTTGCATGTGGCATGTTAGTTGGTGGTGGGTTCGACTCCCACGGGGGCTATGGCACTAATTCTAGTACCAATTCTTGAGCAAGCAGTGCATTATGGCATACCTTCTTTCTACCTATTGCACTCCACCTCTACTGTCTATATAACATCACTATGTCCCTCTCCCCCAATCAAAAATGATTATAATATTATATATTATTGATTGAATAAGTTCTTTAAAAAGCTACTACAAGTAGAACCAGGGTTTGAATTTGACCAAATTTCAATTGAATTTCATTGATATAAGAAAAAAACATCTAAATTTCCAAAGTTTGCGATTGATTTTAGATTATCCACGATCGTTACTAGTGCCCATATCCGCCAAAAGACAATCTGTTTGAAACCGGAAGTAGGTATCGTATTTCTGCGGGTAGAGTGGAATACAGCTTGGGCGGCGCCATTTCGAAATAAGACTTGTCAACAAGTATAATTCAATGCGTAATTAGCGTGCACCAGCAAGAATAACGTAAACAACATACAAGGGAGGCAAGTTACTTTATTAGTATATATAGCAGAGAAATGACAAGTCAGGCAGGTGGACAATTATGATTTTGTGGGGGAAAATTGTGTAGGAAGTTAGCGATCGATTTTCCATCTAGCTTAATAATAATAATAATATTGTCATTTGATATTGCGCCCTTTCCATATAAACATGCTCAAAGGCGCATTACATTCCATTGTCAAAGGATAGATTTTGATATCCACATAGTTAATTGATATATACATCTTTGAACAGATGTGTTTTCAATTGTCGTTTGAAGATTGCCACACTCCCAGCTGCGCGAATATTATCCGTAGGTTTTCATGTTGTTTCTCGGCTCGCAGAGTAAGTTCTTGGATGTTGATCTCAGTGTCCGTGGTGGGACATACTCTTTCATACAATTCTCTTCCTGACTGGTAGCCAGTGCAGCTCCTTAAGTACTGGAGTGATATGGTCATACTTCTTTGTGAGAGTGATCACCCTGGCAGCGTTGTTTTGTACTCTCTGGAGCTTACGTATTAGCTCTTCCGGTATTCCACAGAGAAGTCCATTGCAGTAGTCGAATCTTGAGGTTACCAGGGATATGACAGCACTTTTACTTGATTCTGCAGTCAAGCATTTTCTGATCAATCCGATGTTTCGAAGGTAATAGTTTGCAGATTTGACTGCCTCTGACACATGTGCTGCCATATTCATGCTTGGATTAAAAACAGACCCCAGATTGCCGATAGGTATATTGAGAATCTTGACAATCTCACCATTTACGGAAATGCTAGGCACAGATATTTTGGCTCGCTGCTTAGAAGTGCCCAGCACTAAGACTTCTGTTTTGTCTGCATTCAGTTTCAGCTTGTTCTGTGACATCCATGTATATATGTCCGTGAGACACTTGCCCTCCAGCCTAGCAACTCCTATATCGACTGCTTGTTGAGTGATGGGTTTTATTGACAGATAGAGCTGTGTGTCATCTGCATATATGTGAAGCTCTAAACCATGCTTTCTGATGAGTTTCCCAAGAGGTAGGAGGTAGATCAGGAACAACAATGGTCCTAGCACTGATCCTTGTGGTACAGACCACAGAATGTCCTGTAACTCAGAGAATGACTTGTCAATCTTGATGCGGAGTGTCCGACCTGACAGGTAAGACTTAAACCAAGCTAGTGCTTGACCTGTAATACCCAGTGTATTCTCCATTCTGCTGAATAGAATATCATGGTTGATGGTGTCGAACGCCGCACTCAGATCTAACATGACCAGTATTCCGTGCTGGTCAATGCTAGTTAGTATGTCATTCTGTACTTTCACTGGGGCAGTCTCTGTGCTGTGATCAGGCTTGTAAGCAGATTGTAAATGTTCGTGCAAGTTGTTTTCAGTCATTTAAAATCATGGAATTACGTGAGCACTCGAGATG
>OZ012697.1:20476121-20500734 GCA_963942565.1 Maea johnstoni | reverse complement strand
GATCGCATGTGTGTCTAACCTGAGAGTAGTAGACAGGGAGTGGGCACTGGTCATGCATCATCAAATTTCGCTGCCTCTCACTATCTGACCTAGATAGGATGACATCCACCAGCCAGCCAGTCAGTCTCTGCTGCATGCTTACTGCACAGATCACGTGACCAATACAACCCCAGGCTACAGCGCGTAACCCGAGGCGCAGATGCCGTAGAAGCTAGCATGCAGTACCTATGGGGTTGCGGATCAAGGTTATGTATTTCTCTGGTCTAACATAAGTTTATGAAGTGCAGTAAAATAGAATCATCTTCTGAGTATAAACTGAGATATGCTGTTAAATCAAAAATCAAGATTAAGTTCTAAGTCTGAACCAGAGAAATACATCCCCTCGCCTCGGGTTACGCGCTGTAGCCTGGGGTTGTATTGGTCACGTGATCTGTGCAGTAAGCATGCACTGGCTGGCTGGGGGATGTCATCCTATCTAGGTCAGATAGTGAGAGGCAGCGAAATTTGATGATTCATGACCAGTGCCCACTTAAGTCAATGTATTTAAAATACATGTATATACATTTTTGAATAATCACCATTCAATCCAGGCACGCTATTCAATCCAATTTAGGAAATGACGTATATACATGCATGTGTAAATATGCCTTATAAGTAATTACGTGTTATCTCATCAAAGATATGAATTCCACACCAAATAGATTTTAACTCATTCATACTTAAATGCCATCATGGTGAAAGAACACCTTTGAAGGTTATTGTGGAAATAAAGCATGAATTTTGAGAATTTCTAAGGAATGTAGTTTGATTTCAAATTAGCATTTCTATGGAATGCCATTAATGCATTTATTCACTATTTTTCTTTAGGGAAAAATCGTTTTTCTTTAAAGAGAAATCATTTTTCAAATGTCTGATTTTTCTTTAAAGAAAAATGTCTGATTTTTCTTTAAAGAAAGATCGATCTATTTAAAAAAAAAAAAAAAAAGATTTTTCTTTAAAGAAAAATGATTTTTCTTTAAGGAGAAATAGTAAATAAATGCACTAATGGCATTCCATATCTATTAAACGTTTTATCCATGAAACCTTAAGAGATATATCAAACATTCCGAGATTCGTAAGTTTTAAACCACCTAGAACGGGGAGTGTTTGCAGTATTTCTTTTCGAAATTTTGGGGGTTTCTGTCCCATAAAAAATTTTGAATATTTTTTCTAATTTGTTTAATAGTTCATTTGTGGGTGAGGGGAGGGACAACAGGATATGCGTAATTTTTGATATTAGTAGACTTTTGATTATTATTATTTTACCGTATGGTGTAAGGTTTCTAGCATTCCATAGTCCAATTAATTTTTTGATTTCTTCAATTTTTGTTTCTATGTTTAAATCAGTAATTTTATTAAAGTTCTTTATGTTATATTTAATTCCTAAAGATGTAAATTCTTGAGTCCAGTCTAAATTTAAATCTGAGCAAAGTATGACCCCGTTGTCCCTCCAGCTCCAAGTTTCACCACCTTTGTCTTTTCTTTATTTACTTTTAACCCACTCACACGTTCAAAATCTTTCAAAATCAGCATGCATTTTCTTATATTTTGTTCCTTTGCACTTAGAAATAGGGTAGTGTCGTCCGCATATAATGATGTTAGATGTTTTTGTGTAAAGAGTGTAATGCCTTCTATTTCTTTGTCTGATCTAATAGCTGTGAAAAATGCCCATTTTGTATTACTTTTGAGGTTGATCCTAGTTGAAGTGATTTGATCCATTTTATTGTGTTGTCTCCGAAGTTAAACATTTTTAAGGTTTTTGAAATGAATTCCCATGAAATGGAATCAAACGCCTTTTCGAAGTCTATTAAAATTATTAAACTGTCTATTTTTTGGCGTTCACATTCATTAATTATGTCATATGTTAGTCTTGAGTTTTCTCCTATAAACCTGCCATTTATAAACCCCTTCTGATCATGATGTATTAGATTTGGTAAATACTTTTTAATTCTATTTGCAATTATACCTGAGAAATACTTATATATCGAATTTAATAAGGTTATAGGGCGCCAGTTTTTTAAGGTTATTTCTAATTTTTCCCCCTTTGGGGATACATGTGATTATCCCTTTTAATTGAGCAGGGTTTATTAAAAAAATTCTCGATATGAGTTTAGTAATTGTAGTAAATTTATGTTAATATTTGGCCAAATTTTTTTTAAATTCATTGCTATATCTGTCTGGACCGGAACTTTTATCATTTTTACTTTTTTCCACTATATTGTGTAATTCTTCTAAAGTAATTTCTTTCTCAATGTCATCTTTTTCATTATCGTTTAATTTATGTAATTTATTTTCAATATGTCTTAACTGTGTATCTTCTATCAATGAATTCTTTCTATTTTTAAATAAACTAGCATAAAAACTGCGCATTTCTTCTAATATTTCATCTGGTTTGTTTATTGTTTTATTTCCTTGTTTTAATTCTCTGATATGTTTTGATATAAAGTTCTTATTTTTTAAATTCAAAAAGAATTTTGTCGGTTTTTCCCCCCAAAAGTTATGCTGCCATCTGGATCTGACCAGCGCTCCCTCTAACTTATGTTGCCTTATCTCTTCTAATTGTTTATTTTTCTCCTTTAATTGTAGTTTTCCTTCTTCATTATTGATATTAATTGTTATATTCTCTTCCATAATTGATATTTCTTTTACTAGTTTAATTCATCTTCTTTCCTTTTCCTCTTTTTTTTAGCCGCATAAGTTATTAGTATATGTCTCAATTGAGCCTGAAGAACCTCCCATAATAGTTCAATTTTAATTATAAACTCGAATTTGATGTTTTTATAGTTCTTTTTGACATATTCTTGGTTGTAGGGTGTACAGGCATAGGTACAGATTATAAGTTCTATTTCTTCCTCAATTTTTTTTTGTAAGGTTAGATCCGACAGTAATGAATTATTTAATTTCCAATTGCCCTGTCTTTTTCTATGTTTACTTGTAATTAATTTTAGGTTAATTGGGGAGTGGTCCGACCTATAGCAATTTTTAATACTTAAATCCCCATAAATGTCAAGCAAAGGTTCTGAAATCAAAAATAAATCTAGCCTGGCCATCTTATTATAGTACATTTGCCTTCAAGTGAATTTACTGTCATTCGGATGGGCCTGCCGCCAAATATCAATCAAGTCTAACTTGTTTTTGTACTCTGTTACTATTTGCTGTGCTTTTGGATTATTTAGTTTTCTATAATTAAAAGTGTCCTTTTCAAAATCATTGATTAAATTCCAATCACCCGTAATAATTAAATTTTTTAATGTCCATATTCTCCACTTCATTAAAGATATTTTCAAAAATTTTTGGGGAATCGTCATAAGGGGCATATATGTTTATAAGTAGAATCTGGCAATATCCTGTATTTCCATATCTATGATTATATATCTACCGTCCTTCCCTATTATTTTCTCATGTATTTTCTATTCAAAATTGTTATCAATTACTACTAGTACTCCTCCAGCGTTTTTATCGTGACCAGAAATGAAATAATTAATATTCCATTCTTCTTTCAAAATTTTTAAGTCCTCATTTATCAAGTGCGTCTCTTGTAGACATAAAATATAAACTTTTTCTCTTTGGGCTTTTTCAAAAAAATCTAGTCTTTTCATTTTTTCCCGAAGGCCTCTACAATTTATGGATTCCAGTTGTATCATTTCCATTTTACTTTAATAAGTCTCTCTTTGATTATATGAATATATTTATTAAAAATTGTGTATTTTTGTTTGTATATGTGTATGTATGCACTTACCATATGCGGACGACTCTTCAGATCTATTTCAAACAACGCATATCTGCGTAGGATTACTACAATTTGATATACTATTCATTTTCTTTAATTTTCCTTATACTAAATAAGCATGCTGATTTAAAAGTAGAACAACAATCAGAAAGTTTGCTTTTCTTATTATCACTTGTACATGTAACAAAAATATAGCAAAAACACATAAATATAACAATAACGTAGACGGAAGACATCATGCCCACCACGTTGCAAAGAAATAGATGCTTCACGATTTTTGCGCTTATGTGACCAGTGGTCTGACAATATGGAGATATCTTCAAGATTTTGCGCCTATGCGGCCGGTTGCCTGACACACTAAGAATGTATTCTATATCACGTACTTATTCTTAGCTTCCACTATGTGGATTCGAAAGTGTTAAAATATTCCTTTAAGTTATAACTCCGTTTACTTCTATAGCGTAGGCTGTCAATGGATATCTAGATATAAACAATATTTCTATACTCCAATAGATTATTCACACTGAAGATATAGTTCGCCTAGCAAGGCTCAAACTGATTATTTTCTGTATCAGACACACTATCTTCTAGTTGTGTCAATAACTATCTAGTCAAACAGTTGACTTCGCTCTAATAAGACGCAGTGTAATATAAATGCAAATGAGCGCCCCTGTCGGGGCGCGGAGAAACTAGTTTTTGTTTTCTCTTATTTGCGTCGTTCCTATTCACAATGCTATGTAGTCTATACTGACTTGGAGTCCCCTAGCGGGATAAATAATAACTAATATGTTTAAGACCACCTTTTGTGTAGTTCTTGCATACTCTTGAATTAAGTAACGCAAACAGGATATCCAACCAATATGGGGGCATGAAAATGGACACGCAACACAAAAATAGCAAACACAGAGATTAGAGAACGAAATACAAAAAAAATTCTCTTAAACGGGCGCACAATAATGAGCACCTTGTAGAGCAACAAAATAGACCGAAGTTATATCCCCTATTGGGGTTACAAGTTATTATTTCGAAGTATAAGTTAAATAAACAAATTAAATTAACAGAATTGAGATCTAGCTACCCTCCACGGGTGTACTTTGCAGCACCCTCGAACGGGCGTGATACAGTACAGTACCTTGCACAGGAGTACTTCAAACTGCACCAAAGTTATGTACGTGCAACGAATATATCACTCATAAAAAACAGAAAACAAAACAAAACAATGAACAGAATTTTAAACAGCAAACCAAACTTAGATGAACTCAAATACAATATAAACAGACGTTAATGGAATAATTGCTCAAATTAACACGCGTTGAGTGTATTACACTTGTCACTTATAACAATCAACGCTCTATTGGCGTATAAGATACCTTCCAGAGTATCACCAATGGTCTGTTGAAACATACAAATACGACTCCGTTTTTGAGCCACTCAAATATAAGTAGTGTATCAATCTTACTTTAATTTTTGAAGGAAATCAAATTTCCAGGAACAATTTATCACTTCCTTTTTTTGCTTTCTTTATATTCTTAATAGGACTAGATGGTATCTACATTTACGAGTTTCCTCGTTTTTAACCTTTCAAAAACTTTCGATCATTTTTGTTTATTTTCAGACCCTTTTTAACTGTTCTTAGTCTTTGTCCAGTTGTTAATGAACATGATTCGGCAATATGTAATAATAAAGGTTGACTCTTTGTATGTTTTCTCGTACCTAGACGCTTGGTCTGCTCTTGATGAATGACGTCTGTTGATTTTGGGTTTCTATGTTGATATCATGGATGAGAATTCTCTTGTCTATTTTCGTTGCACATTTTTGACTATTTCTATATGTTGGGACTATTGTAGATTTTTCCGATGTTTGCAACTTTTGTATTTCTTGTAACTCAGCCTCATAGCTACATTACGATGCTTATTCTCATTTTCACTTTTGCCTACATCGCATGTTGTTGATCCCGGCTTTTTCAGCATATGAAGCTTTCATTTTATACTTGGGATAAGGCTAAAAGCCTTTCATAGCGATCGCTCACTTATTTTCACATATTCACACACCACCAATTAAATAATGAAACACAGCCCCATGATTTCCAAAAACCAAAAAGAAACAAAAATACGATATCTTATGTATAGCCGTAAGCTTGACGTCATAAAAATGATTTTTTTCCCCTTTTTTTTTTTTTTTTTTTTCTTAAGTGGCCTGGTTATATCTCACATAATTGTGCATATCTAAACCGGAAAGAAAGTTATAGGTCATTATATTTTTATGATGTACGTTCTACAAACTGAGGGAGGTAAAAGTTGCCAATTTGTTGGTGTTGGTATATTCTTTAGAATATTTAGGAGCTGTGATTCACCTGCCAAGTGTATCGGGCTTCATGCTTCGGAATAGCTATTCTGAGCAAGTCAAAGAGGACCCGACTACTTCCCCTTTATTTTATAGTTTCCGAGTTAACGAGGGTTATTGCATATCGTGGGATTTGTATCGAGAACTAGAAAGCTACATCGTTTTTAATAGTAAAAATCGTTTTAGAGGGAAGCATCAGGCCGCTATTGACTCACCTCAGATCTGCTCTAATTTGATGATACGTCCCAGCTTGTTCGTAGGGTGAATGACTTGTTGCCGACGGTTGAGTATAAGAGATGGTTATAGGCATTTTTTCTGGCGAAGTGGTTCGTAGGACGATCTTGTGGAGTCGTGAGGTGCTTATCGTTGTGTGATATATTTCTCGACCGATTCTAAGTATAAAGGTGGCTGGCATTGTTATTACTGGCGAGGTTGCTCGTAGAGAAGACTTGAAAAGTCGTATGATGGTCGTCATTCTGTCGTATGGCATTAGCTCGTGTTCCATAGGCTATTAAAAAACTGGAAATTGTTTTATTGCTTCAGCCATGGTTGATTCGAATCGTTGTTAGACAGCGTAGAGATAGGCTCAGTTTCGAAGTTTCCTTTGAGGTGTTGTTTCATCAAATCAAATCCTTCCTGGACGCTTTTTTTATTCCTTCCGCACTGTCGTCAATCAAGCGGGATTTAGCGTATTCAAAAAGTTCCTTCATGGTGCCGTCCAGTTCTTTTATTTCTGCATCGAGCGCAGAGAGTTGGTCGACACTTGGATTTTCCCCAAATTCTAGCTCAAAACTGGGAAGTGATTGAAACTCTGCATATTCACCATTGCGGATTACTTGTAATGCGGTGTGTACTAGGCTTCTCCAGCAATAAACTAGGTCACTTACAACCCTTTAGACTCTGCGTCGCCTCACTATGTTTTGCTGGTTGTGGCTTCTGCGCAGGACTCGTAAGGCGCGTCTAAGCTTATTTGTTGAATACTTTATGAGCTCCCCGTATTCATTAACCAATATCTTTTATACGGAAATGCCAATCATTGGTTGCTGGGGAAATAAGTTAAGTTCTGCACTTGCCATTTTGCCGTCATTTTTTCCTAGCTGTGTATTTCTGAAGATTGGTTTGGATGTGTCGCACTGCGCCCAGATTTTCTTTTCTGTATGTGTGGGGTTCTCTCCTTCTATTACACGATGCGCACGCGTGATGAGGGCGCCCTCTACTATCATGTGATACTCTATTGTGAGCGTAATGGGCGCCATCTATATTGTCGCACCGCATGTTCATAGCTGTGGAGATATTGCCAAATATGAATTTTTTAAATCAAAAATTAACGCTATTGAATGACTCAATGTTGAATAAAAACTAAGACCTAAAACTAATTGAGTCTTTAATTACTACGTAGACTAGACTTTACTATTATAAAGTAAAGTCTTTATAATTACCGATTCCAAGTCTTTTTGGCGAGAGGTCGTTGTTGGATGCACCGGTTTGGGATGTCGGGTCTCCCGCTCGTGCAAATGCCGGAAAACAATCTCAACCAATGAAATTGATCGTGTCCCCATGACCCTGTTATGTCGCATAATACAAAATAAGCCAGTCCATGTTTTGCCGTTCCGCTTCCATTGCAACATGCAATCGTCGTCAACGATGAGTTCAACGCACTCAAACATAAGATTTTCATATTTTTTTTTCATTTCCAGCGCCAGCGATATGAATTTATGATTTTTTAATTTATATAATATTTAAAAAGCAATAAAATTATTAGGCACGGCGTCATATTTTAGGGTCGGTCGGGTAACCGGAAACGAACATATATTTTTTTTAGGCCTTCAACTGCCTTTCAAATCCTGGTCCATGAAAATATCTGATATTTTCAAATGTGACATTTGTGGACTAGGTGGTAAAACTGAATGATTGATATTCAGGTCATTAAATTAGTAATATGTACTGAAGAACACTTGTCAATGTACAGTTTAGAGCCAAAAATAGTTCTGGTCAGTAAACACCTTTAGTAATTAAAATGTTGAAGCTGCTTGATTTTATGGGTTAATCTTCGCCCTCATTACTGGATTGTTAATACTCTTCATACTTCAATTGCATATAGGAAATGTCTTCAACTTGTCAAACATCTGGAAAAGTGAAATGTTACAAACACTGTTGAAATTCCTCAACTAAAATAAAGAAAGAATAAGCAAATTGCACACTGAAACTGTTATTGACAATTTCGGGGTAATATATAAGTACTTTTTAAAGATATCCATTCGGATTGAATTATAAAACGGCTTCCTCAATTAACCAACCATTTTAAAATGCAATATTTATTTCAATAAAGGGAATATTCACTAACAAATGTCGTAAGTAGCAACAATTCAATATCTAGGACCGTAAGAGTAAAATATGGCTGAAAGAAAGAATAATGTAAGGTACTGAAAGGTATTGCCTAAATGTTTGATAATTTTGAAAATAACTGTCAGATGGTGTATGTGTCCAAAAAATATTCTTGTGCAATATCATCCTCATCCTGGAGTTTGGGGTGGTTCCTGCTAGAGATGGTGAACTGTAAATATAAAAATTACAATTCATATACACATATACTATTAGAAATATGGAACTGAAATAAAAACATATAAATTACATACACAAATATGCAATTGATTAATCAAAATAACCTTTCAGTATCATTTGATAATGAACCACACATTCATATTTTATCTTAGGCAAAATTCAATAAATCTTGCCTTCTTTGAGCTTTTTCTCCCTTCATTCCTGGTAATTTGTTGCTGTGTGAAGTTCCATTGATCCATTGTGAATTGGTTGACTTTACTGAGAGTTCTTGAACCAGACCCACTTCTCCCATTGGTGAGTTTGCCATAGCTTGTTCTGCCAGAAATAAGCCATAACTTCATGAGGTCAACATCCACTGAATGAAGATAGTAATAGCATAAACACTTCAATGAACAACAAAGAACGTAAAACAACCTTGCATACGATACATGTGTACAACATTCATTAGATAAAACACAGATAAATACCTACATCTTTATTCATAGATCATCAATAAATTATCATAGTAAAATAAATAGCACACAAATGCATAATAAGCATACTAACATGAATAAGATATACAGCAATAGAGATATTGAAATTGATTACATATGCATTAGGAATATTATAATTTTATTATCAAGTTCTTGGATTTTCTCACTAAGTAGCATCTCCAGAGTAGAGGATGTTCCTTGACCTAATCTATGGTTTCAATATGGATGTGTGTTTCGATTGCCCCACAATGAAATTGAATTTGGGGTTCTTGAAATCAGAGACATCACTCTTGTCGGTGGCATCAACATGGGCCTGATGAGCTGAAAAAATCAAAATGAATAATAGATACAACATCATGAAGACTAAACTTTGGTGGCAAACACAAATATATAGGGGCATGAGGATTATTTTGACCTACACATATCAATGATAGATGACACAATTTACCATTTGCGAAGATTGGTCGGGATCATCCATGTGCATTTCTTCAATCTTATCGTTGGCTCCATGTTCTTGGATGCTGTCATCAGATGTTTCATCTCTGGTCGGATACACCATCAATCTTGTTTTCCTTGGACAGATGAGTACCACTACTATACGACCCTTTCCCCTCCTTAGCATCTTGTTGTCACCCCTTTTTAATAGCAAAATCCAGTGATTTTGGGCAGGAGATGTATTGCATGTGCACTTGTTGTTAGATAGGCCATTAAATTGAATGCCTCCCTCACATTTAGTGACCCATCTGATTGTCTGATGCACGTATACAAATGCATGGGGAATATTGTGCCTACATGTGTGCATATGTATGTATATATACACATACCTTGTTGTACATATTCATGTATCATAATACATGGTTGAAAGATTTGTACATTGTCGTGCCATTTATTACGGTACTAATATGTACAACAATGTACAATTATACACGAAAATGTACGAAATGATGTTAAAACAATGTACAACAAATTTTCCATCACTACAGCATACATTTGGTCACACCCAAAAGTTTTTAATGTAAAACATTTTTCTAGATCGCAGCATTAGCTACGAAAGGCTGAGAATTACTTCAAACAACCGCGATAAAGTAAGAAAACCTAAGACAAGGTGCAAATTTGGAAATCGCACCTTGTCTTAACTTCAATTTCTTAAGTGGGAGCCTACCATTAAGTTTAAACAAAACACAAACGTTCTTTAAATCTATCTTGAATTCTTGCCCGCGTTCAAATATGGAACGAATGATCAATGATCATCTTGTTTGGTATCTTGAATCTTCTTCACTTATTACGGAAGCCCAAAGTGACTTCCAGAAATCCCGAAGCACAATGGATCATCTTGTGCGATTTGAAACTTTTGTAATAGAGGGATTTTTAAATAGGGAACATGCTTTGTCTATCTTTTTCGACTTTGAAAAGGCATATGACACCACTTGGAAATATGGAATTATATGTGTATTATATATATATATATATATATATATATATATATATATATATATATATATATATATATATATATATATATACATATATATATATACATGTATAAATGTGAATTATATAAATTTACATAATATGGACTTCAGGGGATGTTTACCCCTTTTTATCTAAGAGGAAATTTCGAGTCAGAGTGGTCAAGAAATGGTAGTTCCCCAGGGGAGCAAGAAACAAAGTTCCTTGGCATTGTACTTTACTCAAAACTGACATTTGTCCCTCATATCAAGGGCCTGAAGAAAAGTGTGTCAAGGATTTGAATTTGTTGAGAGTAGTTTCCAACACTGACTGGGGTGGGGATCGTAGAGTTCTGTTACAATTGTATAGAGCCATTGTTCGTTCAAAGCTAGACTATGGATGTTTTATTTGTGGAGCAGCATGTAAATCTTATATCTCTTTGCTGGATCCTATTCAAAACCAGGGGTTGAGGCTTTCTCTTGGGGCAAGGTACTTGGCAAAGACCACTACCTAAACCCAAGTTACTGGAATTTGTCTCATGTGCCTTGGCAGGGATTCAAACCTGGGCAGTGGTGAGAGACAGCGAGCAGTCATTGGCAATGCCTCAAAAATGACCCACTTCTATTGATATATATCAAAGAGAAGAATCCTTTGAAAACTTAATGCACAAGAAACAGTCATAACTATTCCAACTCTCCTCTGATATAAAAAACATTTTTCGATATGAGGGTACTTGGTTGTATATGTTTAAACGTCTTATGGATCAATAGTTCTCAATGGTGGAATAACACCGAATTGAGCATATTAAGCTGAACTGTCTTCTAGGAAGTGGTGCTACACTGCAGATATTTCATTTAGACCTACCCATTTGTGTAGCCTTGCACTAAAGAATGATCAAGTATTCTCATAAATGTCAACCTTTTTTTGTAAGTGTTGATTGGCTATTCCGTTTAAAAATGAATAACGACCCCCCACCCCGATTGGAATTCATAATCTGTTATTAGAAAAACAAGGTGGTATTTCACATAAGTCAGATACAGTAAGATAAGTTAGTGAATACAGACCTCGACAGTCAATGAAATATGTACAAGTACGACAGGGCTAGGGGCTTCTCACATCTACTAGCCCCACCCAAACTTCTGCTAGCCCCATATTGAATGATCTAAGAGAAGGTCAGGCAGTTTTCGCCCAAAAGGGTCTAGACCGGTGGGACTAGCAAGTGTCATGAATTAGCCCTCATCTAGGTTTTGGGATTTCAACCAGACTGAGACTAGTGCAAGTGTTAAATTCAGGAATAATGGGATAAGTTTTGGCCAAGTTCTAGCTTAGTTTACTTAGAGGCAACCTTTAAGTTATACAATACAGGCGAACTCTCCTACCCAGCACCGCTGTACGCCGGATGGAAGATATGCTTGGTCCCAGTACCATGCATACACATGGTCCAATACACATACTCGGCTAATGCAGACCAATATCACGGCACACGTGATACTATTTACGATGCAATTAGCATTGTATGTATTTTTATTGACCATATTCTTATATATGAAAGGTACATCCTCATATTGGATCCCAAACAAACAAATACAAACATATAATATGAAAATAAACAAAACTGAACTTATAATACACTGTAGAACGAATTGAACGGTCTTGCTTTAAAATTGTAATCAGTGTGCATCATCATCTCCGGGACATTGCCAGGTCGGATAATCCTGTGCTTATTAGTCTGTTTTAGCCGAAACTGGCCTAACCTACTCCATCTCTATCTCGGATGGCTTTCCAGTACATTTTGTGTATGCCAGACAAATCTGTGTCTCGCAGTTGGCTTATTCCCATCGAGATTAAAGGACAATTCCACCATCAATAAAACATAGGCCCAAGTAGTTTCTTGCCAACCTTCATACCAAACGTATATTGCTGTTAAAACACATCCTAACGGACACAAAGTGGGAGCAGCCATTTAAGTCTACGAATAGCTTATCTCAGCAGCTTGTGCACATATGCCATACCTTACTGTTTAAGGAGGATACATGACAGATAGTGGGTGTGTGAAGGGTTCTAGGACAATATCCCCCCTGACAATATCCCCCCGGACAAAATACCCCCGGACAAAATACCCCCTTCCAATGTCCCCCGGACTATATCACCCCGGACAATATCCCCCCGGATGATATCTCTAGTAAAAATTAATTAAAATTAAAATTATTCTAAAACATGTGATAGTAATCTTTTTTTAAATTAAAAAAAATGCAGTGTTTTATATTATCCTAAAACATGTGTAACAGTGGCCTTGGAGGTAAGGTAGCTCTCCATAGATCCTCGGGAGGGAATCGTCACCATGGAACAAATGCGGTTACAGATCGAAAGCAAACAAATAAACATCAGGTCTGTATCGTCCCCGTCCCCTTGTCTTATATAGATATCCTACCAAGTATTTTTTCTAGTTCAGTCAGTGAGGTATTTTGCACTTGATTTTTACTTACATAAACATGGAGAAAAAAACGGTTCAAATGGTTTTGTTATATTTTGCCGAGTTGGTGTGGAGACAAGAAGAATGCATCTAATAGCAGAAATGATACCCTTCTTCAAAGATATGGATGCAGTGTTGCCAGTTGGCTGAACTTCATTCCATGTAGAAACCTCTAACATATTGTAACTTGCCGTTTGTTTTAGCGATGCACTTTTGCATTATAAACTGTTTCTTTAAAGATGTAATAATTGAATAGATAGAGGGGTTACCTCACTAAAAATGGCCCATACCACCAAACCAATTATATACATTCCTTTTCCTAATTTTTATATATCTTGTATATATATATATATATATATATATATATATATATATATATATATATATATATATATATATATATATATATATATATATATATATATGTGTGTATATATGTATATATGTATATATGTATATATATTTATATATATATATATATATATATATATATATATATGTATATATATATATACACACACACACATATATATATATATATATATATATATATATATATATATATATATATATATATATATATATATGTATATATATATATATATATATATATATATATATATATATATATACTGTAGAACAGGTAAAGTTCGCGTGTGCGATTATTTCGCGAATACGCGAACTAGTATCGCACTCGCGAACTTAGCGCACGCGATCAATTATATACATGGTAACGCTAGACCCCACTGGAGATGGTGGCGCGTCGGTCGGTGAATTCCACTCCTAGACGGTCGAGGTTTAAACGAAGAAAAATACGTCCAATAACTACCAAAGCTATCATAATATGATACATTGGTAACTTGTGAATAAGTTACCAATGTATCATATCATAATTCGCATTCTTACATCTCAAATTTCAAGGATACATGGGCCAATCTATGGATCTCTTACGAGAAACAAGATGGCTGCCACCATTGTTCGATAGACTCGGACAGGTGTTGCGATGGGAACATTTGATAACTATCAACATACATACATGTGTATGTTGATAATTATCAGAATGATGGATATTATACAGAAATAATTATCTTGTTCCTTCTCGAATTGAATTGTTGCCAATTTACTGTTTACGGCAATATGTGTATTTGCTGTTGATGAGTATATACCAGCATAGCGTGATTCTCACTAGTAGCCGGTCCGCGGCTGAAACGAAACAAAATACGTCCAATAACTTCCCAAAGCTATCATAATATGATACATTGGTAACTTATGAATAAGTTACCAATGTATCATAACATAATTCGCATTCTTACATGTGAAATTTCTAGGATACTTCGGCCAATCTATGGATCTCTTACGAGAAACAAGATGGCTGCCACCATTGTTCGATAGACTCGGACAGGTGATGCGATGGAAGCATTTGATAATTATCAACATACATACATGTGTATGTTGATAATTATCAGAATAATGGATATTATAAAGAAATAATGATATTGTTACTGACTTGAATTGAATCGTTACCAATTTACTGTTTACGGCAATACGTGTATTTGCAGTTGACGAGTATTTATATAAACCAGCATAGCGTGATTCTCACTCGTAGCCGGTCCTAGGCTGAAACGAAGGGGAATACATGCAACAACTTCACAAATTCCTTATAATATGACACATTGGTAACTTATGAAAAAGTTACCAAGGTATCATATTATAAATGGCATGTTTACCAATCCAATTTTGTTGAAACTTCTGCCAGATTATAGCCGCAAGATGGCCGCCGAATGTTTGCATTTTTTAGATTACTGTTTGGTTCAATAGATAGCGCTGAAGAACATGCTCACACGCGAAATAAAGTACACGCGAAAAACCGAAAAATCGGCTTTTCGCGAAATTTTTGTAGCGCGATATATACCTATTCTACAGTATATATATTAGAGCTGCACTCACAGAGGGAGGTCAACTCATGAGCTCACCACTATTTTCGCTCATGAGCTCGTGGATGCGCGGTTTTAAAAATAAATATTCATTATTCAGCCCACAAATTAAGAGAGAAATACTTACTGATGGAGAATTGCTAACATTTACATGGTTGTTTCATTTTAAAATGTGCTTGCATAGAAGAATACATATATATATATATATATATATATATATATATATATATATATATATATATATATATATATATATATTTGTAACGTAGGTGTTTTACGTCTACGCCATCTATCTGAGGGTGTTAGATAAGACAGGGGTTCTTGACTGATCTGAAGGGCTTGACTTGATTGGATTAACCTATAGTAACTTGACAACACAAGGATATACACTATTGTAAGGTTTAATAAGTAACTAAGAATACATTGATATACAGGAAACTAATAGTGAGCGTTGCATACATATCTGATACATATATAACCTAACCCTGGCAGGTAAACAGAAAGTTACTTACATAAATATAGCCTCTAGGCACCGGCCCACACCCTGAAGCAACCCTCTCCTTCCTACATCGTGACAGGAACTAACTATTCTCTCAAGTCTCTGATAGTACCCGAGCATGCGCACCTGACAACAACACTACAAGTCAACATCATCCCCTATCACATACCCAGATCTCACACAGGGATCCTTCATCGAGCAGGTAAACTAAAGGGTCGTAACAACGGAGGAATGTGGCTTGATAAGAAGGCAAGCCCATGACCCTGCTGGCAGCCGGGTCATCTAGTGCGCGTACACAGAGTCAACAGGTTCCACCCTTTACTTCCCTAGCTACACTAAAATAGGGGAAGGATAATACAGTGGGTTAAGCCACTAATACACTAAGATTAGCATAATTATACCTACGCTACAATATTTACATATTGCTTTCTATAGAGCGGTACAAAGGTCAGTATAAGGCTCAACACTGCCTGTGTATATTTGGGATTGTAAACAAAACATGACAGAGATAAGCAGTAATAAGAAAGTTTGTGTTAGGTGTTCTGTATTACGTTTGTGTTCCAAATATACGACTTCAGCTCGAGCTCGGCTCGCCTGCCCTAGTGCTCGAGCCACTCGAGTTCGTGAGTGGTGAGTGCAGCTCTAATATATATATATATATATATATATATATATATATATATATATATATATATATATATATATATATATATATATATATATATATATATATACATACATACATACATACATATATACATACATACATACATATATATATATATATATATATGTATATGTATTGCTGTTAATTATTATATGCTGGTTATTATTTTGTATATTTTCGCTAGTAGCGTAAAAGTGCTGATTATTATCGTGATATATGATTGTATTTATTTGCTCTTCTCTTGCAGTCCTGTATGTGCTGCCATCTATTGACAAATTCCTTCATTACAAGCAAATCAACATTCACAATATATTCGTTCAATATTGCGAGTGTGAGTGTGTTGTCGGCTTTACCAAGCAGTGACGATTATAGACAATAGGGCTAGGAGAATAGACATTAAATATAACGTATACCACAATTGTTAGAAAAACCAATGTTCCGATCCAAATTAGGTTTTTTTCGTCTATGAATTTCACATGAATGGCTGATTATCAATAAATGAATAAGTATTGTATATTTCTTTTACTTCGTCTTAACCCAATCTATCAACTTTTGTTAGAATTTGACATGAAACATGTGACCATTATCATGAGCATGTTCGCTTATTTAAAATGGCAAGATAAATAGCTAATTAACTAAAATTCCTTTAAATAATTATGATAATGCTCTATGCGCTCAAACAAAAACTCCCGAAGCATTTAGGGACGCGCGCGCGCACACCCACCCCAACACATACATATACATTCATAAATATATATATATATATATATATATATATATATATATATATATATATATATATATATATATATTGTATATATATATATATATACATATATATATATATATATATATATATATATATATATATATATATATATATATTTGTTTATGTGTGCGTGTGTGTATTCATATATATGTATAGACGTACATATATATATATATATATATATATATATATATATATATATATATATATATATATATATATATATATATATATACATATATATATATATATATATATATATATATAATACACACACACATGCGAGAGAGAGAGTTGTATTTTATCAATACTTTTCCACGTCTATGACTAATGAGTTCAACCCGTACTTGCCAACAGACGAGTGTCACAGAAATTGCACTATGCCTAACTATCGGATGTCAAAGAGATACTTGAACTGAATATATAAGGATGACTGAAATGGCCAAATATCGATTTCTCTCCCTCTTTCTACATGTATCAATTATACTTGTCCACTGTGCATATCCAAATGCTATTGGACAGGATAGAGCCCTATTTGCGACCCGCTGGTATTCAATACTTCATGTAAAGCTGCAAGCTACCGCATATTGTATTGTAATAATAAGGGAAACATTGGCATAAAACCTTCATATGCCACAGAATATTATCTTTACTTTCACAAAAATCTATAAAAGCGTACCATACACTCTAAAACTGAGGCATAATACAAGGGTATTAGAATGTATGGCATGCCATCATGCTCGTTATACCGACATATATCATACACATGATGGGGTGATTTCATATAAATTTTAGATATCTTCTCATGAATAGAAGATTGCGAATTGCATTAACGATGCTGACCTAGAATTATCTAAAGGACCTTTTTGAGTACTGTAAATTCGGAAAAGATTGCGTTAGTTTAATTTTTGCGTTTAGCCTCGGGCGCAAAAATAAAATTTGCAATGATTAGTGCTACCACCTCAAGTGTATAGCTGGCACTCCATGTTCGCAAAGTTAAAAAACGTAAAAATCGATTTTCTGTAAATTCGCAAAATTTACAGTATATTGTGCTGATTTATTTTCTTGCATGTTCACTCTATGGTTAGACTTATTCTGACCAACTTTATTCTCTATGTTCTTTGTATATATTTTTTATATTGAGATTAGTTACGATGTCTTTTATTGTATTTTTTATGCACTGGCATAGTCAGTGAACACACATACATACAGAATGTAGCAATGAACATAATTCAAAATTTTGTAAATAAAGATTCACACACCTAGTATAGTATAGTATAGTATAGTATAGTATAGCTCAATAAAATACTATACTATTCTATACTATTTGAGGCGCCCCTGGTGGCGACTGGAGGCACTAAGAAGTAGTTACTACAGTCATTAAAGCATATATATATATATACTAAGAAGGACAACTCATCTTCACTGTACTGTAGTCTACGTACCTCGCCCTACTTTTCAATAAAGGTTGTGATGTGGCTTCTATTTTGCTTTCCAATCCCCTTGCACAGTTATTTTACAGAGCTTTTTTCTACTTAAATGCAATATAGTAGGCTCGTTAGAGTCACCTTTGAACTGCACAATTGCGAAAACAGGGCTAGAAGTACATCTGGCTTTATCCGATGTGTGTTAATGATGATACACTTCTATTTAAGGAAACCTTTTTGTCTCTGGTTCCACCTGTGCTTTGCGCTGAAATGGAGACATTAATATATATATATATATATATATATATATATATATATATATATATATATATATATATATATATATATATATATATATATATATATATATGTATATATATATATATATATATATATATATATATATATATATATATATATATATATATATATATGTGTGTGTATATAATATATATACACACACACACACACACACATATATATATATATATATATATATATATATATATATATACACACATATATATATATATATATATATATATATATATATATATATATATATATATATATATGTGTGTGTGTGTAAAGAAGCTCTCAAGTGACTCTTAAAAGTAAGTAGTTTTCTATAACATTTTAGTGTCAAGAAAATGAAAAATAATATGTATATTGTTTTACTTCTTGGACATCCTATTTCATATTCATACAATCCCAGTTTTGGACAGTTTTAAATTCACCTCCCAGCAGACACTGTACCACCCGTCCTTTTTCTTGGATGTAATTTCATAATTTTGCTTATGGTCAATAAACATTACATTACATTGTCGTGCTTGTTTGTCAGAATGAGATTCGAATTCATCACCCATTTCTTGGTCTTCGAATTGCCAAACCAATAACTAACCGTCTAAAAGGTCCTCTATTCACCTGGTGAGATAAATGTGAACCAATCTGGCCACTCTCAGTGCCTGACATCTGAAAATGACAGGAAAATATATATGTCAGCCTAGAATTCGGAACCTATGCTATATTTATACCAAAATGTTGTATTTCATTGATTGGACTATACGATATTCTATGAAGTGTAATGCATTGAGTGTGTCGAACATTATTCTATGTATTAATGTGATGATTAAGTACAACTAGATTATCACCACTAGGTGGTGTCCTTGTCTGGCTCCTAAGGATGGATATCAAAACAAAAGGTTACAAATGAGAAGTGATCACTCGCCACGAATCTCGAACTAGCATTTTTCTATTATGGTACGGTCAAGAGAACAAAAGGCAGGGCCCTTAGGGTCTTCCATGTTAAATTGGTCCCGAACGACATAGTTGTCTGCTTCGACCATGCAGATCCCTTCGAGCTAGACGATTTTGACCAAAATTTTCATCTCATTTGTTGGCTGAAAGTGAATAACGCCACAGTCTTCGAAGCCACCATTTTAGAATATGACAGATATGAACCCCATCTAGGTGCAAGATCATGTCACAGGTACCTTGAATTCTGACAAGACCTGAAAATCCACATTTACTATGTAAACCACGTGCTGTTAGTAATTTTGGGAACATTCAAAAATGTTTTAAAAATACTCATCGTGCAGATCCCCTGTTGAGGTAGGACCTTGCACCTTACTAAAGACATTATTAATCATACGGTAGACTCTCATTTACAAGTGAAGGGTGAGTCTTGACATTTTGACAGAAAACAAAACACATCCAGATATGTTCTTTAAGGGTGCCACATTATCTCAAAATAGCCACTTATTGATAAGTTTACCATTATTCGGCAACTAAAAGATGTAACATATACAATAGCATGAGTGTCGTTGTCTTCATTTAACTCAGTTTTCAGATATTCAAGTTCTAAAAATGACCCGTGTATCGAGTAGGGTTCTACCATAAATTGGATACGTTGGATTGGAGGATTCGTATTGTATTGTATTGAATTACATGATTGGTATGTACTTGTTTTTCTTTATATATTATTATCATTATTATTATTATTATTATTATTATTATTAATATTATTATTATTATTATTACTATTATTATTATTATTGTTATTGTTATTACCAATCCAATATTGTTATTATTATTTTTATTATTATTATAATTATTATCATTATTATTATTATCATTATTGTTATTATCATTATTATTATTATCATTATTATTATTATTATCATTATTATTATTATTATATAAACTACATTTATTGCATATCTCATGTATATAGTAGTCTAACCTTTCGTATTTAGTCCTCATTGTCTTTATTTTGTATGATTTTGTGTTTTTATTTGATGTACATGTAACTTTCATATGTTGAATATGGTCAATAAAGATACTTACATACATTGTAAATTTTGCTTGCACTGCATTTAGTGAGAATGCCCATGTGAGTGTTGCATTGTATTGTATCATATTGTGTTGTACCGTTGGATTATATTGTATGTCGTGTTTTATATCTACATCGTAACGTATTTTTATTCCATTGCATTCCATGCTTATTTAAGTGCCCTGTAGTAGTATTAAAGGTGTACGCTTCCCACCTTCGAAATTAGTTTTTCCCACCGCCTTCGCTCTTAAGCATGTACCCTAATTGTGTATTATGTCGTTGCTGCATTTCATTGATGTTTATGGCAAAGTTAATGCCTGTATCATACACAAGAGCCGACGTTGGGTTAATCGATGACGTCACTGGAGTGCCCCCTCTGTCAGGCTTCCAGACGAAGCGGCGATAGCGCACCGGAGAAATCGTAGCAACTCTGAGCTTTTCCAACAAGTTCTCATTTGGACGTACGTAAAATGACAATTCCATAACATAGGCTGAAAACGACATCAGAACAATCGCATTCCTCAGCTACGAAAACACAACAACATATTTGTGACGTCACATTTTTGAGCAGACGGATCCGAGCGAGCGAAAGTGGCGGAGAGTTGAATACTTCAACTTTTTTTATTCTAGAAGCAACGGAGAGGAGTTCTGGTATTACACTATTGTATGGAGCTATGAGATCTCGATTGGTGACCGAGAACTCGGAGACATTTGTGTGAAAATGCTTGGAATTAGTAATATCCTTTTTCCGTGCACAGAATGGAATTAAAGAGAGGATGTATATCGCCGTGTGTTTTTGGCTTCTGTGCGTGACTTTTCTGGTCAGTATAACGGAGTACCTGGCTGTAGCACCACAAAGGATACTTATAGGTGAGTACCAACTTCGTTACGAAACGCACACCGGTCTTTGATGCGAATCATTCTCAACTGAAATCTATCCCTCTTTGGATCCCTCACATTACAAAAGGAGTATCGACTTCATTACGAAACGCACACCAGTCCTTGAAGCGAATCATTTTCGACTATGAAATATGTCCCTCTTTGACTTTGGACCCTTTCTATCATAAAGGGCGTTATTTCCTGCTTTACACTAAAATAAATGACAAGATGTTTTCCTTTCCTTTTAATAACTTTCGAAAATATGTTGTTATATATGATTAATCACTATAAATTCAGATATACAAAATACATTCATACAATGATCATGAAAATCAAGAATAAAACACACAAATTGCATGCTTAGATTCCTCGTATTTTAATAATACACTTATGCACATAAGTGCCTGTCTCACAGAATGTGTTCTTATTAAGCTTGGTTTCCGAACTTAAAGTAATGTTTTCAATAAACAAGACGAGCATAAATGTAAACTGTAAAATGTAAACTGGTTGTATATAACACCCATAGTAAAGTTTTCTCTTTATGCAGTATTCATTTTTTGCGCTCACGATATTCTGTGGAACGTTACTAAAAGTCCATTTGCGGATAGAGCTTCAAAGACAATTGTTTTATTCATATCAAAGACGTGTGATGTTTCTTTTATTTTCTCCTCTCTATTATTAACCATCCATCGTGTTCTATCATGATATTTGCATACATGTATATGTATAGGCAAATCCCTTTGTCTTGGACTCAACATTCTCGGATTTTCACCTACCTCGGAGAATGTCTACGTTTTGAGTCATATACTTTTCCAACTCTAACCCATTATACACAAAGGTCAGATTTGAAATTTGTGTAAATAAGACCGACTTTCTATGCTCTTTTGTACGAGTTGTGCGAGTTGATCCGTATTAGCCGAAAACGAACCTAAGTTGATTTGTGGGCAAGGTTACTCCTACCGTTGGCAGATTTTTGATGATACAGACAATTTTGCTTTTCGGCCTGACGCAGATTCTCAAAATCGGGCCAAGTACAGTGAGGTCCGACCTTTGGTATAATTGGTTTAAATGCTGGGGTGAATCAGGACCAAAGCGTCTGTCCGAGGTAGGCGAAAATACGAGTTAGACAAGTTCAGTTAAGGCATATTTGCCTTTTCGTTTCAGGGAGTGCTGATGACTAAGACCTTTTCCAGGTTTCTTGCACATGAAGTGTTTTAGTGAATCATAGTCTTATTTTTCTACGCATTTGATTCAATTTTCATTCATCAAAGTGTATAGACTGCAGTCTTAGAACATCTATCAAGATTCTTGTCTTTCTTAAAGCGGGAAACTTTACATGGGTGAAATAAGGAGGAGATGTAGCGGATCAAATAAACACATTTTGCAAATATAAATGGAACTCACGGTTCCAAAACGAAAAGAGATCGCACTAATAAGCTATACTATAGTATAGAATTGGTATAACTACTCTAATAGAAATACAGCAAATAGTATATGAAATACACACATGTACACAGACACAGACACAGACACACACACACACACACACACACACACACACACACATATATATATATATATATATATATATATATATATATATATATATATATATATATATATATATATATATATATATATATATATATATATATATATATATATATATATATATATATATGTATATAAAATACTTTTTACTCTTCAGGAATGGATTAAATGAATTCAACATAAAATCGCTATGGATATGTCATAAACACATAGCGCACGCATATGATTATCATACAGATATATGTTGAACCTCTGGTGGTGTTTCCATCATGATGGTGTATTTGATATTCCTACTAGCGCGCAGGTCGATATTTCATTGCTGATCAATGATTTAGTTATGTCTTATTTATTGCACACTTGGTAGGTTTAAATACAATATTTATTCAAATCCTCAACGCGATCTATCCAGAGATGGTGTCGGAAATATGAGATTGTGAAAGCTAAGCAATAAATGCCAACAGTACATGTGTACACTCTCTGGTAGAGTTAGTACGTACATATGGTTGAAAGCCAACTTGGTTAATTCAACGAAACACGTACCATTGTGAACTATGATTTTGATTACATATATATATATATACTTTTATATATATATATATATATATATATATATATATATATATATATATATATATATATATATATATATATATATATATATATATATATATATATATATATATATATATATATAAATGAATATATAAAAATATATATATATATATATATATATATATATATATATATATATATATATATATATATATAGAGAGAGAGAGAGAGAGAGAGAGAGAGAGAGAGAGAGAGAGAGAGAGAGAGAGAGAGAGAGAGAGAGAGAGAGAGAGAGAGAGAGAGAGAGAGAGTAATGAGAAAATGCGACACATTTCGCATATTTTAGCAATAGTAATTTACGTCAAAGCGGCTAAGAACGACCATGGACTAGAGCTCTCAAAGCAGGTGGTCTTAATAGACAGGTGTTATCTAATGCATATATTATGGGTATTGAGGTTTGTTCTGTAATACCGTGCATCTTGTATCCATAGACAGGTGGTTTCTTGAAACTGAAACGTAAAACACGTGAACATTCCTCAATAATTCATTTCAGTAAAGCCCTGAAGCTACGAGAAATATTGGTCAATTAATGAATGAAGAAGGCACTCGGCAACGATCAAATAATCTTGCAATGTTATCACTTATACTGAGTACTAAAACACACAGTTGCATAAATAATCTGCGATGGTGCAGGTGTGAAAAGCATAAAAGAAGATTTTGCTGTTTTTCTGGAAAACGACACAAAGAGGAATTCTTTCCACAGTGTTTTCAAAAAGAGCAAATTCTTTTATCTGTTGTTCACATCTGCATCATCGTAAGCATCATTCGGAGGCAGAGAAAAGGAATGATCTTGAAAGCAACATGGTTTTACATTCACGTACATGTAGTCACGCCTGGATATTTCACTGACATGGGTCGTCAGGACCTTAGATAC